>CAWWDR010001049.1:0-321159 GCA_963942565.1 Maea johnstoni | reverse complement strand
CATCTTTTCTTGAATCGAGAGCTGTAAAAACCAAAGCATTCAAACCTTAGTTATTCTCATATCCGGGGCGGCGTGCGGGCTGGCCGGGGCAATCATTTCCCTCAGACTGGGAGTATTCATTCCGGAATATCAGCCGGAAGGGGCTGATTGCCTTAGTGCAATATACCTGGGGAATAAAAAACCCTTTCCGATTTTGATCGCCTGCTTCCTTTTTGCACTAGCGGAAACCTTCTCGGACTCCGCACAGGGTTAATAGAAATTCCAGCTACAATCATCTTGAGCTTCCCCTATTTTATAACTGTCCTGGGACTGGTTCTTTATTCTATCTTCAAAAAACAGTAAGCATAAAAGAATTACGTATTTTTCTTGCGCGCATAGTGTTTATATAGTATTTTAATATTAAAATATTATTGAAAAACGTATTACGGAGAAAATAATGAAAAAAATTCTGGCTATTAATCCCGGATCAACTTCCTCAAAAATCGGTTATTATGAAGATACGAAATGTGTATCATCTATCACAATCAGACATAACCAGGAAGAAATTGCAAAATTTGATTCTATTATCGATCAGTATCCCATGAGAAAGAAATCTATAATGGAGTGGATGAGCGAACAAAATATTGATGCGGAATCGCTCGACGGGGTTGTAGGTAGAGGCGGATTATAAAGCCGACTCCCGGCGGTACATTCAAAGTTAATGAAAATATTATTTCCGATCTGAAAACGGCAAAATATGGTGTCCACGCTTCCAATTTAGGAGCGATTCTGGCACAGGAGATTGCTGATATGGCAAAAGTTGATGCATTTATTGTCGACCCGGTAACTACAGATGAAATGGGTCCCCCTGGCAAGATATGCAGGACATCCGGATTTTAAAAGAGTCAGTGTTTTTCATGCCCTCAATCAGAAAGCCGCGGCCAGAACAGTCTGTGAAGATTTAGGCAAAGATTATTCAGAAATTAATTTGATTATTGCTCATCTCGGTGGAGGAGCAACCATAGCAGCCCATGAAAAAGGAGAGAGCAGTTGATGTAAATCACGGTCTTGAAGAAGGACCATTCACTCCCGAAAGATCCGGAAGCTTGCCTGTTCTGGAAATTATTAAAATGTCCTACTCCGGAGAATTCACGCAAGCAGAGATGAAGAAAAAAGTTGTGGGCAGAGGCGGATGACAGCTTATATGGGAACATCGGATATTCAGGAAGTCGTTAAGATGGCTGAAAAATGGTGACAAAAAGGCAGAGGAGATTCTCGATGCCATGGTTTACCAGATCTGCAAGGAAATCGGTTCCTGCTCTACTGTATTAAAAGGATCGGTCGACGCAATCGTCATAACCGGCGGTGTAGCCTATAATAAGTTTATTACCGATAGAATTAATGAGAGGGTCAGTTTCATAGCCCCCATCCATATTCGTCCAGGCGAAAATGAATTGCTTTCCATGACAAGCGGCGTACTGAGAGTTCTCGAAGGAACAGAAGAAGCCGGCATTTATTAATAGAACTCCTGTAAGCAATTATTAAGATTGCTTACAGGTTTTTCCCACTATTAACTCATTTCTAATTTAATCCTAACCAAATCCTAACATTTCTCAACATTCTCTTCACAATATTCACTTGATCATTTACATTTTCACATTCTTTTGATAAAAAAGATTTATAGTATAGATAAAATATTTTTATGATTTATCATAATGACCATCAATAAGACATATTGAAAGTAATTGTTGTGTTGCTACTTAGGCCGGCGGTGAAGGCACCTGCTCGCCAAAGAATCGTATCCCAGGAGCTTGCTCCAAATAGCGAGTTCAAAAGCAACGAAAGGAGATATAATGGATATAGTTTTCACAGTCCTCAATTTTAATCGGTTCACTAGGACTGTTTCTCTACGGGATGAAAGTTATGAGTGACGGGATTCAGAAAGCTGCCGGAGAAAAACTTCAGAGCATTTTGAATATATAACATCTAATAGATTTGTAGCCGTATTTACCGGTTTTGCCATCACGGCGATCGTTCAATCATCATCTGCAACAACTGTAATGGTTGTCAGTTTTGTAAATGCCGGCCTCTTAAGCCTTACCCAGTCGATCGGCGTTATTATGGGTGCCAATATCGGAACAACCATAACAGGTTGGATTGTTTCTATTATCGGCTTCAAGTTTAAAGTCGCCACCCTGGCCATCCACTTATCGGTATCGGATTGCCCATGTACTTTTCAAAAACACCGTGGCAGAAAGGACTGGGGAGAATTCATGGTTGGATTCGGTATCCTTTTTATCGGACTCGGCTTCCTGAAAGACGCTGTTCCATCCAATAACCAGGCACTTATCGATTTTATAGCTCCTTACACAGAAATGGGATTCGGTTCTGTTGCCTTATTTGTATTATTTGGAGCGATAATTACAATAATAGTACATTCTTCCAGTGCTTCAATGGCTATCGTACTGACTATGGCTGCATCGGGTCTGATAGGATTAGATGTAGCAGCCGCCATGATCATGGGAAGTAACATCGGAACAACCATTGATGCTTATCTGGCTTCCATAGGAGCAACTGTCAATGCAAAGAGAGCAGCACGTGTACACCTTTTATTCAATATATTCGGTGTAGTTGTAATATTATTAGTATTCAGAACCATTTCTGGCTCTTATTGAATGGATCGTTCCCGGTGATGAGATCACGACGACCCTGGCGATGTTCCACACTATTTTCAATATCACAAATACTGCTGTTTTTATAGGATTTGTTCCGCATATAGCCAAATTGATTGTAAAACTGGTTCCTGAAAAAGATGAAAACAAGATCCCAATACATACACATTAGAATACATCACATCTACGATACAGGATACTCCAGAGTTAAACCTGGTAAAAGCACAAAAAGAGATCATACACATGACTGATGTAATAGACGATATGTTTGCAACATATCTTACAGTATTTCAGAATCCCGATAAAAAAATGGGTGACGAAGTTGAAAAAGCTTAGAAATATGGAAGATTACACGGACCAGATGCAGGAGCAGATTACATCATTCCTTCTTGAGTGTACAAAAGAGAACTTGAATGAAGACGGCAGAACGAATGCTACGGCGATGATTCGAATCGTTTCAGAACTGGAGAGTATTGGAGACAGCTGTTTCAGCTTGATCATGCTTTCAGAAAAGAAATACAAGAAAGATATTCCGTTACATGAGAATGCATTAGCGAAGTTATGAGTTATTCCAAACTTGTAGACGAGTTTCTTCAATTTATCAAGAATCACCTCAACGAGCATCTTTCAAAGAAAAATTTTGATAAAGCTCATGAACTTGAAGATAAAATTGATGATTATAGAAACAAATTGAGAAAGGAAGCGAGAGAACAAATTGCCGACGGAGCAGATGTAAAAGGTGAGCTTCTCTATATTGACATCGTCAGACACATCGAGAGAATGGGGTGACTACTGCTTAAATATTGCACAGAGTTTGAGAAAAATTAAATAAAATGCAGAATGACTGTCTCTAATCGAGACAGTCCATTCTACTGAACACAATATTAATGGCAAATGGCTTATCGATCATACCGATAACGCGCTTAACAGCTTGCAGATAGTTAATATTTTCACACCCTTCAATTCCAACATCTTTCATAGTTTTTAGAATGTCAGCTAAAACTGTAGATTCAGAATTAATGGTTACCAGTTTCGCTCCATTAATCCATACATTGGCAACTTCACAGATTGTATCATTAACCATATAACCGAATCTCTGCTTCTCTACAGAGACCGCTTTTAACGAGCTGTTAGCTCTAACCATTTCAAGAAATTCATCCAGCGTGTATGTGTCTTTTGAAAGAGAAGGCATATCGACAGCAAATGCCGGAAATACTTCTTTTTCTAAAACACTGGCAGCAATTGGAAACTCGCCTTTCATAAGGGGATTCCACTGCTCAAGACCCTCTTTTTCTGTTACAAAAGTCTTGATGTCCATTTTTCCATCACGAATTTTCGTATTGTTTTTTGTCATTCGTTGCAGAAACAATGTAGATTTCTTTTGAACGTCTTTCCCAGACTTTTTCCGGTACAGGATTTGATAATCTTGCATCCTCATAGATGCCTCATCAAACTCTCTCCGAAAGTTCTGAACTCAAAACGGGGGATCCGATATCGCCCCTACTTCTAAATTTGACTACCCCATACTTCTCCTTAAAAACTTTATATAAAAATACGATTTGACCAAAAAACATTTTGAACAATAAATAGAGCCACAAATGTAATTCCAGCAGCAATAACCGGCGTTGCCACCCATCCCAGACTGATCCTTCCCAATACTTTGAGATTGAGATTTTTTCCACCTTTGGCAAGCCCCACTCCGATTACAGCTCCGACAATTGATTGAGAACTGGATACGGGAACTAGGGGAAATGAAGGAGAATTATTTGAAACGAGAAATTCTTCAAACCTTTTGAGGCAAAGAAAAACAGAACGATTGAGCTTGATAAACAACAATAAATGCTGTTATTGGTGAAAGCTGGTATATTCCCGAACCAACCGTCATCATGACTCTTTTGGAATAAGTGAACACCCCAACTGCAATTGCTGCCCCTCCGAGAAAGAACAGCTGCTGTACCGGGCTGATATGCAGAACATTACTGATACTGAAAGTCGGAAAAGATCTCTGAAGTACTTTCAACGAAAACACCCATAACATTGGCAATATTGTTGGCACCCAGACTGTAAGAACCGAAAGCTCCGGCAGCCAGTAATGCCATTCGGGTGAATCCGTCCAGGGCGAATCAAATGTATCTTCCAGATCTTTAAGCTGAATACAACTACGAAATAGAGAATGACAGCAACTACGGCGGATAAATGGGAGAAAAAAACCCAGGTACCCAGAATTTTTGTCAGAGCTTTCATATCTATGGCAGATTTGGAAAAGAGGTTCCAACCTATTATTGCTCCTACCACTGCTTGAGATGTAGAAACCGGGAGAGCTGCTTTTGTCATCCAGAAAACGGCTAAAGCTGTCTGGCTAAAGCAACGGTAAATGCTCCCTGCCAGCTCACTTATTGCTCCCAGTTTCCCAAGAGTATGTGATGCTCCAGCTCCACTGATAACTGCTCCCAGAATAACAAAAATGCTACAGACAATAGCAGCCGATTTAAAGCGGATCATCTTCGTGCCAACTGCAGTTCCCCACACATTGGCCGCATCATTTGCTCCAAGAGACCACCCTAAGAAGAGGCCGCTTGATAAAAATAATAAAAATTGTAAACATATATATCCCGTTTAAACCGTTCTTTTGATAGTATAAATATCCAGTCTGTCAGCTACTGCTTCCGCTTCATCTGCCAATAGGGAGATTCTTTCGGCAAAGTATCTCATATGGACTTTCTCACTTGAATTTTTCAATAAAATCACCATCAAATGCTTTCTCGCATGATTCTCTCTTCTATTTTATCTGCTTCATGCTCAAAAAAAATGAACTTTTACCCAGACAGGCGGCGACATTGGACGGCTCTCGGAAAAATGCTCTTGCCGCAGTTACAATCTCTTCAACACATTTAGTTGAAGTAGCGCTCAACTCGAGAAAATCATTTTTTAATTCATCCCAGACAATGGGTTTCTCAATTGAAAAGCGAATCAATATAGTTTGTGCTGTATCAATTACATCATCCAATGATTCCAATAATCCCAAAACATCACCTCTTGCATCGGGGATCAATAATTCCTTATAAAGTGTGTGTTTTATATCTCTTCTCACATCATCGCTTTCACTCTCGAGCTTTTTAATATCTTCTGTTTTTACTTCAAAATTTTCAGTTTTCCCTTCAAAATAATCTTTCATGGCCTGATCAAAAACAAGTGCTGCCTTTAAAATATTATCGAGGTACTATCGATATTCGCCTCTACTGTTTTAGCCCGATTGAATAACATCTACAAAATCTCCTAACATATATTGTTTACAAATGATAATTTTGTTGCTAAATTTAGTCTAATCAAATATTGTTATCACCTTTATAAGCATTCCTGATCGGACTATGGATAGCTAGTAATTAATTATTGTAGAAACAGGCAGAAAAATCTAATAAAAGGAATAATTCTTGGATCTGAACAAGCTCAAAACATTTTACACAGTGGCGGAATTAAACAATTTCAGCAGAGCCGCTGAAACTCTGTATCTGACTCAACCAGCAGTAAGCGCCCAGATAAAAGACCTTGAATATGAGTATAAAACAAAGCTTTTCGACCGGAGCGGTCGTTCAATAAGCCTGACTGAAGCCGGAGAAAAACTCATACCCTATGTTAAGAAGCTGATGGAGATCTATGATGAATCACATTACGCCCTCAGTCTCCTGAAAGATACAAATGACGGTTTCATTAAATTAGGCGTAAGCGGATTGCCCGGAGCCAGATTGCTGCCATCAATGATCTCAAACTTCAAAGAGAATTTTACCGATGTGAGTTTTTCCATAAAAGAGCAAAAGTCCGCAGTCATCCTGGAATTGCTGAAACAAAAGCAGATCGATCTGGGAATCATCGTACACAGTGAAGAATTGGTCAATTTACAGGGATTAGTCGAGAAGGTACTGTTCAAAGATAAATTTGTTGTGGGAGTCAGTTACGATCACCCTCTGGCAAAAAAGAAAAGCATTGATGTGGAACAGATCATTAAACTTCCTCTGATCGTTTCTCAGAAGGATACAGTTTCCAGGCAGGCTCTGGACCGCTTATCAAGCCAGTTTTCGATACCTTTCAACATCGCTTATGAAATAGAGAATAAATCTATGACCAAAACTATGGTCGAATGCAATTTGGGGATCGCCTTCTTCAGCACTCTGGAAATTAAGAAAGAGGTGGAGTCTAAGCTGATCCATGTTCTTGAATTGGAAGATGTCCCGTTTTACAGATACATACAGGTCGTATACAATAAGTCCAGAGAGTTGTCTCCCGCAGTAAAAACCTTTTACGACTTTATCTTTGACCTGGATAACCAGAGAGAATTCATTTCGTAAAAAAACCCGGTGGAATACCGGGTTTTGCATAAATCAGTTATTGAAAAAATCCACCAATAAAGGCTGCAGCTTTTTCCTGGATATTCCAAGATTAGCCTGATTGTAAAAAGCACAATTATTGACATATTTTAATGAAGACACATCTATTGGACTTAATCCCAGATCTGAGGCTTCAAGAAATCCAATCGTCTTTTCCCTCAAATTATCATCGGGAATATACACGACTATCTGACGGGTAAAATCGGGGTTTGTAAAGGCATTCATAGCAAAAAGCACATCGAGGTTTCTCTCTTTCAAATACTTATCGCAGGCAATGACTATGTCAGCATCCTTTGCAATCCACTGCTCAACAGGCAACAGAACGGAACCTATTCCACAATTAACCGTACCTATTTGCCACTCTTTATAGTCTTTCCTGAGCAAGTCATAGCTTCCCAAAGATGAAACATTGAATTTTTCAAACTGCAATTTATTGAAAAGGGCATCTTTGTCGAGCTTTGTCGTCCCGATCAGTTCATTGGCAATTTTTGTATCATCATCTGTAACTCTACCCGCTTCGGGATCGAGATTCACTGTATCGAGAAGAATCGTTCCCAATAACAGTGTTCCTACAGATCCTTTAATATCTTCCTTTTGGTTCTTAAGGAAAAATTCCCCTACTATGGTCGCGCAAGAACCCACTGGTCTGATGTCAGAATAAATTCCATCGGGATAGTTTTTTTCATCTGCATGATGATCGAGAATACCAGTTATGCAATTTTTTAATTCACCATGGGTCGATGCCAGCTTGTTGTGATCAACGAGCACCAGGCTTAATAAATTATTTTCTTTTAATTTTGCAAGATCCAGATCTTCTACAAACAATAATTCATCAATATTTACTCCAGCATCTTCAAAAAGGAAAACAGCTTCCGTTCTCAGTTTGAAATCATCTCTTGGAATATTAATCAAAGGGAAAGAATTTACGTCTTCATCTTCTAGATTAAGATAATAGGCATAGAGAACAGCAGAAGCCATGGAATCGAGATCTGCGGCTTCGTTACCCACAACGACAGTTACGGGCTTATCATAGGATATTCGGCTTTTTAATCCGTTTAAGTATTTGCTAAAATTGTTACTCATCAATTACTCCTTAAATTATTATTGATTTATTTCTCAATTCTTAAAAGCGATTTTGCCATCAAACTTTTCTATGAAGGCTATAACTAATTTTAATTGTACTTAATGAACTTATTCCATCATTATAATTTAGAGGTTTTCTTTGTCGGATATCGATAAAAAAATACCCAGTGAAATAATAATTGAAGTGTCTTACACTTTATAATGAAAAAAGGAGTGAATAATGAAAAAACTGATTAGTTTATTATTATTAGTAATATGTATCTCAATTCCTCTATTGGCTACTGGTCAACAGGGTGGCGGGGAAGACGTACAATTCCCAACAAAACCAATCAAACTGGTTGTTTATACTGGACCAGGTGGTGCTGGAGATATTCTGGCAAGAAAATTTACAGAAATAGCTTCAAAATACACAGATGCTACATTTGTTGTTGAAAACAAAACCGGAGCTGGTGGAATCGTTGCCATGGAATATGTCGCCGCGACAAAAGCTGATGGTTATACATTGATGTATATGACAAAGTCAAACATTTCCAAGCTTGTCACTACTGATTCTGAATTGGATCCTATGACTTTTGACTGGATCTCACTCATGCAGATTGACCCCGAATGTGTTATTACAAATAACAAAACTTCTGTTGTAACATGGGAAGATATTGTAGCTGATGCCAAAGCAAAAGGCGGAGATCAGTTATGGCTCGGACCTGCAGCAGGTGGACTTGATAACGTAACGGCTGAAAATATCTGGAAAGCAGCTGGAATCACTGCAAAATGGGTACCATTTGCCAGTGGTGGAAAAGCAAAAGCAGGTCTTCTTGGAGAACAGGGCGCTACTTATGTTGGTAATCCCGGAGAAGCTCTTGCCAATCCCGATTATACTGTAGCAGCTATATGTGCTGCCGAAAGACTTCCTCAGTTCCCCGATGTTCCTACATTTAAAGAATTGGGAATCGATGGACTTGAAAATGAAGTTATGTGGCGTGGATTTGCTGTAAAACGCGGAACAGACGATGCCATAGTTGCATGGTATGATGACATATTTGAAAAAGTTGCCAACGATCCAGAATGGATAGCAACATATGAACCACAGGGAAACATGCTTGTACATAAAACAAGAGATGAATTCAACAAGTTGGTTCAGTCAGATTACGATGCTTATAAAGCGGCACGCTAAAAAAGTTTCAATACTAAATTACAACTGCTGAATAATGGAGGATCAATAGATTCTCCATTTTTATCTGCAGTCAATAGCAGGCAAATATGGAAATAATTAAGTTTTTTGGAAAAGGAGCCGGTTTCTGGATCCTTTTGGCAATTATGGCAGTTGTAGTAATCGCAACAGCTGTACTAGTAAAAAAATCATCTAAAAAAGATTATACAGGTAGAATAGTCGTTCCGGTCATATTTATGGAACTGGCTGTATTCTTCGGCATTCTGGCTTTGGGTTTCCCGGCAAAAGGGGATGAAGTCGGACCAGCTGTCGTACCGGGTTTATGGATTATTGGTATACTGGGATTAAGTATAGTGCTTTTAGTAAGAGCACTGACAAATCATGATGAGCCCGATCCGCCGTGGGGAAAAGTCAGCAGTGTTGTCATTTACATCATTATGATTATTTTATATCTATTCTTCATGCAGTTGATTGGATATTTCCTATCGACAGCTATTTTTCTCATTACAGGTATGTACTACCTGACTTATAGAAACTGGAAAGTCATGATATCAATGTCCGTGGGTTGGATTCTGTTCTCCTACTTCGCTTTCTATAAACTTCTCTATGTTCCCCTGCCACAGGGATTACTCATAGAACGGATCTTCGGTTAAACGAAGTGTGCGCAAGTAGACTCGCAAAGTATGTTTCAGCGGGATTACTATGATTGCGCAATTGAATTAAGGAGCAGATTATGGATTTAATTACAAATCTATTGGAAGGATTTGGATACCTTGTAGGTTATCAGCCGGTTATTGCAATTGTCGCCGGTGTCATTCTCGGCATATTGGCAGGGGCCATGCCGGGCTTATCTCCATCTATGGGAGTAGCACTACTGGTTCCCTTTACCTACAACTTATCTCCACAGGTAGCACTAATTCTACTTGTGTCAATATATATCGCAGCAAATTACGGTGGATCGATAACTGCCGTCACAATAAATACGCCTGGTACACCATCGGCTGTAGTAACTTCATTTGATGGTTACCCTCTGACACAAAAAGGGAAGGCGGGAATCGGATTGGGAACATCTCTCGTTTCATCAACAGTCGGGGGAATAATCGGTACGATCATACTGATTTTTTTCTCTGTACCATTAGCCAGGCTCGCAGTGAAGCTGCATCCGGCTGAATATTTCGCATTGGCGATTTTCGGGCTGACTACTGTTGCTTCTCTAGGAGGCAGGAATTGGCCTAAAGCATTTCTGGCTGCTATGTTGGGGCTTCTGATCAATACAATCGGAATCGATCCAATTTCCGGTGTGAAGCGATTTACATTCGGAACATACAGGCTATTTGACGGATTTGCGCTTATACCGGCACTGATCGGTCTTTTTGCCTTAAGTGAAGTATTCACCAGAATTGAGGAATATAAACTTGGCAAAGGAAAAGAAGCTGAATTCGAAAAGACTGAATGGCCATCAATCGTTGACTACTGGAAATTAAAGTTTACAATCTTACGATCATCTGTACTGGGAACCTTAATCGGTATTTTTCCCGGAGCAGGAGCGACTATTGCCGCATTCCTATCATATGACCTCGCAAAGAAAACCAGCAAGGATCCCGATAGTTTTGGTAAGGGGAATCCTGATGGTGTAGCTGCCGCTGAAGCAGCAAACTCCAGTTCTGTCGGTGGAGCGCTTGTTCCATTATTAGCTCTTGGAATCCCGGGAAGTGCTACTACTGCCGTACTTGTCGGTGCTTTAATGATACACGATCTGGTACCGGGACCACTACTTTTTGTAGAAAGACCGGATATAATCTATTCGCTTTTCGCAGCACTGCTAATTGCCAATATCGTAATGCTCGTATTGGGATTATTCGGAGCTCGATTGTGGGTAAAAGTAACTGTAATTCCTAAAAAAGTTTTATTGCCGGCGATTCTTGCCATTTCAATAATAGGAAGCTTTGCGGTTAACTATTCATTTTTTGATGTGGGAACATGTATCGCCTTCGGTATCGCCGGTTGGCTATTGAAAAAATTCGGTATTCCCGGAGCTCCTATAGTACTGGGTATGGTTCTCGGAAAACTTGCCGAAACCAATTTCAGAAGAGCTGTAATCATGGGTGGTTACGATGTATTCTTTACAAGACCAATCAGTTTGATTTTGCTTGTACTCGCCATACTTTCTTTTGGCGTACCTCTATATCAGTCGCATAAAGCGACTCAAAAAGAGAAAGCTGAGGCTTCGACAAAAGAATAATTAATATGACACACCTTGGGGGACTGGTTCATTTTTTGGATCGGTCCCCCTTTTATTCTAAAAGGCATTCAGGAGGGTAAATATGTCGATTCGGGTAAAGCTCTTTTTAATCATTATATTTATATGCGCAGCGAATTTCAGTTATCAGGCTATCGAATATATTTTTAACAAGCCGATTATCCTTGTGCAGGAAGATCATGAAAATATTTCCCGATTGAATACCACCCTTCTCTCTATTTCCAGTGAAATAAACAAACTGGACAGCGAACTGTTTAAAACTCAATACAATAGAGTTCTTTTATCCTGGAGCGATGTCAATAGCATCTTTCTCGATATTGAAGGCTTAAAATATTTACCGAATTTCAATGAAGTCCTTTCCGAGTCTTTTTCCAACATAATTAATACAAAACAGACCTTAATGAGCTCTATGGAAGAGATCGGAACGACAAGCATTTTACTTAAAAAATCCGGCGAAACTCTTTTTGGACAATCAACCGATTTCAGTATTCAAGATCTTGTTTCCAAAAACTCCAAATTATCGGCTGAAGATCAAAATAATGATATATACATCTTTACCAATACCCTTTATCAAAACATCAGCACTCTCGATACGGCGATCTCGATTTCTCTTGAAATGCTCAATATGCAAAATGAGTTGATTACAGAAGAAATTCAAAAAATCCAGAAACAGCGTTCGCTCATAAGCTTAATACTTATTGTTTCAATTATTGGCATCGCAATCGGTCTGGCACTTTCTATAACATTTCGCATGTCCCGAATCATAAAGAGAATTGAACTGGGTATTGAAAGGATGAAGGACGGAGATCTGGCCGACAGAATCCCTGTTAAGTCAAAAGACGAATTGGGAATACTCAGCGATAATGTAAATATATTTACCGACCATTTGAGTGAAATTGTATTAAGGATTAAAGGTTCTTCAGACACTAACAAGAGAATTAAAAATGATCTTGTTGATTTCATTGAAACTGCGACGACATCTACCAGCGAAATGAACAGTAATGCCCTCTCAATAAAGGTGCAAATTGATTCGCTTGAGGGAAATATCGCCTCCTCCTCAGAGGCTATAAAAAATGTCATTAGCATATTAGGCACCCAAAGAAACAGCATGAGCACTCAAAACACAATGGTTGATGAATCTTCGTCATCCATTACAGAGATGATAGCCTCGATAAATAATGTGGGCGAAATAACTAAGAAAAAAACTAACGCCATGAAAGATCTTGTAAAGGTTGCTTCCGAGGGCAGTGACAAATTAGGTGATACGACACTTAAAATTCAACAGATAAATGAAAATGTCGATGAGATTCGAGGGACTGCCGATCTTATTGAAAATATTGCTTCTCAAACAAACCTCCTGGCCATGAATGCGGCAATAGAAGCCGCTCATGCTGGAGAATCAGGAAAAGGTTTTGCCGTAGTTGCCGATGAGATCAGAAAACTGGCAGAAGCATCCTCTGTAAATTCAAAACACATAAATGGCGTTTTGAAAAACGTTATTACTAAGATTCAGGAAGCTGTCGAATCCGGCGATATAACCCGATCAGCTTTTGAAGAAGTAAACAGGGAAGTTTCCTTATCTACCAGTTCATTTGAAGAGGTTTCCATTAATATGGAAGAACTTCTTGAAGGCGGAAGCATAATCTTGCAGTCCATGTCATCACTCAAAGAAATATCGGAAAAAGTCAATGAGGGGAATGCAAACCTGGAAACGTCCATCAATTCAACAAATGCCGTTATGGAAGAAGTGAATACAATATCGCAGGACGTCACGACAAAAGTCAAAGATATCAGCCATAGTCTGAATCTAATGAATGGAATAATGGATTCAGTTAATACCACTACCGATCAAATCAGCTCGGTATCAATAACACTGGAAAAAGAAATTGAGATATTCAAAACCGGTAAGGGATTCAATCAGAACTAGTCCACCAGATCGATTCTTCGAATGCCATTGCTATTGGCGATGATCCTGTAACGGGTCAGTTCTTCTTCCATACCGGAATATACTTCGCTCATACCCAATATAACAGTAAAGTGATACACCCTCTCCGAACGCACTGTTTTCAGCGAATCATCATCGAGATAAAACCGGAATTCCTTATCTTTGTCCATTCTGTAAAACCACTGTCTCATATCGAGTCTCATAATCTCGTTAATCGATTCAAGCCTTTTGTGTTTAGATAAGAGGTTATTGCTCTTAATTGTGACATTCTTCTGATATTGAATGATATCTTCAACAACCAGTTTCCTGAGTAATATATCTTTATTTTTTATACGTAGAGACTGAACAGGTTTAGGTATATTGTCGACCTTTTTATGGATGATTCTCTCTTTTGTTTTACCGCATTTTTTACCGGTTCTGGGGTCAAAGATTATCTGGACTTTGTCGGCAATGAAATAGGGAATAAATCGTGTGAAAAAGACTCTCAATCCATCTTTGATTCTATCTTTTAAAATATAGGCAATAACTGCGATGATTGCCCAGTAAATACTGCCGGAGTCAAACCACTTCAGTGAAATGATAGATGCGAAGACAGCAAAAGACATAGCTATAGCAGCGGCAAAACCAAACATGATCTGCACGAGATTATTAACCGTTTTGGTTTCATTTTTTGACATGTACATTGAGCTCTCAGCCCATTTTTTTATCTCATGTTCTCTGTATAGCAAATATTCCGTTCTCGATGGATTCGTGATACTGACTCTGGTACCATATCCCGAATCTCTTCTGTATTGAACCTGGCCGGCAATTACATCTAAGGATTTTTTACTTAAATCAGGGAGAAGGTTTTTCTTTTTCAACGCATTATAAATCCTACCAGCCGATTTCTCTATTCTCAGGCTCATTCCCTCATCTACCCAGACGAGAGATTGCCTTATTGTCTCAGCTAAAGAAAGCCGTTCAGAAGCGATTACCATATCCCTGATCGATTTATGAATCTGTTCAACTTCACGAAATAGAGTCTCCCCCCCATCTTCGATATACTGCTCGGAATATTTTCCACTTTTTATTCCTTTCACGAGTTTATCGCTTAGCGATTTGATCTGGTTCTGGAAGATATTCAAGAGAGTTTTTAATTCATAGATGATATAGGGTTCAGAATAATCCTCCTTATGCACTTCTTTGAAGATTTTTTTCAGCCTGGTAATGGGACTTAAATCAAAATCAGATGAAATTAACTGATGCAATTGCAGATCGGGAGTTTTGTAACGGGTATTTGAGACAAAGTTACTGAAAAAAGTTTCTTTTGAATATCGTTCATTTTGGATACCCAACTGCGCCGGAGTGTAAATATAAGCATTGAGAGTGAAGCGCTGCTTTTTCTTTTTTGTTTTTTTAAGAGTGTAATTGGTGCGGATCTCAATTTGCTTCTTTCCTCTTTTGGTAATGCTGCAGTTAAAAAAATTTGTCATATGCATATTTTAATGTGTCTCCCTGGATTGTTAAAGCCGATGAAAAAAAACCGTCAGACTGTGTTTCCACAATCTGACGGTTGAAAATTAAAGAATATAGAACTTATTCTTCAGTCGCATCGAGGAACAATGTATCGTATACGTATTTTGTTTTAGACCAGCCGAAATTGAGTTTATTATCATACTTAATCAGGATGGCTTTATAGAATGCTTCAGCCTCTTTAAAGTCTTCAAAAGTCATCTTCTTTTCAACTTCGTTTCCATCGGCATCTACTGTTTCATATTCAACATCAAAGTCGAAAGACGCTTCACTTACCAGTTCTTCCCCATTCATAAAAAACACACTGAAAGCAACTTCCATCGGAGCACCACAGGAAAGCGTCATAATAGCCGGCTCAACTTTTTCTTCTAATACTGTTAGATCGCCCACAGGCCCAATTACAGTATCAGCAGATAAACCGATATTCAACAAATCGGGATATAATCTGGCATATGATGATAAAGAAGGTTCAAAAAGATCTGAAAACTCACCAAAATCCTTTAATTTAGGCTTCACTTTAATAGCCCATGAATATTTAATTCCGAAAGGAGAAATATCCGCTTCCATTTCAGGTTTCTTTTCAATATCTTCAAACTCAGCTCCTACACTGAGCGGTATATCAAGTGCTTTGGCCAGATCCGAATCTCTGAATTTGATAGTGACATCAAATTTACTGTCATGTTCATTTTCAGCAGAACCGGGAGCAACAAATTCATCCCATTTCTGTCTGTATCTTAGAACGTAACCTAAATTGCTGACCATTCCGAATTCACTGTCGATATACTGAACATCACGATATTTTCTCTTCATAGGCTCATCTTCTTCTTCTATAGTAACTCCTGTTTCAGCAGCGGCTTCTTTCATAAGATCCCATAAAAGTTCTGGGGAATAATCCTCTAAATTAATCAGCATTTTAAATTCTACTGAATCGAGTTCTTCAAAAGTCGCAGAATCCTCGATTACATAATAACTGTTTTTCGCAGCTATAGTACCGATGTGTTCGTCATCACTGTCTGAATCTGCTATAGTTTCCTCAGTTGTACTAGTATTTGATTCTGGTTCGGTTGTGGATTCCTGCTGTCCATTAGCAAAAATGGATACAGTCAGAAAAGACAGAACAAGAATTATTAAAAATATTTTATTCATTTAAAAAACTCCTTTTTTTATATGATTTCCCAATAGATGATTTTCGTCCAATAAATATAATCAATAGCACTTATTAAATATTTTTATATCCATTAGATCACATTTGTTTTCTTCTAAAAATTAGTGATACGAGCCATAGAAATATTTAATTAGAAGCAATACCAAAAGGCCTCTATACTGACGAAAATCGGAGGTTTGCTTATGAAAAAGATAGGAGTTCTTACCGGAGGAGGAGATTGTCCGGGACTTAACGCCGTTATCAGGGCGGTGACTCAAACAGCCATTAACAAATACGGCTATGAAGTAATCGGATATAAATTCGGATATCGAGGTTTGTACCATAATGACTTTGAAAAACTGACATTGGAGAGAGTGGCTGGTACTCTGCCCGAGGGCGGTACCATACTTTTCAGTTCCAATAAAGACAATCTATTTAATTATTACAACGAAGAGAGAAAGATCTATGAAGATGTTTCTCATGTCGCCATAGATAATATGAGAAAAGAAAATGTAGAGGCCCTGGTAGTAATTGGTGGTGACGGGACTTTGACCAGTGCCAGAGACTTTGCAAGAAAAGGAATTAATGTTATTGGCGTCCCCAAGACGATTGATAACGATCTTCCGGAAACGGATATAACATTCGGATTCAATTCTGCTTACAATGTCGTTTCAGAAGCTCTGGGAAGGCTTAGAACAACAGCGAAATCCCATCACAGAGTTATGGTTCTGGAAGTTATGGGCAGGCATACAGGATGGATTGCTCTCGCCGGGGGAATAGCCGGTTCCGCATCAGCCATAATTATTCCCGAGATTGAATACGACATTAATAAAATTGTAAAAGTTATCGAAAAAAGGGAAGAACGCGGCAAATTATTCACACTAATAGTAGTAGCAGAAGGAGCTAAAACCTTAAACGGAGATATCAGTATTAAAAAGACTGTTGAAAGTAGTCCCGATTCTGTTCGGCTGGGAGGAGCAGGAGAAAAGATAGCCAATGAACTGGAAAATCTTCTTCCTGGTAAAGAGATTCGCTGTACAGTCCTGGGACACCTGCAAAGAGGAGGAGATACCTCCCCTTTCGACAGAATCCTTTCTACAAGATATGGTGTCGGCGCCGTTGATTATATTCATAAAAACAAATTCGGAAATATGGTTTGCATAAAGAAAAACGAATTGACCAGCGCCAGCCTGGAAGAAGTAATCGGCCGGGGAGAGACGGGAGAAACCCAAAAGGGCGGCAGTAAAACAGTGAAGCTCGATGATGAGTTAATACTGACTGCGAGAAGTATTGAGATCTGTATGGGTGATTGATATATGAGAAAATAAAAAAAGCTGATTCAAGAGATTTTGAATCAGCTTTTTTTTTCTTTAAAGATTACATTGTTCTAAAATATTGATAGAATTTTTCTTCTATTTCATCCCTGCTGGGCATGGGAAAATAGAGAGAGTTAACTTTAGAGAAAAACATGAAGCCGTGGCGGAACAACTGGGGTGGAAATCTGTGTACATTTGTCTCTATTTTTAGCCCCTTAGTCGTTTTCTCGGGCATTTCTTTAATTTCATCAATTTTCGAACGGAGAATAGCCGGATGTATACCGGGAATAGGCGATGGCATAAGGGGATTATTGTCATAATCAATGCGGAATTGTCTCGAATTGAACTCTAATTGAGCATAAAATAGTGTCGGAGCTCCTTTGTGTTTTCTCTCATTAATCATATGTCTGCCGTATTGTTCAAAACTCAATGTGGAAACGGACATCATTCTCAATGGAGTAATTCCAGCAAAGATTTTAAATCGTGAGGATTTTTCCGGTTGTACGAATGGCTGGGAATCGATACCCATGACATGACCCGATGCCGATGACAGATATAATTTTTTAATACTATCCAGATCAATGTGTTCTAAAACCCTATAGGCAGAAATGAATTTTGTCGCTTTTGGCGACCCGTCGTCATGAGGAACCAATTGGCTGAATCCCCAATCTATATCGAAGTATTCATTCCTGTAAGTATTGTCAATTTCAGCAAATATCAATCCACTGTCGTAATTCTGTTTTGAACCTGTTAAATAATGCTGTCCCAGCTCTTCCGGTGTCAGCTGCGAACTGATGAGGAAATTACTGGGATACAGAACCATATATAAGTGATTTTCATATTTCATTAAGATCTCCTTTTAAAGCATTGGGGCTAATACTAGAGAAATAACAGCCATTAATTTTATTAAGATATTTAAAGAGGGGCCGGCTGTATCCTTAAAAGGATCTCCTACGGTATCACCCACTACAGAAGCTTTATAAGTTTCGCTCGATTTATCTATATTTCTATCGGCTTCAAGCATTTTCTTTGCATTGTCCCAGGCACCGCCGGAATTTGACATGAATGTCGCCATAAGAACTCCGGAAGCGGTTACGCCGACCAGAATACCAGCAAGCATATTAGCACCACCAATAAATCCCACTAAGACAGGAACAACCGTAGCTGTAAGACCAGGTAGAGCCATTTGACTCAAGGCGGATTTGGTACTAATATCGATGCATTTTTTATAATCGGGCAATTTAGTGCCTTTTAAAATTTCAGGATTGTCACTGAATTGTCTTCTGACTTCCTTAATCATGGCAAAGGCTGCTTTCCCCACAGCATCCATAGCGAGAGACGAGAAGAAATAAGGAATCATACTCCCCACGATAATCCCCACTAATACTGTCGGATTCATAAGATCAATGCCCGTTAAACCTGCTGCTTTTTGAAATGAAGCGAACAGTATAATAGATGTCAGAGCAGCAGAACCAATGGCAAAACCTTTACCTACTGCAGCCGTAGTGTTGCCAACTGCATCGAGAGAATCTGTTCTCTCCCGTACTTTCCTGCTCATCTCACCCATAACGGCAAGTCCACCTGCATTATCGGCGATCGGACCATAAGCATCGACAGCCAGCTGGATGCTGATTGTCATGAGCATACCCAGAGCGCTAATTCCAATTCCATAAAATCCCGCAAGAGAATAACTGCCCAATATAGTTACAGCGATAATTAAAATGGGAAATAAGGTAGACTGCATCCCCACTCCCAGTCCGGCGATGAGATTAGTCGCAGATCCCGTTTCACAGGCTTTAACGATTTTAATTACCGGTTTTTTATCTGTCCCGGTAAAAAATTCCGTTAGCATTCCTATGGATACACCGGCTGCCAGCCCCAGAATTGCTGTGAGAATCAATTGAATGTATCCAGTACCATCATTGAACTGCAAATCTCCAAAATAAAACATGGAAAAGGGAATAAGAAGAATAACAGTTAAAAATGCTGCGCTGAAGGATCCTCTGTTCAATGCTTTTTGCGGGGATACACCATCTTTAATTTGGATCATATACATACCGATGACCGATGCCAGACCTCCGATTCCGATCATAAAAAGAGGGAAGAAGACCAGCTTTCGCTGCATGAGTTCTATAGCCGGAGCATTGATACCCAATATCATAGCACCGATCAGAGAACCGATAAAAGATTCGAAAAGGTCGGCTCCCATACCGGCGACATCTCCCACATTATCTCCTACATTATCGGCAATAACAGCAGGATTCCTTGGATCATCTTCAGGAATCCCCGCTTCGACTTTCCCCACAAGATCGGCTCCGACATCGGCGGCTTTAGTAAAAATGCCTCCCCCGACACGGGCGAAAAGAGCAATGGTCGATGCACCGAGGGAGAATCCAGTCAGTACGGGAAGTACGGTATTCCTCAAAACATCCGTTTCAAATCCCCAAATTCTCTCACTTGTAAAAAGAACGATAAATACACCGATAATCGCCAGCCCCGCGACGCTCAGTCCCATTACGCTACCACCTGTAAATGCGACTTTTAAAGCGGAATTCAAATCCTTTTCCGCAGCTGTTGCCGTTCTGGAATTGGCAGCAGTCGCCACTTTCATCCCGATGTATCCGGCCAATGCCGATGCGACGGCACCTAATATAAAACTGAGAACCTGCCAACGGAGAGCGCCTTTGTTACCAACCCCCAATAGCAGAGCAATGATTAATACAAATGGTATCAATATAATATATTCCCTTTTTAAAAAGGTCATTGCTCCTTCTGATATATAAGATGAAATCTCTTTGATTTTTCCCTCTTTGACAGGTTGATTAAATACCCACCGAGCTCGATATATGGCTATAATCAAAAAAAACGATCCGATAGCCAGAGCTGATAAAACAGCCGTATTCATAAAATAGACTCCTGATTAAATGATTTTTATTTGTAAAAATGATTTTACCCCGGGAACTATTTTATTATCCAACAATCATTTTTTATGACTTCTATCAGCAATTCTGATATATGCAAAAGGAAAAATTGAATTAAATACATAGCCGTATTATACTCAGAATTGGAGGATAGCTTGTGCTGGTTGAAGTGAAACATGTGAGACAAATTCCCGAAGAAGGGATCAGGCGCTGGTTTATGGACAAAGACATGGATCTGATCCTCTGGTACGACAATGACATGCAAAAGCTCGTGGGCTTTCAAATATCTTATGACAAAAGATCAGTTCAAAGAACCGTCACCTGGAAATCCGCCGATGAGGGCAGATCGAGCAGCTCATTGACTTGTGATGGTCCCTACAATAAAAACAGAGTGATCCGCTTAATGGAAAAAGGCGGTTCAGAAATGGATAAAGAGCTATTGGATTTTGTTCTCCAGCAACTGAGGTCTACCCGCTAAAATGGGGAATATAAATAAATAGAGCCAAAACCACTGATAATAAAGCTGACATAAGAACTGCTCCTGCAGCAATATCCAGAAGCTTCTCGGCCAATTCGTGATATTCATCGGTAAACATTTTTACAAGATATTCAATTGAAGTATTAAATAACTCTGCGATTAATACGATGCCGATAGACAGACAGATAATAATCCATTCGAATTGATTGAAATTGAGAATAAACCCCGAAATAATAACGGGCAAGGCAAAAATAAAATGAATTTTGAAGCTGTTATCGGTAATTATGGCAATTTTGAGTCCCTTAAAGGCGTAATTGAACTTTTTTATAACACGATTGAGCATTTTCATGTTTTTATTTTAGCATAAATATTGTGTAATTTTGGCTGAAGTATATATATTTATACTTATGAAACAATTTATTCGAACTAGTATTATCTTTTTGATTGGTTTAATAACCGCATCTATCGCCGCTTATTTCTATTTTAATTTAACCAATAGCGAAAAAGAAGTTCGCAAACTCGATCCTGTGAGCATTACAGGACAGGAAGAGGCTTTTATAACAGCCATTTCCGGTGAAGTTTATGTTTTGAGAAATGATGAGATATTGCAGGCGGAAATTGGCGAATCTCTTTTCGCCGGAGACATAATAAAAGTTGTCGATGATTCGTTCTGTCAGGTTCAGTTTTCAGATGTAGCCGCTGCGAAAATACGGAGCAATACCGTTGTCAGAATAAAAAATATCTTTAACCTGGATAAGTCTACTGATATAAAGACAGAGATTCTTACAGGTTCCATGCTATACAGAGTCAACAAGTTAAGCGAAGGCGAGAAACTGGAAGTAAAATCTGAAGACAGAATATTTTCTGTGCGGGGTACTACTTTCCTAGTCGATCGAAACAGCGAAGGAACTTATCTTGTTGTTGATGAAGGTCTTGTTGCTGTATCTGTCAAAGATGGAATGGATGATTCTCAATCGGCAACTGCTGGAAGTGAAATATTTATAGGCTCCGGATCTGAAACTGAAGTTCTTTCTGAGATTTCAACCAAAAATAATCTGATCATGAATGAATCGGATAACCTCAATATACTCGGTATAGAACCGGAAAAGGATATTCTCATTCAAACGGGTATCGTAACAATACCTAGTGATTCGCAGATATATGTTAATGGAATTTTATCGGGGAAAGGGACATTTACCGGATTATACCCCAAAGAGGAAGAACTGACTTTCCTAATACGGAAAAGGGGTTATGAAGATAAACTGCTCTCCGTGAAGGCGACGACAGACCTCGAATATACAATATATCTCGATCCTCAGAAAACCGATGAGCAGGTTCTGGAAACTGAAAGAGCTATGAGCACTGAAGACAGCAAGCTTGAAAAACTTCAGAGAGAACTGGAATCGAGAACCAATAGACTTATAGAAGTGGAAGCTCTGATTTTAGAACTGAAAGAGAAAAACAGTTCTATGGAATCAGACAGAAGCACTTCTGAGAACAGAATGAGAAGAATGACCAGTCAAATTCAGGAACTTGAACAAATCAAAACCGATTTGACGACAGAAATAAGTGAACTGGAAAGAAAACTAAACGAAAGCACAGCCAGAGAGGATAAATTGCGAGAGCTGATTAAACAGATTCAGGATTTATCCACATCAGACTGATTTCTAACGGTAATCGACAGGGAGAATGATTTGAATATCTTCCCCTGTCAGTTCCCTGACCGCTTTATCCACAACAGTGCTGATCGCCCTGGTTTTCGATTTCAATTCTTTGATAGTTCCCGAACATATTTCAAACCTTGGATTACCGGTAGACCCACTGTGAGTTCTACTTTTAATGGCATCATAGGGATCTCTATCTGTCAGTTTATCTAGATTGAGTCCCACCTCTTTATAAGCTTCACGAAAAGTACTGCCCGATGCTACCAATTCCAACGCCGCATCTGTTGCGTGTATATCAGATGTAAATCCTTCAAGGAGTTTCCCTTCGTTTACCTGTAATTTCTCTATTGTCAGGTTTATTACTTTGAGAACAGTCAAAGCCATGCGATTCCCTTTGATAAAGGGTTCTTTTGCTGCCTGAAAATCGCGGTTGTATCCGGAAGGCAAAGATCTGATGATATTTTTAACTTCTGTCGAAGCTGCTGATATTACTGCAGAAGCTGATCTTGTTAATTCCAGCCCATCGGGATTTTTTTTCTGAGGCATTATGCTCGATCCAGTGCAGAGTTCATCGGGCAATTTGAAATACCCGAATTCGGGAAGGGAAAACAAGATAAGATCCTGAGCGATTTTACTCATGGTTAGACCTATCTGATCGAGAGAGTCTAATATGACAGATTCGAATTTCCCTCTCGAATTATTCACATATATGACATTATTCTGTACTTTTGGAAAACCCATCAGTTCAGCGGTCATTTCTCTGTTAAGAGGTAATGGAACCCCGTACCCCGCTGCCGCTCCCAGAGGATTCTGATTTATAATTTCAAGCGTATTGTAGACCATTTGTAGGTCATCTGCTAATTCTTCAGCAAAAGCGCCTGCCCATAATCCAACAGATGACGGCATGGCAGTCTGCATATGTGTTCTTCCCGGCATGGGAACATCATTATATTTTCGGGAAAAGGCGATTAAAGTCTCAGCCAGTTCAAAGCCGGCATAGAGTATTTCCAGAAGCATGGAACGGGAAAAAATACGGACACAGGTCACGACCTGATCATTACGGCTTCTACCCGTATGAATCCGCTTCCCCGCATCACCGCAAATCTCAGAAAGTCGATTTTCAATAGCAGTATGACCATCTTCATCGGACAAATTAATTAAAAACCTACCCTCTTTGTGATCTTTGATAATTGAGATCAGGCCGCTTTTTAGTTTTCTAAAATCTTCATCGGTTAAAATATCGATAGAATTGAGCATTCTGGCATGGGCAATAGAGGCTATACAATCGGAGGGAATGAGATTCATATCGAGACGATAATCTCTCCCTACTGTAAACTCTTCAATTAATTTGTCAGTGGAATAATCTTTCTCCCAGAGTTTTGACATTTCGTACCCCTATACAATCAGTTATAAAAAAAGAGGCTGTTACTTCAAAAAGTAACGCCTCTTATATAATTAACAAAAATCAGGATTTATTCAACATTCAATACGGTTTTCATCGCTTCGAGAAAACTATCTTTAGGTAAAGCACCGGCAGACATTTGCGGCTGACCGTCTTTGGGAACAAACAATATAGATGGAATACTCTGTATTCCGAAAGCCTGAGCAAGTTCCTGCTGTTCTTCAGTATTTATTTTGTAGACATTCATTTTGCCTTCATATTCACCGGAAAGTTCTTCCAGAATGGGAGCTACCATTTTACAGGGACCACACCAGTCTGCATAAAAGTCTATGATGCAGGGAAGATCGCCTTCAAATTTCCATTCTTTATTATCTGTATAATTAAATACCTTTTCTTTAAATGTCTCTACAGTTAGATGTTCAGCCATAACATCACCTCTCTTATTTTTTTTGATAAACAGAATATATATAACTTTTCATATATAGTCAAGTTTTCTATAACTCTTTTTATTTGAAAAAGAGTCAACTCACATTATAATTGAAATTAATGAATATAAAACATCAAAGTTTTGAAAAACTCGATAAATTATTCAACAATTGTCCCAGCCTGAATATCGATGAAGAAGATAAGATTGTGATTTTCAGTGATTTTCATCTTGGCGGTCGAAAAAGCCGGGACGATTTCCTGCCCAATTCGCAGATGTATTCTTACATTCTGGATCATTATTATTACAAAAAGAAATTTAAACTGATATTGAACGGAGATATTGAAGAACTTCAGAGAGTATCGCTTACGACCATATATAAAAAATGGCACGATTTATATGAGCAATTCGGTTTATTCCGGGATAGGGGAGATCTTTTTAAAATCGTCGGAAACCACGATTGGGATTTGATGCTCTTAAAAAATACTATCAATTTTAAAAAAAATGATATCAACTTTGATATACTTCCGGCTTTAAAACTGCATTACAAAGAAAACACAATGTTTGTTCTCCACGGTCATCAGGCTTCAAGCTATCACGGATTAAAAAATACCATGGTCGGACTGGCTCTTAGATATCTGGCCCACCCTCTTATGATAAAAAATATCAAGCGGCCCTATACAAATGTTAAAAAGTTGAAAGCCGAAGAAAAAATTTATGATTATTGCAAAGAGAAGAAGATCCTGTCTCTGGTCGGGCATACGCACAGAGCACTTTTCGAAGGTCATTCAGAAGCTGATTACCTGAAATACAACATTGAAAAGCGTATCCGAAAGCATTTAAATTCCAGTGTCGAGGAAAAGGAACAGTTAGAGTCTTCCATAAGGGTATTGGCCGACGCATTAAAGATTCTGCTGGAAAGTGGTGACCATTACGACTCGTTCAGCAGTATTTACGACCACATGATAATTCCCTGTTTATTTAATTCCGGTTGTGTCATCGATAAAAAGGGAATTAACTGCCTGGAAATTGAAAAAGGGGAAATATCTCTTGTGACATGGTATGACGAGGAAAATAATAAAAGCAATATTACCTACAACCCCATTACTCATAAAAAGCTGGGAAACAGCAATTATTCCCGAGTTAAGCTGAAAAAGGACTCTCTTGACTATATATTTACAAGAATTAATTTACTCACTTGAAAAGTGTCTTTCACTGAAGTATAGTTTCGATTAGGAAAAAAGATCATTTATGCTTTTAAATAGTGCTTTAGAACTGGATGAAGAGAGCTTTGGATTTTTTATATCCAATGAAATGAGGGAATTGTTATCTCTCTCATATCTTCTTTCTGAACAAACCAGTATTGAAAATATACACAGACCAATTATCGGCAAGCTTCATCTCGAAGCAACCCGCTGCGAAGAGATTATGGATTATTTCGGATCCAAACAGAATAAATTCTGGTATCCCTTTCGCCAGACAATAGCCGTAACAAAATCTTTTACAACAATCGCCTATAATCTTCTTCACATTAAAAAAACCGCTCCATTATACAATTTGAGGGAAATCAACGGTGAATTTTTGGCTGAAACTGAAAAAGTATTAAATATCATGTTAAAAAGTCTTGTACAAAATGCATCGACTATGATGAAGATCGCCACAAAGAAAAAGATTAAAATTGACAATAAAGGTTATCTGATCGAGAGCTTTACAGAATTATTCCCCGAAGGCCGATTGCAGAATAATCTAAAAAGAAGGAAAACGAGATTTCCTTCTCGAATTGCCATAAATCTGGCAACTTCATTTCTCAATCTGGCAGAAGAAAGCAAAGGCCTGAAGATATATAAGAAGATCAGCAAAAGAGATTATCGAGGATGCATTCCTGAAATTATCAGTGAAGAGAGAATGCGGATCCTGGAAAACAAGTTCCATAACTTACAATCAATATACGATACTCACTTACAGCTTTCAGATATTGCTCAGCACGATAAAAATCTTCCGGTTTTAAGAGGACAGATATCTGTTGTTTATCATCTTCTGGAAACGGCAACTGTTCTTGTCCATTATGTCGAACGCCATGCCAATTATTTCAGCAGAAAATGGAAATATAGAAGACATATTGAAGAATCCCAGTGTGTGAATGTGCTCATGGAGTATTTTATAAGCTACTGTGACAAGTTCATCGTTTCATCCCAGGAAGTGTGTCGAACTGTATTGAGACAGTATTCAGTTTCCGGAAGCATAACGGTCAATATCCCCAACTACAGAGGATTTCACGTTCGTCCCTCCACCTTATTATCAAAAATAGTTCTCCACTACGGTGGAAATGTAAAAATGCAGCTTCACGATCAGGTTTACGATGCGTCCATGCCTTTAGAACTGTTTCGAGCCAATGAAGTAATTAATTCAGATAAACGGCAATTTGCCGCCAAAGAAATAATGAAACACTACCTGATCAAAAAGCTGAAGATGAATAAAGTAAGCACAGATGAAATGAAGAAAAAGCTCAGAATTATTTTTCTTGATCTCCTGGAGCAGAAAACCATATTGATTTATGAAAACAGCTTTTCATTTGAAGAGCTGGATCCTGTGGATGACGAAACGCTTATCGATTATGTCAAACGGGCTATCACCACATACCTGGCTTTGGGTAAGATTGATATATCGAGTAATTTAAATGTGACATTCTCCGGAGACAGGAGAGTTTTAAAAGATATTCGCATCCTCGCCGAAAATGGTTATGGTGAGGACCTGTTCGGTAACAATATCGTATTGCCTTCTGAATTATCTTATTTAAGGAGATAAGCCAAAAGGCTCTCACCTCAATTTATGCAAATTCTATTTCGCCATCTTTCAAATTGACTTGAACTGTTGAACCTTCAGGATACTCACCAGCCAGTATTTTTCTGGCCAGTTGATTCTGCAGTAAGTTCTGCAATGTACGCTTAAGAGGTCTGGCTCCGAATAAGGGGTCATAACCCTGATGCGCCAGGAATTTCTTAGCGTCCGATGCAATTTCCATATTGATTTTTTTATCTTTAAGCCTTTCTGCCAACTGGTTAATTAATATATCTATAATATTTAAGATATTGTCTTCACTGAGCTGATTAAAGATGATGATGTCGTCAATTCGATTGAGAAACTCAGGTTTGAATGTAGTTTTCATCAATCCATCCATCTGGTTCCGCAATTCCTGACTTTCAAGATTCTGCAGAATCAATTCACTTCCCAGGTTGCTGGTCATGATAATAATGGTATTCTGAAAATTGACGATACGTCCCTGCCCGTCTGTCAATCTCCCGTCATCTAGAACCTGAAGCAGGATATTAAACACATCGGGATGGGCTTTTTCAATTTCGTCAAATAGAATTACCGAATAGGGTCGTCTACGAACGGCTTCGGTCAGTTGCCCACCCTGCTCGTATCCCACATATCCCGGAGGGGCTCCGATTAATCTGGAAACGGCATATTTCTCCATATATTCGCTCATATCGATTCTGGTAAGAGCTCGTTCATCGTTAAATAAAAAATCCGCCAGAGTCTTAGCCAGTTCCGTTTTACCTACACCAGTGGGACCGAGAAAAATAAATGATCCCTGGGGCCTGCCACTTTCAGAGAGCCCGCTCCTATTGCGTCTGATGGCATCGGAGATTGTTTCCACCGCTGTGTTCTGTCCGATAACTCTCTCTTCAAGGATTGTTTCCAGTTTGAGCAGTTTTTCTTTTTCTGAGCTGATCATCTTGGAAACAGGTATACCTGTCCAGGTAGAAACGACCTGGGTAATATCCTCTTCGGTAACTTCTTCCTGCAACAGACTCTTACCAGTCTGGATTTTTTCCAGTTCTTCGCTTTTGGCGAAAAGCTCACTATGAGCAATAGGTAATTTTCCATGCTTGATTTCCGCAGCACCGGCAAAATCCCCATCTCTTTCAAATATATTTTCCTGTCTCTGAAGATCTTCTATCTGCTGTTTCAGTTCCCGAATCTCTTCGATAATCTTTTTCTCATTCTGCCATTGCAAAGATAGCGCATCGAATTCACTTCTTAAGTCAGCTAATTCAGAAGAAATCAATTGGCGCCTTTCATCGGATGCGGAATCTTCCTCTCTGGAGAGAGACTGCTTTTCTATCTCCAGCTGAAGCATTTTTCTCTCAAGTCGATCTATTTCTTCCGGCTGGCTTTCGATTTCCATTTTCAATCTACTGGCGGCTTCATCAACCAGATCAATGGCTTTGTCGGGCAGAAAGCGCGACGTTATGTATCGATCCGATAAGGTAGCGGCGGCAATAAGCGCTTCGTCCTTGATACGAACACCGTGATGAATCTCATATCGGTCTTTTATCCCTCTCAATATTGTTATGGAATCTTCAACCGACGGCTCTGCCGTATACACCTGCTGGAAACGTCTCTCAAATGCCGGATCCTTTTCTATGTGTTTTCTGTATTCGTCCAGGGTTGTCGCCCCGATTGTTCTCAATTCACCTCTGGATAATGCCGGTTTTAACAGATTTGACGCATCTGTTGATCCTTCGGCAGCTCCCGCCCCCATGAGTGTATGCAATTCGTCGATAAACAAAATGATCGATCCATCGGATATACCGATCTCTTTGATAACCGTTTTAAGTCTTTCTTCAAATTCACCACGAAACTTCGCACCGGCGACCAAAGCCCCGAGATCGAGTGACAATAGTTTTTTATTCTTCAGGGAATCGGGGACATCTCCCGATACGATTCTTCTGGCCAGACCTTCGGCAATTGCTGTTTTACCGACTCCCGGTTCGCCAATTAAAACGGGATTGTTTTTCGTTCTTCTCGAGAGTACCTGCATGACACGGCGGATTTCCTCATCCCGTCCAATGACCGGATCCAGTTTTTCTCTTCTCGCCAGGGCTGTAAGATCTGTGCAATAGCGTTCGAGGGCCTGGTATTTATCTTCGGGATTCTGATCGGTCACTCTCTGATTTCCACGGATCGAAATTAAAGCCTGTAAAATAGAATCCTTTGTTATGCCATGTTTTTTTAATAGATCGGACAGAGAACCACCAGAAGAAGCTATGGAGATGAAAATATGCTCGGTTGATATAAACTCATCTTTTAAATCAGAGGCTTCTTTTTCCGCTTTTCGCAAAAGCCCCATTGCCTGTTGTGACAATGAAACCTGTAGAGTCTCTCCAAAAGCTCTTGGAACCTTTGATAAAAATCCCAGAATATCATTTTCCAGCATGGATTTTTCCACTCCGAGCCTGTCCAGTAAAGGCGGAACAATTCCATCCTGTTGATTGACAAGCGCCAGTAATAAATGAACGGGATCGATCTGGCTGTGTTGCTTTTCTACGGCTGCTTTTGATGCGAGCTCAATAGCTTCCTGGGCTTTTACTGTAAAACTGTCATGCATTTTGGAATAGCCTCCGATAAATGTATTAATAGTAGAAAAATAAACAGAAAGACAGGAAGTGTCAAATAAATGAATCCTTTCAAGAAAATTAAGTCCATATATTCAGAAGATGAATATAAAACCAGAGTAAAAGCACCTATTCTGGCAATGATATCACTTGTCGTGGCAATTATGATCATGCCCATTACTTTAGTAAATATTATTGCTCAGGAATCGATAATACGAGTGCTTCTGGACCTCTTAATCATTCTAACATCAATTACTGCATATCTTTATTTATTTCGACATAATTACAATAGAGCTACTACAATTTTTCTATCGGGGATATTTCTCGGGCTTGCAGCTATATTCATTTCCCAGAGCTTTATTACCAACCAGGTAATCCCGGCAAATGCCCTGACTTTAAACGGTCTATTAATTGTTACTGCTCTTTTCACAAACAGCAAAAAGCAGACACTGTTTTTCAGTCTGGCTTCTCTATTTGTATTCATAAGCAGTTCAATGATTGCTTATTTTACCGGTCACATTTTAACCGATATAATGCCTTTAATCTCCCAGCTGGTCACACCGACTTTATTATTCATCGTTGCCATTTTTTGTTATTACCTACTGAAATCCATCGAAGACACTGTCTTTAAGGATTTAAATGAAAAACTTCGCCTGGCTAAAATTGAAGAGATTAAAAGACAGGATATTATCCTCTCATCAGCCAAACAACTGGACAAAAGCCACGATGTTTCAGTACTTGCTGAAAAGGCTATACAAGCTAGCTCTTCAATAAAAAACAGCCTGGAAGGAGTTACTGATCAGATCACAATTCTACAGCAGAGTTTCAACAGCAGCGCTGAAGCACTGAACAGCATAAACGACAGTGTGGATAATCTAAAAAATCTATCCGATGACCAGTCTTCAAACGTAACAGAATCCAGCGCCTCCATTGACGAAATGACAGCATCTATAGTCAATGTCTCCAATGTTATCGATAGGAAAAAAGAAACGGTTTCAGCATTGATGACCATTTCAACTAAAGGTGAAGATACGCTGGAGAATACAATCGAGTCTTTTGACTCCGTTATTAAGCATTTAGATAGTATAAAAGAGATAACCTCTATCATCGACAGCATTGCATCACAGACAAATCTCCTGTCAATGAATGCTGCTATCGAGTCAGCCCATGCGGGAGATGCGGGCAAAGGTTTTGCCGTTGTAGCAGAAGAGATTCGAAAGCTGGCCGAATCCAGTTCTCAAAATGCCGGAGAAATCGCTGTAACTCTCAGTTCATTAGTAGAGGCGATCGAATCTGCCGGGATTGAGATAAACGAATCTGGCAAAGCTTTTAAAGAGATGCATGTACAAATAGAAGAAGTATCCCAGGCTATGGACGAGATATCATCCAACACGAATGAACTATCAATCGGCAGTAGAGAAGTTCTCGAAGCATCGACGAATTTGAATAATCTGACACTCAATGTCAGCAACAGCGTGAATGATGTCCAGGGGAATCAACAGGTGGTTTATTCTGATATTAATGATGTTTTAGGATCCGCAGATGCTGTGCTTAGATCGGTGGCCCCGTCTATCGTATGTCATTACGGGGTTTCCTGTATCAAATACCAATTTGAAATTGGGAGAATCTAGTTCTTCTATAAGCCTTAGGGTATGGTCTGAGGACATACCTCCATAATTCATACAATTTTCATGAAGGTACATTATCCCTTCATTCTCACAAACCTTCACCAGATATTTCAATTTGGAAAAAACTTGCTTACTAATATCTTTACTATCGGGATCAGAATCTTTTACGACTGCAAAACTCATAGCTCGCAGCATGGGGATGCCGAGAGCTTTCATTCTGGGGATTACTTTTTCAAGCTCCCTTATACTCTCTTCAAAGTCTTCCTGGCTCCGGGGGTCTTTGCCCCAATTGGCGATAGATGATCCGTAACAGTTTATTCTAACTCCGCTACTCTCCAACTGTTCAGATACATTTTCAAATTCCTTCTCAGTAAGTGTAGATAGATTCTTTGAGCCTATGGCACGGGATTCAATATTCTTCCATCCCAATTCTTTTGTTACTTTAATCTGTGTCGCAAAATCTTTTGATGCCTCATCGGCAAATCCCGTATAATACATATAGTTCTCCTATCTGATTCCCATGGCTTTCATGTTATCAAAGGAGATTTTTATTGATTCGAACATATCGCGATTCCCGCGGGTCCTGTCCTGTTCGACAACATACCATCTGACATTAGTATCTTCACAGGCTTTTACAATTCCTTTCCAATTGAGATTACCCTCACCTATTTCCGCGAATTCGGGTTCTAGTTCCTGATCCTCACCGAACTTCATTGCAAAGTCTTTAAAATGGAGTACAGATGTTCGCCCATCCATTTTTCGTATCCATTCTATAGGATCGGCTCCTCCCCTCTGTATCCAGTGCACATCAAGTTCAGCAAAAACATTGGCTGTTGTATTGTCATAGAGCTCATCTATAAAAGTTTTATCCGAGAATTCTGCGAATTCGCGATGGTGATTGTGAAAACCGAATGTAATTCCATGAGCTTTGAATTTGTTTCCTATGATTTCCATTCTGGAAGCAAAGTCGCTTACCCCTTCACGAGACCAGAATCCGTTTCCCGGAGATCCCAGAGCTGTAAAATTGCATTCCAGTGTTTTTAATTTTTTAACGATATTATCAAAATCATTTTCATAAGCATTCAGATTTTCGTGTGTGGCACAGCAAAACAGCCCGTGCTTATCTAAAAGCGCTTTGATTTTTTCAGGGTCGATGGGACCGACTCCCGAGATCTGCACGGCCTCGTATCCGATCTCTTTTACTTTTCCAAGAGTGTCATCGAGGTCTTTTTCAGTTTTGCAGTAATCCCGTAAATTATATAGTGTTACTCCGATTTTTGTATCAGGTGCCTTCATATTTCCTTCCTTTAGTATGATGCTGACATGTCAGCAGGTTCTGTTGTCATTTCTACGTTCTTTTTCCTGAATGTCGAAGAACTGATTAAATCCATAAGTCTCTTTTCAAAAAGATCTCCGTCAATAGGCATATCAATGGTTTTGCTCTCGAACTGGGAAAGCATAATGGCATTGCCAAGAGAAACTGAATGAATCCCTTCGGGAGCGGGGGCAATCAGTTTCTTACCATTCAAGATGGCATCGGCATAATTCTCTATTACAACTCTATGAGACGAATCGTCCGTTGAACTGAATGGAATATCGATTTCCCAATTCTCACACTTGCTAAATCCTGCTGTTGCCTCGTTCAGATGTTTCAACATGGATTTTCTATTTCTGAAAAAGGTCAATTTATTATTTTCATAGATCAGCTTTCCCATTTCACCTACGATTTCCAATCTGTTCGTGCCGGGAGACTCTCCAGTGGACGTTACAAAATGGCCGACCATTCCGCTGTCATATTGGAAGAATCCCGTAACCTCATCTTCCACTTCTATATCATGATATTTTCCTATTGCTGCAAATCCCGTCACTTTATCGGGCATACCGACGATCCATTGATAGAGATCGAGCTGATGGGGACACTGATTCAGCAGAACGCCCCCTCCTTCGCCCTTCCAGGTTGCTCTCCAGTCACCGTGATCATAATAATGCTGCGTGCGAAACCAGTCGGTTATGATCCATGTGGTACGGACAAGTTTTCCCAATTCTCCAGAATCGATCAAATCCTTTATCTTTTTCCAGTGACCGAGCGTCCGTTGCTGAAACATGGCAGCAAAAAGAATATTGGGATTTTTCTCCTTTGCCTTATCAAATGCTGAAATCATTTTTTTGATATCATTGGAATGGACGCCTACTGGTTTCTCAGTCAGGACATTGAATCCCTTTTCAAATGCATCTATGGCGATAACCGTATGATCGTAATGAGGAGTCGCAATTATGATTCCATCAAACTCACCCCAGTCCAGAAGTTCTTTGTGGCTGTAAAACACTTTGACGTTGTAATCCCTACCAAATTTGTCTGCTTTTTCTCTGTCCCTATCGCAGACGGCGACAAGTTTAGTGTTTTCTGTTTTTTCTATACTCTCAACATGCCTGGAACCCATATTTCCCAGGCCGATTACTACCAACCCTGCGCATTTATCCAAGTTCATCTAAATACTCCTCACTGCTTTGCTTTCATTAAGATTAGGTTGCTTATATTCTTTCATAGGGAAATTTACTGTCTCCCCGGTTGATGTAGATTGATAAAACCCCAGAACGACTTCATTTGCTTTGGAAGCTTCCTTCAAAGATAGATAAGGTTTTTTATTATTAGAAATTGATTCGGTGAAATCTGAGATCACCAGATTGTGAAGATTGCCATAGCATGCCTTACCTGGTCTTGAACTGTCCTCTTTCATCATTTTTTCCATAGCTGATAATTGATTAAAAACTTCAAGTGATTCTAAATGCAGATCAATTATTTTTTTCATAAAATATTTGTCCGATTGCATAGTCTTCAACTTCGATTTCACTATGTAATCGATTCTCGACTTCCCCTGTTAGAGATTCCGGCTCCCCGAGAAAAACATTGGCCAGATCAATAGTGTGAATAGCCTGATTGATTAGAGTTCCTCCACCTTCGGTCCTCCACTTACCTCTCCAGACCTCTGAATTATAATATTCCATAGTTCTGTTGCAGCCGAAGTTTATTTCGCCGCCCAGTATCTGACCGAAAACGCCCTCTTTTACATAAGATTGCAATGATTGAATCAGAGGTGAATGTCTGTGCTGAAAAGCTACTGTAGTTTTAAAATCGGTTTTTTCTGCCAGTTCAACCATTTTGAGGATATCATCGGGAGTAGTCGCTAAAGGTTTTTCACAAAGTACATGTTTTCCACTTCTAATTGCTTCTTCAAATAACCAAATATGTTCCGAATGAGGAAGACAAATGGCAATCACATCGATTGATGGATTTTCTAATATATCCATATAATCGAAAACTGCATCGCAGTTATATATTTCAGCTAAATTTTCAGCTCTGGCGGATATAGAATCGCACACATAGAGCAGATTGCTTTGAGAATCAGCATTAATCGCAGTACAGTGAACTTTACCGATCACTCCGCAACCAATTACGGCATAATTGACCAACTTGAACTCCTGAATGTAATGAATAAGATATGTTAATACAGAAAAATCCATGTTAACATTGTCAAAAATGGAGAATAACATGGACAAAAACGTCGGATTTTTGGAATCTCTACCACCTGAAAGCCTTAAAATGACATTGAATCAGGATCCTTTTTTTCAGAAGCAACATTCAGATTACTGGTCTATTAAAGGTGATATTTATAAAGATTTTAATTTGTTTATCTGCACCGGGGGAAAAGCACAATTCTCACAAAGAGAACAGTCATTTATTTTAGAAAAGGGCAAAGTATTCCTGGCCGTCCCGGGAGTGCCCATTTTTGCGGAACATCTTGGAGATGAATATTTTACAGCTGTTGCTCAGCATTTTGATTTGAAAGTTTTTGGTGAACTGGATTTTTTTACGTTAATTGACTATTCAAATTTTCTTGAATTTAGCGACTGGAAATTCATAACTATCCTTTTAAGCAGATATAAAAAACTTGTAAAAAATGAGCAAAAAGGATTGGAACAGCATTCTCTATATAATACGATTCTAAATGAATTCATCTATGATTCTTTCCTTTCGGAGAATAAAAACAGCAACGAAAATTATAATTTCATATTTCAGATGTTATCTTATATCCAAACCCATTCGATTGAAAAAGATGTTCTGGAAAAAGCTCTTGAACTGTCTCCCTATAGCAATGATTATTCGAGCCGCGTTTTCAGAAAAAGAATCGGACTCCCCCCTAAACAATTTATTCTAAAAACAAGATTAACTCTCAGCAGAAACATGCTCCTCCAGGATTACACAATAAAAGATACTGCCTTCCGCTGTGGGTTTTCAGATGAACTCTATTTCAGCAGATTATTTAAAAAATATATTCATATTAATCCTACGGAATTTAAAAAACAATACAAAAATCGTTAAAAGACTTTAATTGACAGCTAATGTGTAAGCGGTTACATTCTAAAGAACTATAATGTTGAATTATTTTATCTAAAAACGGATGGTATAATAAGATTCTACTATGATCAGTATTTTCCCAAAACCATGGCACGATCTGTCTATAAAAAGAAAATTGTTTCTCTTTTTTTCAATTCTGATTCTCAGTGTAACAATACTCTATTTTTATATCCTCAATAATGCCTTTGGATATATGAAAATTTATGAGGAAGACCTGATCAAAACATCTCTTGTCCAGAATCTTTCAGGATCGATAAAAGTAAACAATGAGAAATTTGAAAATGTGATCAGAAGTCATAGTTCTGAAAATATTAAAATATTTGAAAATTCAATTGAACCTATCTGGTCTTCATGGATTCAAGTAAAAAATAATGCCAATACATCTCAGGAAGCATTTTTTCAGATAGAAGCTATCAGGTATGGAATACTGGCTTACATTGAAAGTGCTAAAAACTCCATTAGCACAGCAGACAAAAATCAGGAAATATTTACAGAACAATTGATAAAAGCGCGGAGAATTGAGAATTATATAGAAAACTACCTGGATTTATTGATTAACATCAGAATAACTGAGAGTTCCAAACTACATGAAATCCAGAAGGAAGCTGTTTCGCGAATTCAATTTATCAGTTTTCTGGGAATTATTATAATCGGCCTGGTCAGTCTGCTCTTCGGGAATTTCTTTTCGGTTACCTTGACCAAGCCCATTATTGATTTAGCGAACAATACCTTAAAAATGGCGAAAGGTGACTTGAAGGTTAAGAACGTATCAGCACAATCTAATGATGAAATAGGGGTTTTGACAAATTCTTTTAATAAGATGAGTAGAAATATCAATGAGATGGTTGAGAGTCTCAAAGACAAGGTAAAAATAGAAAAGCAGCTATTTGAAGATGAAGTGAAATTAATTGATATGGGTAAATCTCTCCAGGAAGCTCAATTTCTCAGCCTCCAATCACAGATAAATCCCCATTTTTTATTCAATACACTCAATACCATTGCCAGAACATCCATGTTTGAGCAGGCCCCCAAAACAGTGAGACTCATTGAGTGCCTTTCCAGTGTTTTCCGCTATAACCTGAACAATCAGGATAAAGCTGTAACACTGGACGAAGAGCTGAAAATTCTTGAAGAGTATATGTTTATACAAAAAACCAGATACGGTGATCGGATCAGTTTTTCAATTGAGAAAAATCCTGAAGTAAGCAACATTCGCATTCCGATTTTCACATTGCAGCCATTAGTTGAAAATGCTGTTAAGCACGGTATAGAACCCAAAGAAGAGGGCGGCAACATAACGATCTCCGTCGACAGAAAGGATAAGTGTATTCTTGTCAAAATAGTAGATACGGGTGTGGGATTCAATCTGGAAGAAATGAAAGACTATGATAAGACACAAAAATCAACAGGAATCGGAATTAATAATGTGAGAAAAAGACTGGCTCTCAAATTCAATGGAATGGAAACCTTTGAAATACAAAGCACAATAAATTCTGGAACCGTAATATCCATAACCTTACCGGAGCAGGAAGATGTTTAAATTATTAATAGCTGATGATGAGCAACTGGAAAGAGAGGCTCTCCGTTTCATTATATCCAAAAGCATAGATTCTATTATTGATATAGAAGAAGCAGTAAATGGAAGAGAAGCCATAGCAAAAGTTCAGACTTCCCATTGTAATCTCGCACATTATTTTAAACAAATCTCTCTTGAAAACATCTCTCTGAGTTAAACACTTTTCCATTTCAGTTAATTCAATTTTCTCTCACATCCGAACATAAAAAAAGGAGCCTCGTCCACGCCAATGTACAAGCTCCTTAATCCAAAACCTCCCGAAGGAGGAACTCTGATACTTATAATTCGGCTATGTATGGAAAAACTTCAAGTCCTCGGTAAAGATTTTCCTTGGGAAAAACCGGAAAGATGTCCAGAATGTGGAAGTATTGGTCTATGGGGACACGGATATGTCCTTCGATATTTCCATGAAATTGTGACCGGATTATGGATAAAACGATATCGCTGTCCCGATTGTCATGCCGTTCATACACTCCGTCCATTTGATTACTCTCCCGGTTTTCAGTATTCATGGACAACTATCCAGAATTCAATTCAAGAGAAGAAAAATGGATCTAATTTCCTGAAAACAGTATCCCGTCAATGTCAGCAGTATTGGTTCAAAGCCTATCGATTTCAACAGAAGCGACAGAGGAACTTCACGGTCTCTTATGATATACCATCGAGTCAGAAAGATGTGACATTCAGGATAAATTATCATGAAATCCCATGTACAGAGGATCCTCCCTACCTGCCTTTTGCGGTGACAGTGAAACCAAGCCGGTTTAGTTTCAAATGAGAAATAAGCCAGGAGGTTTTATCATGAATCAGGAACAAAAAGAGAAAGTAGCCGTTTTCAGGTTCGGGGTGATTTTCCCCCTTGTCGAATGTAATGTGCGTGATTATTGGGGAGAAAAAGCCCGGATCTTAAGAGAGCTAGTCAGTCGGGATTGGGAGATTCCCAATTCGAACAGAAATTACATCAGCAAAGCGACTATCTTAAGTTGGTTACGCCGTTATGAACAGGGAGGTAGAAAAATCGAAGCACTATACCCTGGAGACCGGGGAGACAAGGGACGAATTCGAAGTATTGATGACGAGACAATTGATGCTCTTGTCTGTCTGAGAAAAAAGAAACCTAAAGTATCTGTTCCCCGTCTTATCGAGATCGCCAGATCTGAAGGTCTTATTCCTTTGGGAAAGGAGGTTTCGACAGCCACAGTCTACAGACTGATGAAAAAGCACAAAGTTGAATCGGGAAAAAAGAAAGTGGATATGCGGAAGTTCGAGGTGCAGATGGCAAATGACTTATGGCAGTCGGACTGTATGCATGGTCCCCAAATCCTACATGAAGGAAAACTGAGAAAAACCTATCTGTTTGCTCTTATTGATGATCACTCTCGCCTCATTTCCCACGGACAGTTTTACTTTGCTGAAAATCTGGATAACTATTTGGATTGCCTGTGGGCCGCATTGCGTAAGAGAGGACTCCCCCGGAAACTCTATGTAGATAACGGCCCATCGTTTCGGGCCCACCGTCTGCAATTAGGATGTGCTGCTCTGGAAATCGGATTGACCTTTGCCCGACCATACAAGCCGCAGGGGAAGGGGAAAATAGAGCGTTTTTTCAGAACAGTCAGATCTCAGTTCCTGTCTGAACTTCCCTCAGGGCTGGATTTGGCACATTTGAATACTAAGTTTGATGAATATCTTGAGATCTACCACAATCGGAAGCATGGAACGACCGGCCAGGAGCCCATCCGCCGTTACCTGGAAAGTTCATCCCTACTTCGGTCGGCACCGGAAAATCTTCCCCGTTATTTCCGAAAAAAGGAAAACCGGAAGGTTAACAACGACAGGACAGTAAAACTGAACGGCAGATTATTCGAAGCACCGGTGGGACTGGTCGGAATGCAGGTTGTTCTGCGTTTTGAAGACTACGATAACATTGAGGTCTATCTAGATGATCAATCTAAAGGATTTCTCCGACCATTGAATCAGGTCGTTAACAGTCGGGTGAAAAGAGAAACCGATATCACTCAGACTTCTTCGGTTCCTTCCGGAGGGAAACTCTTTGAAATGAGATCGGGGAGTTCGTGATGAAGAATCTCAGACATCATTATGGATTGAGAAAAGATCCATTTCCCCAGAACATTCCCGTGAAAGATCTCTACCAGCTCCCGTCACTGTCGCCATTGAAACAACGAGTTTTCTTTGCAATTGAGCAGAAGGCGATCAGTGTCATCACAGGAGATGTCGGGTCGGGGAAATCCACGTCAATCAGATATGTAGCAAGTCAGTGGCACCCTAGTGAATATCATCAGATTCCCATTGTTGGGGGAGAGTTCAGTCTAATTGAACTCTATAGAAAGATCCTTATTACTTTTGGTATTCAGTTTCATTCATATCAGATTTCTTTTATGATTCAGAAAATCAGAGAGCAGATACTTGAAGTTGCTGCTAGAAAAGTAACTCCTGTACTGATCATTGATGAGGCACATTTATTGAAACAGAATGTTTTCACACAGCTTCATACATTGACTCAATTTGAGTTTGATTCAAAACCGGTTATGCCTGTCATACTCTGTGGTCAGGATGGATTGATGGATCATCTAATGACGAGCCCGGCCAGGCCTCTGGCTTCCCGTGTTCTGGGAATAAATCACCTGGAAGCTTTGAAAAAGGAAGTTATGGAAGAGTATCTTCTCCACCATTTGAAGCTATCAGGGCTTTCAAAAAACATATTCTCGGAAGAGGCCGTTTTTGCCATTCATCAGTGTTCTGGAGGAATCCTGAGAAAAGCTAATTACGTTGCCAAAACATCTATGTTGGCAGCGGCGATTGAGGGAAAACAGCAGATCGCAGCAGAACATGTCAGGATTGCGGCCACAGAGTTGATTCTCTAAACAGTCATTTCCCGTCTTTTGAAGGCGGGATTTTTTTGCTTCAATTTAATCTGAAAAATAGTCTAACTCAGCGTGAGAAGAATTAGTCAGAATAATCTGAGATATTACAGTGATGACAAATTGAAATCACTTATTTATTTGTTATGTTAATTTGCGAATAATCATGGCTCGGAAATTGGAAATCTTATACTCATTTCAGGTTTCTATTGATAATACATTTTTAATTCAGTTGGTGCTGTCTTTAATCCTTTTGATAAAGATAATTTTACAAAAACACATTTGCAAATAAAGTAGATTTGTGACTTTTGGTGTGCCTAGCAGTCTGTCGGACTTTACCCCTTTCTAAAAAAAAGAATTTCCAGAATTCAATTTCTCGCATAAAATTCCTTCATGAGTGCAAATTTTATAAATATTGACAGAGATACTCCGATGCTTTTTCCTGCTGACCTGCGGGAATGGCTACCCGAAAACAGCCTGGTCCATTTTATAATAGATGCAGTAGATACACTGGATCTAAGCAGTTTTTCTATAAATACACGAGGCAGTGGAAACGCCCAGTATCCACCGGCGATGATGCTGACACTGCTGATTTACAGCTATGCTACAGGAAGATTTTCTTCAAGAGAAATTGAACAGGCAACGTATTTTGATGTGGCAGTGCGATATATATGCGGTGGAGATAAACATCCGACCACGACACAATATGTTCATTCCGTTTAAAAAATCGAGATGTATTCAAGGAATCTTTTATCAAGGTTCTGATGGTGGCTTCTGAAATTGGGAACCTAAAGAAAGTCGGTGGTATCAGTGTCGACGGAACTAAGATTTCAGCCAATGCCAGCAAACATTCGGCAGTGAGTTATAAACGGGCTGTAAAGAAAATTAAGCAGCTTGAACTGGAAATTGAACAATTAACACAGAAAGCAGAGGAGGCAGACAGCACGCCACTTCTCGATGGCCTGACAATTCCTGATGAAATAAGCCGTAGAGAAAATCGAAAGAAGGCATTGGAGAAGGCTAAAGCTGCCATTGAAGAACGTTATGAAGAGATCTACAAAGAAAAACGAGCTGAATATGAAGAGAAAAGAATAAACGGGATAAAGTCCGTGAAAGTGGTAATAAACCACGGGGAAGAGAACCCAAACCACCTGGGAGACACCGTCTGATAATATGCAGTTCAATTTTACAGATGAAGAAAGTCAATAATGAAAGCAGGAAACGGCAACCACTTCCTGCAGTCATACAATGCCCAGGCAGCTGTCGATACCGAAGGAAGCATGTTGATTCTGGGAAAGTATTTGACGGCTCATGCAAATGACAAACTTGAGCTTGAGCCGTGTACTGATAGTGTTGATTCTGCAGTTCGAAATATAAGTGATGTCAGTTCTGATACTGGTTATTTCAGTGAAAAAGCTGTACTTGCAGTTGAAGATAATGGAAATGGCCCGATTGTCTATTGTGCTGTTGAAAAGCATGGTCACCACCGGACTGTTGCCGATTTGGAAGAAAAGGCTGATCCTCCGCCACCTCCGAAAGATGCAACCACAAAAGAAAAATGATTCATCGTCTGAGAACAAAGAAGGAAAAGAAAGGTATAAACTTCGAAAACAAACGGTAGAACCAGTTTTTGGCATCATAAAAACAGTAATGGGATTCAGGCAATTTTCTTTGCGAGGGAAAGAAAAAGCAGGTCTGGAATGGGACCTTGTCACTCTTTCATATAATTTAAAACGGCTGTACAAACTGAACGATGGGAGACGATTGTCTGTGATGTTGTAGGAGAGTGCTTCCAGAGATAAAAACGACTCTATAAAGGGTAAAATTGACGGAAAAATTGATTTTATTTTATATTTTCCGATTAAGTTGGTTAGAATTTCTATAAAGCCTAACAAACCGGGATTTTATTTAATTTTCGACGTTACGAAGGTTTATCAACCCGACAGACTGCTAGCAAGATATAGAACGTCCGATAGACGTTTGTTTGGAATTTTTTTTTATTTATTTTCTTACTACGTAAGGGTTAAGGATACCAGTGAATGTTCACTATCTGTCCGACTTCTGTCTTTTTGTCCGACATGTGTATTTTTCTGCATTTATTAATTATATACTACATAACAAATTATTCGTAATTCTCATTGTCCGGCGTTTTTGTATTTCGTTGATGGGTAACGATTTAGGTTATTGCTCATAACGAACTGTTTCACCAAACGTTCTGCGATGTTAAAACTCAAACCACGGACAGGTACGTCATCGCTCATTGGTGGACGTTCTGCGATGTTAAAACTCAAACCACGGACAGGTACGTCATCGCTCATTGGTGGACGTTCTGCGATGTTAAAACTCAAATCCACGGACAGGTACGTCATCGCTCATTGGTGGACGTTCTGCGATGTTAAAACTCAAACCACGGACAGGTACGTCATCGCTCATTGGTGGTGTTCTGCGATATTAAAACTCATTCAACGGACAGGTCCGTCATCGCTTACTGGAGAACGATATGTGATCTTAAAACACATTCAACGGACAGGTCCGTCATCAGTTTCTGGTGAGTGTAGTGTGAGTAAAAAAATAATTACATGAGCTGGTTATCATCGCATATTAATGTCTTTTATATGGTTTATAAATTGTAAATATGGATCGGTCTGTATTCGCTTAATGACAATCTAAAGTAGATGGTAAATTTAAATCATTCATTTATGTGTAATAATATTTTTCGGATGATTATCGATAAATCATTTGTGGATGCATTTGGTGTAGTCTTTAATCCTTTTGATATGGATATTTTTTCTGGAACACAATTGCATATAAAATATACCTAATTCCGTTTTGCATTTGAAAAGTATTGATCTATGTGTATAGTTATCGATGAAAACCAATTCTAACAATTTTAGAATAATTACAGTTATATAAATTGGTTGATAATACAGTAGGAGAATTCTTAATATGGATACTGAATCATTATTTACAGAACAAGAAAAAAAACTTCCTAACAATAATAAAGAAATAATTCTATTAAAAAATGGACTTTCAGAATTATTAGAATCTTCTCAAAATGAAACTCAATTCAATAAGGAAGTCATTGATGTCAAAGATTTTCAATATTGGATTGAACTGATCAGTAAACATTACTATGCATATGAAAATCATAAGGGAATCTTTGAAAATCTAAAATTTAGTGTTAAGACAGAGAATGATAGAGCATTATTATACCTCATTAATAAGCAGTTAAAAAAATTGACTCTTTACTATGAAAATCTCATAGAGGATCTTTTTGAACGTGGAAATAATCTAATTTCTGGTATTTGCAAACCCTCTGCTCCAGAACTGACTTTAGAAGAAGAAATTGATATCACATTTTATGGAGCAAAAAAAATGGCAATAATTCTTAATCATTTCCAAGATTTTTTAAAAGAAGTCCAATCGGTTTATAATAAACCTCAATAGCTAACATTTGAGGAACAGATTATTGAAATAGCAAAAAGATATAACTATGTTTTGGAAGATGAAAAGGGGTATATATGGAGTGTAGATGCCCGATTTAATATAGCTTAATTTCCCAGCCTAATATGGCTCAATAAAGCATCAATAATCCCACAGATTCCCGCACTATCTTCTCATTTAGATTTCCCGAATAATTTAGAGCAAAAAATAAAGCGGGAAACACCCGCTTTAAAGATAATTTAATGAATAATCACCGACTCAAAATGGCTTGAACGTGCTCTTTTTCAACTGTAGCAGATCCACTCAAATAGGCTTTAATCATAGAATGTTCTCCCATATTGTTGATCACTCTCATGACACCACCCGATGCATTATGGATCAGATTCATCGCAGCTTTTGTAAATAGAGAATTTCCCACAGAAACATCACTGATTCTCTGTTCGATATAGGAGTAGGTTTCCTCTTTTTTAAGAGTATTTATTCTGACTGTCACAGTAACGGAATTGGCCAGAGATTCCAGAATTGAAAGTCCAAACTTCTGGAGAAGATTTTCCTGACCACAGAGTAGAATAGTAATGGCATCATAAGAATCATAATTAAAATTGGCTATCAGTCTGATCTCCTGAAGAATATCATTTCCCAGTTTATCAGCCTCATCGATTATGAGAATAGGATGAACATGGTTGGTCTGATTGGAGACGAAGCTGCTCCCGTTGTCTGTGTACAGACGTCCGATCATTCCATGTGTCTTCAGGATATGCTTGATACCGTCTTCAAAAAGTATGGATTTCTCTGAAAAGGAAAATCTGGAATAGATTATTCTTCTGGTTGCATCATCTAAGAATGCCATAAGAAGTGCTTTGCGATATTTTCCCTTCTCATCAGGGATCTGCGGACCATACATGACATCTACCTGAATGCATTCCAGTGGAGAGAAGAAATCAAACTTCAGACTTTTCTCAGCCTCTTTATTACGGTTTCTCTCTCTATAGGTCAATCCATGGGATTTTATGAAACGAGAAAGGGAGGAGCTGGAGATCTCATTTTGAATAATTCCTTTAGTCTGAAGTATTTTAACTGCTGCTGTGGCTGTTATTTCCGGTCTTGTTTCCAAGAGATGTATAAGGGCTGTCTGCTGAGCATCCTTCAGAAGGCGGGATTTTCCTCTATCATCTCTAACTCCCGGAGCCAGTCCCTCTTTACCAGATTTTCTGTAGAGATTCAGCCAGCGTCTGATGCATCCCTCGGTCAGAGTTTTCCTTTTAGAATAGGGAATGGCGTATTCTCTTCCCGATTTCTCTTTTATCAGCTGAGTTAACTTTCCTCTCGAAAGATATGGATTTCCCAACTCAGCAACCACAGAGTGTCTGAAGTCACAGATCTGTTTCTTTTTCAATTCAAATTCTGGGTCTGTCATATGATTTTCTCCTTAAGATTATTTAGGATGAGTTTAATTTCACATGATCTGGCCAGACAGCCCTCTTATTAAGTGGTAAAGTCTTTCCCGTTTTGATTTCTCTGATTCTTAGAATATTATTCCGGGAAAAGTAGAGAGGATTGTAACCTCTTTTCAAAAAAAGAGAGTTTACGGTCAGGATTGGAGAATCGTATGGATTCTCATCTGACTGGAACAGAAACAAGGGATTGGGAAGAATGTCCCTATCTCTTGAAAACAAGACCATTGCCTTACGGTTTGCTTGTTTGAATTTCTTTTCAAGACTTATTCCATAATTCCGATTCATTCCAAGATCTATAAAAACCTGAGCCGCCTTCTTTTGTGAAACCTCTTTTTGACGTAATCTCAGATATCTGTCTGCTTCAGCTGTCCCGATACTTGTCCCCGGCAGAGAAAACTCAGGAATCAGGGCATGAGTACAACCGCAGATAAGACATTTGACTCTGATGATGAAAATGAGTTCCTGGTAATAATATTTCTGATACTGACAATGGTATGTGAAAAGAGAACTAAAACAGACAGGACAAGTACAATTAGTAAAATCTTCTTTGCTATGAGTTGCTTTTAATATCTTGCCATAAATGGATTCAGGTATTACGATTAATTTGTTTTTTTATTTGAATGCGGGAAGGATTGTGGTAATGAAATCCCGCATTCTTTTATCCTTATAATTTTCTTCTCTTAATAATTAATCGGCAATCTACTTACTTTTAAATATTTTTTCTGCGGGCATCTACAAACGGCTTATTCCCGGAAGTATTACATCACCCAGCCTGTTGGCTCATGTAATCACTTCTAAATTCTGCGATGCCATTCCATTGTATAGACAGGAAAGAATATTTGCCCGTATGGGCATCTTCATTAGCAGACAGACTATGAGCAACTGGTCTTTGAAAGTTTCTTTAGCAGGAACAGATCTTTATGAAAACCTCTGGAAACTTGTCAGAGAAGGCCCATTTATCAATATGGATGAACGACAATTCAGGTCTTACATGAAAAAAGCAGAAAACCGGAAAGTAAATCCTATATGTGGGGTCACTGTCGGAAGACATGATAATCATAAAATAGTTCTCTTTAATTATTTTAAAGGACGGGGAAAAGAGATTCCTCTGAAATTACTCGATGGATTCAAGGGTGTAATCCAGACCGATGGTTATGACGGGTATAATCATGTTGTGAACCAACTGGAACTAACTCATATAGGCTGTCTTGCTCATGCCAGACGGAAGTTTATGGAATCTTTTAAAGCCGGTAAAAAGGCGGTCAGTCTAAGATTGCAATTGATCTGATCAAGAAAATCTACAAGATCGAGAAAGAGCTCAGGAAGGAGAATTTATCTGAACAAGATTTTCTGTCTCAGAGACAAGAATCTGTTTTTCCGATCAGAAATCAGTTTAGAGATTGGCTAATTGAGAGAAGGAAAGATGTCGTTCCCTCAAGCCTCCTGGGAAAAGCTGTTAATTACACCTTAAATGAGTTTGAGAAAATCTTTAAATATCTGGATTATGATTTCACAACACCAGATAACAATATAGCTGAAAATGCCATCAGGCCATTTGTGATCGGCAGAAAAAACTGGCTATTCTGTAATACTCCTAAAGGAGCACATTCTTCGGCTTTACTGTATTCTCTTGTCGAAACAGCAAAAGCCAATAATATTGAACCTCTTAACTATCTGAACAAACTTTTCGAACGGTTACCGGAAGTTACCGACTTATCTCAAATGGAAGCGCTCCTTCCATGGAATCTTATTAAATAATTTTCAATACGGGGATTATTTGACGCTTACATTTAAACAACTTGCTGGTCTAAAAGAAGATTCTTGTATTCCTCTATATATTTTTTATACAAAACCTGGAAGTTTTTAAGATCTTTTCTTTGTTTATAATTGATTCTGGAACGTTCTAAATCATCTATGAGCTTTGAATAAATATTTATCTGGTTTTCTAAAAAATTTTCTCTTTCATTAATCATATTGTTCAATTATTAAGCGTATCCGGAATAATGTATATAGGAAAAAATCCTATATTGATTCGTCATTTTTTTTGCAACAGACAAACTGAAGAGTTCTTGGACTTTAAAGAATGGAAGAGAGAACAGGAAGAGGGATTTCAGTGTTATTGATAAAAAAGAGTCTCATCTGGAAACCTCAGCAGAATACAGTACTGTAGGTTTCCATAAAAAAGAGATCTATAAATAAACGATCGTGTCGGGATTAAAGAAACTCCATATCATCCAGAAAACACCGCTGTACATATTGAGGCGCTTCAGTTTGACATCGTGATAATTTCCAAAGGTATCAATGTCATCACTATTGTCTATGGTTACGGTTTTATCCCCTGTGGAGCGATCGAATAATCCTACCGTATCATATTCATCGAAATAGACAAGTGCCACATCCACACAGCCGATTTTCGTATTTACAACTTTTTCCCGAATAAGATATTCAAGAGTATAAGCGGCGCTTTCTCCATTAAACTGAACTCCGTATACCTTTTCCTGTTGAGGCAACCTGTGGTCATCCTGGGGGAGGGTATTGTAAATCGGTTTTCCTTTTTCGAAGAGGTCTACCAGTTTCGGCATGGCCGGACCCGTCCAGATCCAGCTGAAAAGCCCTAGCTCGTTCAATGCGTAAACCTGGCCATCAGGGTAGAGCTTTTTATATGAATCAAAAGGCATCATCTGTATGGGAAAGGTCTCGGAAAACTCAGCTTTACTGTCTTTAAACACACTTTTACCAGTGAACTGAGAAAAAATTTCTCCTGTTTTTCTATCATAGAGGGTAAGATTGTTATTTACCTGAGCCTGTACACGAAAATCAGTATCTTCACCATTGAAACCGGGATTATAGGCCAATGCGAGGTTACTCAGTACGCAGTTAGCGAGAAGAACTTCTTTTCCAGCAAGAGTGACTCCAGCTAAGGGAGGAATGGACATGGTGTTTCTGGGAAAAGCCACAGATTCACCTTTATACTCTATGACATAAACTATATCATCCAGATCTGATTCAATGTTGATTGCATCCTCTGCCAGGGTGAATTCAGATACAGGTACATATTCAGCTTTCAGATGTTGAGAGGGGAACATAGCGTACGATATAAAAAAGACTGATAGAAAGATGACAAATGCCTGACAGGTAACTCCCAGAAGTACAATTCTTGTTCTAAAAATATTATACTTATAGTTTACGATTACTCCGGCGATGAAACTGATAATCATCAAAGAGAGGAACAGTGTACGATATCTGAAATAGTTAAATACCCATTCGTTAGGTATGGCCAGGATTTGTCCGATCTGAGTCATTGTGACTAGTCCGGGAAGGCTGAAAAGGATACTTAATACAATAAGACCAAGTGTCAGGAATTTCATTTTTCGATTATTTTCGAGTTTTTTGGAATTCATTTTTTCTCCTATAAAGTAATTGGTTTGCGAAGTGTTAATTTGCTGGTTCATCAGGTTTGCACTATATCGGCTGATCGTTTGGGAAAACAGTTAAAACGAAATTATAACTGTTAAAAAATGCTATACTGTAATGGGGAGATTCTATGTACGATGAAAGATTGATCCGGGAATATCTGGGGAAAATCGAAAAAAGCAGTATCTTCATTCGCTCAAAAAAACTCAGGAGATTGTTGTCTTATCTGATAAACCAGACTCTCTCCGGCAAGACTGCTGGATTGAAAGAATACACCATCGCCAGGGAAGCTTTTGAAATGCATAAGGAATTTGATCCTCTTGAAAACTCCCTTGTTCGGGTAACCGCTGCGAATCTCAGGAAGAAACTCAATGAGTATTATTCATCTGAAGGTATAAATGACAGAGTCAGGATTACGTTTAAAACCGGATCATACATCCCCAGCATATCCTTGACTGCAGGATTTCGCATAAACGATCCCCAGATACCTGTGGAAGATAAACAGGTCCAATTCCCAAGATCGGTTATTATACTCGAATTATTTCATAATACGGCTTCTGAAGATGGCGATTTGGAGTTCTCCGATAGAAAATCGGCTTTTATTAATTCTCTCATATATCATCTGAATAATCAGAAGTTAATTAAAATAAAAGTTTTCCATCGGAGTCCGCCGGAATACCCGGAGCAGGATCCTGATAATTATGTATACCGGTTCAATACCTCATTCCTCAAATCCACATCAGAGATCGCTTTTTTTCTGAGAATTGATGATTCTCAGGACAGAAGAGTCATTTGGAGTGAAAGGTTGATTTTCGATGAGACCGATAATTCCTTTCTTCCGTGGATCGATTCGGAAACTCAAAATCTGGCAAATAAAATTGTTGGTTACTCGGGAATAATTATGGAAGATTTCAGCAGAGTGAGATTTGATGAGAATTTTATATATAATAAGTCCATATCGTTATTTTTCAATTTGCTAAATAATTCCTTTCCCTCAAAATTGTTTCACGAGGCGATCAGCTGCACGGAAAATGCTTTAAGCTTTTATCCCCACGACAGTATCCTCGCTTCACAGTTGTCGAGCTTGTACTCATTTGCCTATGCTTTTGGCAAGCTTCCCGATGAAAGCGTACTGGCCAAATCCAGTGATATGGCGGCTATGGCAGTTTCAATCGATTCGGACAATATGGTCGCCCGGAATACCATAACCCGCAATGCTATATTGCGTGATAACTGCAAATCCGCCGAAAAAGAGGCATCATTCATATTAAGCAAATCTAAAACAAGGAATATGGCTACAGCTTCCAGCGCTGCACTATACGCCCTGGCGACTGGGGAATGGGATAAATCCATTCCGATAATCAACAGTGTATTAAATGCAGATCTGTTTAGTCTGAATCTCATTCACTGTTATCTTTTTCTGAACGAATACCGTCGGGACAACAGTGAGGGTATGCAACGGGAATATTATTCTATCAGGCATTCCGATCTCGAGTTATACCAGATTCTGATTCTCTCAATGTTTTGCAATAATGATAATGTGGATTATGCGAAATACCTGCTTCAGCAATATATGGATATCAATCCATCTTTTGATATTTCATCTAGTCGGTATATGAAACTGGTTTTCCATGATTCTCATATTAAAAGAAATATTGAGCGGGGATTGAACAGCCTTATAAAATAGAAGCGCCGGGACAAGCCAGCCGGTGCTGATTCCTATATTCTGACTTAGAGTCAGAAGGAGAATAGGTCAGCCGCGGACTCGATTCTTATACAAGATTTTCAAACTCGATAATTTGCAGACTGCAGAGTACCGGATTCATCAAGATTTACAGTCTTCAGACTATTTATGACCAACAACTGCGCTTACTAAATAAGCTCTACCCGATCCGGGCAGAGCCTTTTAATAGATGAATTTTGAGTTAGTTATAAGTCTATAATTTGAGATATTCTTGTGGGTCGCCGATCGAAGCTGCCCATTTGGATAAGGAAGTCCGGTCGTGGTTTATTTTATTTGCATGTAGGAAATTCAAATAATTGGATTCCTGAAACGGTATAAGGTTTACTTCAACCTGATACCGCTTTTCGATAAATTCTTTAATTTTCCATTTGGTTTTTCTGTGCAGTCTGACAAGAGGAGCTCTGCTACCTGCGTTTATATATTTTTCATAGTTTTTATAATGAGTAAATACAGCGATGTTTATCCTCTTTGAAGAATAATTGTTCAACTGCTCCGGTATGTACTCATCAACTCTTGAAAGAGCGCTTTCCTGATATTTCGAATAAAGCTCTCTTAGCTTTAACGTTTTTTCTGCTACTATGGGATCAACCCCTTGTACGCCATGTTCCATCACTTTAATCTGCCGCATCAAAATCCCTGAGGTAATGTGCCAGCTCAGCCTCGGTTATTCCAATTGTTTCTCGAAGGCAGGTTAATTCAATTCCAGTCAAATTTTTAACTCCTTTTTTCATTTGTATTATTATTGAAGTTGGAAAAAATATAAATAAGAGGATTATGAATATAAAGCGATTATAATAGAAATAAACTTGCTTTAATTTCTCTTACAATCAAATATGTGTGTATTTGTATTGTTATCCGAGACGTCAGTCTTAATCGCTTTCGGAGTCTTATGGCTGGTGATAAGGGGAACTCTCTACCCGGATATGGCAAACAAAGAAACAGATAGAATTTGTCTCGGGAGGCGTTTATAAATGAAAATGAGAACAAAAAATCCGCTAATTCCACTCTTTTTTCTCTCTTCGGCATTATGCCATGGCCAGACCGTTGCGAGTGATGCCCTTGATAAATTATCCTCTCTCAGAGAAGCTGAAGCATTTAATCAGATGATCGTCGTGGGAAATGAATTTTTGAATGATCCTGAAATATATGGTGAAGCTGATCAAATTTATCTTCACCTGTTAAAAGCCTATATAGAGGTGGGAAGACAGAATTCCATCAGCAATAAACCGGAGGAAGTAATTAGACAATATGAAGAGGGGAGCAAGATCGCGGAAAAACTCTTTGCCCTGGAAAACTCCTCAGGTTTAGATAATCGGTATTATATGTCCTATGAAAATTTCTATGTTCAGTACTTTCTCTATTTTAAGGACATGTGGGAGATCGATTTTATGGAAAATGCTATGCAGAAGCTTCAGGATAAACAGTAACCCCTGCATCAGAGCTCATCTCGCTAGCTCGGCGTTCATTTCCGATTAAATCCCCCCATCCCTCTATTCATAGGACTACAGGATAGTTTTTGAGCAAAAAAAAAGACTGAACAAATCCATGTTCAGTCTCTTAAACGATCGGGCTGGGCGGATTTGGTCCCCATTCACAGTCATCCTGACTGTTCATTTCGACCCCCAGGATTCCACTGCCGGACACATCCTTGTGTCCTCTTCCTCGCTAGCTCGGCGTTTCATCCTGTTCAAATCCACCCCGGAATTATAAATAAAAAAGACTAGATAGTATGCTATGTGATCTTTTCAAACGATCGGGCTGGGCGGATTTGAACCGCCGACCCCATGTCCCCCAGACTTTGAACCACCGATCCCTGTATCTCGCTGCCTCAGTATTCTAAAATTAAATATATATATAAAAAACAATTAGCACAATTTATGAAATTTTCAACGATGGCGAATTTTTTACTATTACGGTGACGTTGGTCACATTTTTGGTTACAATCCACAATCTTCTAAAACGACAGAAAGCACTATTTAAAGTAAAGCGTGTTTCCACCTCCGTTCATATACATACCACCACAAAGTGGAAATAGATTATGGAAGATGAAGCGATAACCTTCGGTAGCATAAAAGTGATTCGTAAAAATAATACGGTTCTTCCTCACTGCTTTTATGAATTGGCAATTTTGAATGACGTGTTGTTTCAGAATTTCTATCCGTTGCCGTTCTGTCACAGGCCATACCTCCTCTAATTATTTTTTTATTTTATTTTTTTTATTTATCTAAATTTCCTACATTTTTGGGCTATTAGTATCCCAGTCGATCCCTGGTAGGCTGATGGAAAAAGGACTTCTTGGTCAGACTATCATTCTCTTCTGAAAGACGGCGGTTGCAGATCGGACAACGGTTATGCTGCATGGCACACTGAGGGCAAATCCGAACATCCTTGTGGAGCTTACAAAATGAATGGGCATCATGACCTACTTGGATCTCAACGTTATGACAAATTATACATTCCATATCACTATGATAACAGAGAGAGGGAAATATCTGAAACATTGATCTCATGTTTCGGATTTGGAGCTTTTTTTGATACAATAGGATTCATGTTTTACATTCTCCTCGATAAAGAAAATCCCCGTGATAGAATAGTCATTCTCCGATTCATCGGCAGGGAATGTGGATACCACCAAGTAGCTGGCTGTAAATTTTCCTTTGATGGTTCCGACATCAAGTTAAAGAGACAACATTTCTTCTACACAGATGCCTTCAAAGGAAAAAGATTGTCTGAGGGCTACAACTTAGAACTCTCTGAGCTTTATGTTTTTCCTTTCGACCCTGATGCTAATGGTCAGGCATTCCACGGCATCGGAGAGTTTCCCCTGGATCAACTGGACACATCCCTTTTCTATCCCAGTCCCAATACGGAATGGGAGGTGTGGGATTAGATCATGATGAAAAAAATCGGGACTCAGTACCACATGATAATTTCTCGGCGGAAACTCTACTCAGGATTCATCTACAAGATCTCTGTCCTAAGAGATTACAAGGTGAAAATAAACCGATGGACCAGAACCATCTCATTTAATGATAGTGAGCAAGCTCTACGATGTTATGAAGAAATGAAATCTCATGTACCTGGAATCTCAATGTCCCTGGATAAAGAAAAGATGAAGCTGTCTATCCCCCGTAAACTCGTAGTCCCTCTCGATTGATCCGCATTGCTTCGGATCTCAGAAACTTTATGTTATAATTTTTTCAAGGCGTTCAAAAACCTACAGGTTGTTGGCGAACAATGTTCTCTATATGAGCGTTTTCCATAATGTCTGTTTTTTTATAGAGACGTTTCATAAATAAGTAAAGAACCTTTTGAGACTATTCTTGAGTATCTAGATGCAAGTCTCTAAAGCTACACCAATTGAGACGGGTTTTATGTTATAGAGATACGGAAACAACAACAATTTCCCGATCCAGGGGAAAGAGGTGTCATCACTGTGATAAGGATACGATTTTATACAAATACGGACCGATAGGAGGATTTATGAGAAAGCTGCCTGAAGTGTTGAGTGAAGAAGAAATTGGAAGATTATTATCAGTTCCGAATAAGAGATACCGCACTGGTATGACTCAGTATCTCATGATAAGAGTTGCCCTGGAAACTGGATTACGGATCTCAAGCCTGATAAATCTTCGAAGAGAGAATTTAAATCTCCTTTCTGGTCGAGTGAATATCCAGAACGCCAAAGGTGGAAAGGATTACCGAGTTTTCTTTAACAGGGAGACTCGTGATCTTCTGGCCGACTACTGGGAGATGATGGGAGAAAGCGATTACTGTTTCTCTAATCTTTCTGGTGGAAAGCTCATCGATGCGAATCTCCGTCGGTCGATTAAGAAGCTCGGTAGTAAGTGTGGGATTGATCGGGTCCATTGGCACCTGTTACGGCACACAGCACTGACCCGCCTGTATGAACAAACCAGGGATATTCGTCTGGTCCAGGAAATAGCCAACCATGCCGACATCTCTACCACTATGATCTACACCCATATCTCTGGGGAAAATGTGCGGGAAGTTCTGCTGGCTAATTGTGTGGGGTGAATGTGGAATCGACTGATAAACTTTCGATACAGATCCTCAACCTGGAAACATTACAGGACCTGCTCATGACGAATAATAAATCTTCCGTCATTGATCCCCACGGCATCGCTTCCCTGATGCACTCAATTATTGAAGGACTGAAGGAAGCTCATACGGAAATGGTAGATCATACGGTGGTGTGATAATCGACTTCCCTATACTTTGATAGGAAGCTTACTGTCTCATTACCATCGTGATAAGTGTATCGGATATGGCCTTCCTGACATATAAAGTATTGAGGGATTAGTTCTCCGCCTTCTTCCCTGATAAATCCTGAAGCGGTCCCCGTGTGGAAAAAAATGTTTCCGTGGTCGGTAATTTCAAACTCCACTCCACCGATAACCATGTGCTGCGGTTCCATATCTATTCCTTTTATAATGTCCTTGATTTCATTCATGTATTCCCTGGATGATTGACGGTAGCATTCTGGTGTAGTCATAGCTGACTCCTTTGTTTATGAGAAAGTATGCTCAGAGAGATAAAGGAACTGGATTTTGGAGAACTTATTTTGAAGTAGTACCAGTTTGAAAAAAATGCAGGATCACTTCTTTAAAAAGAGGCTTGCATAGAGATCGAAATCTTCGAAAAGAAGTTGTAATATCATCTGGTAATAAAATTCTCTGCTATTCTTCATATGGATTATCTTAAAGTAGTATCTTTTAATATATCATTTTCAGTGAACATAACTCTCTAAATGTAGAGATCTTTCAAATGATCCTCACGAATGAGGAATGAGACCGAAGGTCGAGTGACGAATGAAGTGAAACGGCGAAGCCGTTAGTAAGTGAAACATATGTTCATCTTTTCTATATAAAACGCCAGCCGAGGCTGGCTAATAAAACAGTGTAAAGGTTTTTAGGGCCAGCCTTTGGCTGGAAGAGTATATTCTGGTAAACTATGGTTCATATTATTATATGGTTTGTAAATGGTCAGCTTTAGCTGACCATATAAACAAGTTATAATATAAAAGATTTTTTCAGCTCTTTATTATATATTCTTTTATTCTTTTACTTCTTTTACTTACTTTAACCTTCTTACCAAAATAATTAACTTCTATATGACTAAAGTCAACTATTTTGAAAAAGTAAGATTTCTCACCTAAAAGTTAATCCACTTGATCATACCCATACATCCTATTATATATATCAAGCTTGGCTGTATGATTTTCTACATGGTTTCCATCAAGTGTGTTTACCTTAATAACACCATGATCACGGATGATTTTATATCCCAATTCTTCAGCAGCTTTATCTACATCAATCTTTTTGCTGGTTATATATTTATCAAACTCACCACGGAGTATCCAGGCATACATTGGATCTGATTCAATCTCAGATTCTCTACGAATCCATTCAAAGATTTTTATACCGTAGACAGAAGTTAATCCGTTATCACCGAGAGATCCCTTCTTGAATTTTTTGTGATATACATAGTTCATAACTGGTTCTATAAGAAGTCTGTCATCAATTTGCATGAATGTACGCTCAAAGGATTCGTTTTGGATAAGAGCCAGGTCTTTCTGTGAAAGATCATTTCCCATGGCATTGTTATAGCGCTTTACTTTTCGTCTGAGTAGTTCATCCTCAATCACATCGTAAGAAAGTTTTTTCTTAGTGACTGCTGTTTTTGTCGGACCGTTCTTGTTCGTTCTTTTGACCAAGCGGACCTCTTTTTCAAGCTTCATAATCTTTTCACTCATAGCCTTGTCCCTTTCCCTAAGGCTCTCGATCTTGTCATTCACATAGGACATTACATCATCCATGATATCAGATTTGAGTTCTCCGTTATCCTGTATAGATGTTTTCTCCTTGTATTCTTTTTTATACTCGACATCCGCCAGTCCGCAGAGGATTTCCTGAAGGCCATCAAAGTTATACATGAAGCCGTCATCAATAGGCACAGACTTCATGATGCCTTTAGCTTCCAGAGAATCACGATATTTTTCTACCGTGGGTGGTTTGAATGGGAAAATCTTATCATCATCAGTAGTGATTAAATCCTCTCCTTTTACCAAGAGGCACAATAGGAATAGAAGCTCTATATCAGATAGTCCTATCTCTTTATGCTTATCGATAAGAACATTGGGAATCTGAAGGAAGCCGTAGATTAGGCTTTCCTGAGACCAGTGTGAATCCTTAATATAGGTGTTCGGGTATGTTTTCAGATCAAGCCCCAGTTCCTCCTCGATATCAAACTCTGCCACTAAGTCATCCATAGGAGAGAGGTCATACTTGGCACTTGATTGCTTCTTAGTCTCTTTTTTATTCCTTTTAAGTGGCTTACTCTTCTTCATGAATCTGTCTTCTACCAATTCCTGTGTCATCTTGGACACTCGTGCCCGTATCTTATTCTTTTCATCGTCGGTAAGATTGTCCTTCTTTGTATAACCTTCTAAGACAATGTGGGGTATCCGTCGTGTTTTCATGTGTCGATTGATCTTGACGATTTTAACGGCTTTAGTGTTAGTTACCTTAGCATCATCTTTTCCTTTAATATGTTTAAAGGCATAGAAAAATTTGTTGGGGACAGAGCTTCGCTGTCCACCTTTAGAAATAAGTGGTTTGATCCAATTCATTTGTATACTCCTTTCAGTATTTGAAAAAAAGTATGCTTTTTGCATATCGCTAAAATGGATTATTTTGATTTTCTCCACCGTAAAATATAAATTTTTATTTTCGGTGGTACTTGGGTTGAAACTGTAGTTGTCTGTTAAATCGGGAGGGTGCTTAATCGGCACCTTTCAGATTAGTGGATCTGGTGGACTTTGTTCGCTGGGGGGATTGATTGAGGTGGTTTGCGGAGCACCCTTCAATTTAATAACTTACGAGGACATTGTTCGGTGGGGATTTTTACTGGAACCGCTATCACTATAATAAGAGATGCCCTGGGAACTTTTTTAGAGAGTGGTACCCCGCCGTTAACCGTGGAATATATCGGAGGATTGGGAGCGGGTTGTGGGGAGTTTATTTCTGATTATTCACAGACTGTAACTCTCTATTGCTTCAAAAATTTTATAGTGTAATGATTATATTGAAAGCTGATTTTCATGTGATAAAATGTGAGTATAAATATCAAATGGAGTTTATTGTGCATAGTAGGTTACTTGGATTAGCTTTCATCACATTTTTTGTAGGTAATATTTTTTCTCATGATAGTCTGAATTCTGTATTGTACCAATTAGAAAGGATACAGAATCAATATCATATTTCAGGGGATCTAAGTCGAACGGATGCATATGCACTACGGTTAATCCGTAATGGGATATTTGCTAATCATGGTAGGCTATTCAAATCAGATGATCTCAGCTACTTTTTCTATGAACGAAATGATGTAGTTAATAAGATAGGTTTTGAGGAATCAGATGACTACATTGATTCAGATTTAACCTATCGTGATATGCTTAATCTCGATATTGTTCTTAAAGCTGAAGCAGATGTTAATTATTCATGGAGAGATAGTGATTTAACGTTAGAAGAGACAATAAATTCCTATCATCTGAATGAAATTCTAAAAAGATCCTTCAATGGTGAAGATCATAAAGTAGGAATACCAAAACCCAGAGCATATAGAGTATATCCAGATCATAATAATAAGGATAAATATTTTCTCTATATTTGGAATGAACTTTTATTTAGTGATTCCCGTGGTTCAAGAACCTTTTTCAGAGATCAAGAAAAATATAATGTAATAGATTTCAAAGGAACAGCCCATTGGGAGGGTGGTTACATCTCAAATAGCATGTCTCTTCTATACTCCTACGAGGAAATAAAAACATTCAAAGCTGATCAAATTGATGTTGTTGATTTTATCACTGAGCTATATCAAGCTGGGATAATAGTTCCATCATTTAATACTGAAGTTATTGAACGATTCCTCTGGACTGAATAGTGGAGATCGTGAGGTGGGAAATCCCGTCGCCCTGGTTTTTTTTCTGAGAGGTGGGGGAAATTCTATCTATATTTTTTCAAGAGACATACCAAAATGATTAGGGCAAGTTTCGCTGGTTAGCTTCCATCTACTAAGAAAGAATCATCAGGAGGATTTACAAAGTCCTCAATTATTATGAGATTTTCATTATCAAGATAGAACCGTCCAATACCATTGATTACCTTCACGAACAGATCTATGCATTTTGATTGGAATGCACCAGACATATAATAAATCCATGGCTGATTGTCTGATGTGGAGCATGAAAACCATGATTCTGGCCATTTCGATATTTCAATCTTACGTTGAAATTTCTCTCTTTCTTTTACAGGCCATTCAAGTCCATTATGGAACATCTTATTTCTATATGTAAAAAGGGCATCAATAATGAATTCAAAATCAGCGGGAAAATAAGGCTTAAAACCTGTGTCTTCAAGTATTTGCATTGTTCCTTTAGTTATGTTTTTTCCAGTCTTTTGATTATCAATATCATAAAAATAATGACAATCAAATTTTTCTTTTCTCTTTAGTTTATTTCTCACCGAGTTAACTTTCAAAATTGAAGGTTTGAATTTCTTCCCAATATTTTGAAACACTTCAAATAATATAGATTCCATGGTTGGTGCAATCATACCTACAGTACTCATGCTATTGGCAGCATCAAAATAAACAGAATTATGATATGCATCTATTACTCTATCAACATTTGAAAAGGGTTCATAAGGATTCTCTTGTGTTTCCTTTGCAATTTGTTCGAGTTCCTTAATATGCTCTCTCTCATCTTGCTTTGCTTTTTCTATCATTTTAAATGTTTGATATATCGCATGTAACTGTGAATCTATGTCTATCATTTCGATAAGTACAGCAGAAGCATCTTCTGCACTTAAATGCATAATCCAATTATCATCGTCATTTGTATAAGGTGGATATTTATTATTCATTTTTTCTTACTCCATCCCAACCAAACTCCACACAGCAGCTCCAATATCCACGGCATTGAGGATAATAGTATCCTCTGTTTCAAAAGTATAACTCGTTTCCACCAGTAATTGTAAAATCTCAACTGAACTGAGATCTGGTTCTATACTCTTGATCATGGTGACAAAGCCAGCCAGTACAGGAGATGTAGAAGAGATTGAAAGAAATGGTTTCGGAATGCTTCTCTTCCCGCTTTTTATATACTCATCATAAAGCTCGTAAAGTAAAACATTGTAGTCGTATTTGAAGAGTAAGCGTCAAAGGGTTTTTTCAGGCATATTCCACGGCATAAGAGCATCGAGATCAGTTTTATCTGTTATTTTGGGTATTTCTGAGAACATATAGTTCAAATATAGGTCAGGTTCCACCTTGTTAGCTTTCGCAGTCTCCACCAGAGAATATAGAGCAGCACTTGAATGAGCACCTCTTGGTGTTATGTTGAACAGCCAATTTTTTCGACCAACACAGAATGGCCTGATAGCATTTTCAGCAATATTATTATCTGGTTTGATCTCAGGATATCTCAAATATCGAACAAGGTTTTTATACTGATTTAACGAGTAATTAATGGCCAAATCAAGTTTTGAATCGGGAGCGACTTTCCTTTTGACATCGACTAGCCATTTATGAAATTCCTGCCATATGGGAATCGCCAATTTTCTCCTTTTTTTTAAGAAATCTTCCAGTGAGAGATTTTCAATTATCAGTTTCGTTTCTACCTTATACAGTCTGGTGAAAAACTCCACACCTTTATGAGCTTTCCCTTTTTTCTTAGTCACCTCAGCTAATTTAAAAAACTTTCTCCTGGCATGTGTTAAGCAACCGACATGCCAGAGATCATATTCTTTCACAGCTTTATTGTATGCGGCATAACCATCAGTTTGAAGTATTCCTTTAAATCCTTTTAACAATGAAAAGGGTTTTTCCTGTTTTCTTGTAGGCGAATAATTGAACAGAATGACTTTTTTTCCCTCAGAACCACCGACCATAACCCACATATAGGATTTACTATCCGGTTCTCTATTATTTTCTTTTAAAACCTGAACCGTTGTCTCATCCATGTTAATCATGCTTCCATTTATGGCTATCTTCCGCATATGTTCGAGTATATCTCCACATTTTCTGGAAGCAGTAAGGCACCAGTTGCTCATACTCTGTCTGCTGATTTTAATATCAATTCGTTTAAAAATCCTCTCCTGTCTGTAGAGAGGGATACCATCTACAAATTTACTTACAACTATCTGAGCCACGAGACTGGGAGATGCTATGCTGCCGGGAATGAATCTGGAGGGTGCTTTTGCCTCTAAAACCTGGGAAAGTTCTGTATTATTCTGAAATCCGCTGCAACTGCATGCCCCATATTTTTTTGTAATGTATTCTTTCACAAGAATCTGAGCTCTTAGGAACTCAAGCTCTTCGGTGGAAGATGAGCCCATTTGTGGTCTTTTTTTCCCGCAGCATGGACACAGACTCTCGTCGTCCTCTACATCAAAGATGACTTTTTCTCTTGGTATGCCAGCAGGAAGAGGCTTCTTTCCAGTCTTTTTTTTATCTTTTGATTCTGTTTTATCATTATCTGTGTCGTTTTTATCTTTCTGATCCGAATCTTCTGCACTAGTGCTTTCCGTTTCATTGAATGTCTGACTCTTTTCTTTGTCTTCTTTAGTCCACTTCTCATTCTTTCTGGCAAAGATATATTTTTTTAAGATACTTATCTCTTCCGATTGATTTTCGACTTTATCATTAAGTCGTTTGATCTCCTGTATCAGTTCTTCTTTACTCAGTTTTGAGAAATCCACATTATCCATTTCCAGATTATAAATCTTATAAAAATATTATAAAACCCCTTCAGAAAAAATCTTTTGAATTAATTGATTTATGCTCTTTCCAGAAATCGATTCCCTTCAGGAGTAAGTGTAATTTTTCCAGGTCTATAATCTGAATGTCCGATTCGGAGACTGGCCATGGGAATTTATCTTTACCTAATTTCTTTTGCCATAGACAGAATCCATTTCTTTCCCAATATAATATTTTCAATATCTTTTTGGACTTTCCGCAGAAAATGAAAATATTGGGCTCCATTAAATCGATATCGCATAAGTCATACAGGGCTGACGACAGTCCTGTTATCTGTTTTCTCATATCAGTAAATCCGGGAACTACGTAAATCCCCACAGTATCCAAGTTTATGAACATTTTTTAATTTCTCTTATGGATGCTGATAGTAGTGTTGGATTTACATTTTCAGGAAGAGAATTTTTTATTCCCGAACCTTCGATTACAATATTATTATGGCAGTTATTTTGTACTGGTAGATCTATTTTTATGGGAACAATTCTCTTATCTAATTTTTTAATCCATCTCTGAAATGTACTTTGAACTAATCCGTTATTTTTACAATATTGGTGTGCAGTCTGTTCGCTGATTTTCCAATTTTCAATGTGTTTTTTCCAGTAGCTTTCTGTTTTTCTGATCATTATTTTCTCCTCAGAAAAACATAAATCAGGAGTAGCTGTAATTCAATACGGTGTTAGTTTGACCTTTACATATAGATTGAGGTTATAAATGAAAGAGAGTGAATACAAGAAAATACTTCATGATACTTTAGACTTTGGTATTTATATCGGAAAAAATTGTTTTCCAAAAAGTTATTCTACTGATATAGATGCTGATACTAAATTAAAAATTATGTTTTCAATTCCTCTAGTAAATAGGGCTCTTCATAAAGCATATTCAATAAACTATCTATTGAATGAAAATCTCCTCGAAGAATCAGAGATCATTTTGAGATCACTTCATGAAATAACTTTCACAATGACAGCTATGACCACCGATTCAGGTTTCATGGAAGAATATATTAACAATATGAATATCACAAAAATGAGAAACCTTAGAAATTTGAAGAATGCATCTCAATTTGAACCATGCTATTATTCATTGCCGGAAAACATAGATCAGCTCATTAATAATCTCAAAGATGGAATAAAAAAAGAAAACGTTAAAGAGTTAAAGGTCTTTCAAATTGCAAAAAGAGCTGAACTACTACCTCTATATCATGGGGTATATTCAATTATCTGTTCTTCAGTGCATTCAGGTGCTGAAGATGTTAAAGAATACTTCAAAGATTTTATTATTAACAAAAAGAATATTATACAAAAGCCAGAAAAAAATAATTATGATTTAATTCAATTCTCAGCAATCGAATGTATGATCCATGTTTTGAGATCATATGAAAAAGTTCATAATGTAAATGTAGAAAAAATTGATGAGTTGAAAAAAGTTTATGATGAGCTAAATCATCTGATTTATAATCGTTATATTTTAAGAGATGATATCATCCAATAACGATTAATTTCTTATTTTAGCAATATGATTTACCCCGCTCCCGGAAAGCATATTTAACAATATGATTATGCCAAAGGAGCACATATGGGACGCCATAAATTACCCTATAATATGAAAAAGCCAAACCAGCACCATAAATACTGGAGATACGTTCTATCAACAGGACCAAGAACTGAAATATCCACCAAAACCAGAGTCAAATATGAAGCTGAAAGAATTGCTAAGGAAGCCTACCAAGCAGCAATCCGTCAGAAGGCTGCAACAATCACGTTTGGAAAGTACTCTAAAACCTTCTTCCTTCCTGACTGCAAATTGACCTTGAGACGACAAGCATCAAATAAGCCGATATCGCCAGAGATTCTGGGAATGAAGAGAGGTCAGCTGGTCAATCACCTCCAGCCAAACTTCGGTTCCATCCCGCTAAATGAGATAACTCAGGTCATGTATGAAGACTGGAGACTTACCCTACCCCTTGCCAATTCAACAAAGAATGACATAACTGTCGTCATGAACCAGATAATGCGGGAAGCGGTCCGTGATATGAAAATAAAAGTTAATCCCATCCAGAATGTTGAATCACTATCAAAGACACCGGATAAACCCAGAGACTCTTTATCAGTATCTGAAGTTAAAAAACTTTTCCCTGTTGATTACACTAAAGCTTTAACGATCTGGGGTACACACCGAAACTATACACTCATGTTGCTGCTGGTGACTTCAGGAATGCGATCAGGAGAAGCTAGAGCACTGAAATGGTCTGATGTCATCTGGGATGATTCCGGCCTTCTGATAACCAAAGCATGGAAGGATCGAGGTGAGATTGGTTGTGTAAAAGAGAACAGGGAAAAGTTTGTCCGTCTCCCCCAGACAACAATGGAGCTTTTAGAAAAATGGAAGTTGGAATCTAAAGCCAATGAAGATGATGATTTTATATTTCCTGGTCGGTATATAGAGAATCCATTGACCAGATCTACTATCAGGAAAGTATTTAAAAAAGGTTTGGTAAATGCAAAGGTCAAGGAAGGGAAGAATTTAGTCCCCCACTCTCTCCGTCATACATACAATACCTTTATGCTTGGTGGTCTTCCAGCCGAGGTTGTAAGAAGATTCACAGGACACAGTTCTGAACAAATGAGCAAACACTATTATCATCCACTTTTGAAGCAGGAATTGAAATCTACAGAGCAGTATCAGGATAAAATTGACAAGATCTGGAAATAGGTGAGAAATATCTCCATCCAAAAGCATATATAATTCTGAGGTGTAAAAAGATGGAATTATATGTCCCAGAAATTGAAAGTTTGATTGAGAGTGTTGATGATCTGAAGAGAGTTATTATGTCTGCTGATATTTTAAATCAGGAATGGTATGATCTGAAAACTGCATGTAGTTTGAAAGGGGTTAATAAAAACACTCTCTATTCAAAACCTAAATATCAGCCTAACTTCGGTAAGGCTGATGCTATTCTTTGTGGTAAAAAATGCTGGCACAAAGATACGATACGCGAGTGGCTAAATCAGGTTGATGAAGATATTCCAGAGATATTCCGGTAATTAGTTCTATCGATAGAACTAATTACTAATATAAGATTCTTAATTTATTCTGGATATTTCAATTTCAATCAGATATTTAAATCATCTAGCAGTCTGTCGGACTTTACCCCTTTCTAAAAAAAAGAATTTCCAGAATTCAATTTCTCGCATAAAATTCCTTCATGAGTGCAAATTTTATAAATATTGACAGAGATACTCCGATGCTTTTTCCTGCTGACCTGCGGGAATGGCTACCCGAAAACAGCCTGGTCCATTTTATAATAGATGCAGTAGATACACTGGATCTAAGCAGTTTTTCTATAAATACACGAGGCAGTGGAAACGCCCAGTATCCACCGGCGATGATGCTGACACTGCTGATTTACAGCTATGCTACAGGAAGATTTTCTTCAAGAGAAATTGAACAGGCAACGTATTTTGATGTGGCAGTGCGATATATATGCGGTGGAGATAAACATCCGGACCACGACACAATATGTTCATTCCGTTTAAAAAATCGAGATGTATTCAAGGAATCTTTTATCAAGGTTCTGATGGTGGCTTCTGAAATTGGGAACCTAAAGAAAGTCGGTGGTATCAGTGTCGACGGAACTAAGATTTCAGCCAATGCCAGCAAACATTCGGCAGTGAGTTATAAACGGGCTGTAAAGAAAATTAAGCAGCTTGAACTGGAAATTGAACAATTAACACAGAAAGCAGAGGAGGCAGACAGCACGCCACTTCTCGATGGCCTGACAATTCCTGATGAAATAAGCCGTAGAGAAAATCGAAAGAAGGCATTGGAGAAGGCTAAAGCTGCCATTGAAGAACGTTATGAAGAGATCTACAAAGAAAAACGAGCTGAATATGAAGAGAAAAAGAATAAACGGGATAAAGTCCGTGAAAGTGGTAATAAACCACGGGGAAGAGAACCCAAACCACCTGGGGAGACACCGTCTGATAATATGCAGTTCAATTTTACAGATGAAGAAAGTCAAATAATGAAAGCAGGAAACGGCAACCACTTCCTGCAGTCATACAATGCCCAGGCAGCTGTCGATACCGAAGGAAGCATGTTGATTCTGGGAAAGTATTTGACGGCTCATGCAAATGACAAACTTGAGCTTGAGCCGTGTACTGATAGTGTTGATTCTGCAGTTCGAAATATAAGTGATGTCAGTTCTGATACTGGTTATTTCAGTGAAAAAGCTGTACTTGCAGTTGAAGATAATGGAAATGGCCCGATTGTCTATTGTGCTGTTGAAAAGCATGGTCACCACCGGACTGTTGCCGATTTGGAAGAAAAGGCTGATCCTCCGCCACCTCCGAAAGATGCAACCACAAAAGAAAAAATGATTCATCGTCTGAGAACCAAAGAAGGAAAAGAAAGGTATAAACTTCGAAAACAAACGGTAGAACCAGTTTTTGGCATCATAAAAACAGTAATGGGATTCAGGCAATTTTCTTTGCGAGGGAAAGAAAAAGCAGGTCTGGAATGGGACCTTGTCACTCTTTCATATAATTTAAAACGGCTGTACAAACTGAACGATGGGAGACGATTGTCTGTGATGTTGCAGGGAGAGTGCTTCCAGAGATAAAAACGACTCTATAAAGGGTAAAATTGACGGAAAAATTGATTTTATTTTATATTTTCCGATTAAGTTGGTTAGAATTTCTATAAAGCCTAACAAACCGGGATTTTATTTAATTTTCGACGTTACGAAGGTTTATCAACCCGACAGACTGCTAGTGTGCTGAATTCAAATTCCCTTCACAATAAGGCTCCCAACCAATTTTTTTCCTGGCTCTGTTTATTTTTTCGAGAATTTTCTTTCCCTCAGCCTTCCAAACGTATCGTTTGGGATTCTCATTTCGCTCAGCTAAATAATCCTCTATCACTTGTTCCAGTTCTTTCAAATTGCAAAAGCTCCCATCTCGAATTACATCTGATGTAATATCGGCAAAGAATCTCTCGACCAGATTCATCCAGGAACTGCCTGTCGGTGTGTAATGCACATGAAAACGAGAATGCTTTTTCAGCCATTTCTTAACATTTTCATGTTTGTGTGCGGAATAATTATCAGCTATAATGTGTAAATCTACCCCTTTAGGTGTTTCTGCATCTATCTGTTTAAGAAATTTCAACCATTCTTCATTTCTATGTTTTTGTTGTATTGTGGAGATTATGGTACCATCCAGATAATTTAAAGCTGCAAAAAGTGTTGTCGTCCCATGACGATAATAGTCATGCGTTTTTGTTTTAATATGCCCTACATTCAGTGGTAAGCCAGGCTGAGATCTTTCCAGAGCCTGCACTTGTGTCTTTTCATCACAGCAGAAAACAAGTGCTTTCTCAGGCGGCTCTAAATATAATCCGATAATATCCCAAAACTTTGCCTCAAACCTGGGATCTTTTGAAAGCTTGAACGTTTTAGTAAGGTGAGGTTTTATATCATTTGCCTTCCATATTTTCATAACATGGGTATTTGATACACCAACTTCTTTTGCCATTGTTCTTGTGGACCAGCGGCTTTTATTTTTTATAGGTTGTGTTGCCTTGGTAATTATCATGTTATTTATCTCATCTGATATCCATGGCTTTCGACCTCTGCCGAGAGCATCATTAAGCCCCTCTATTCCCAATTCTGCGAATCTGTTCACCCATTTCATTACTGTTCGCCGACTGACATTTAATTCTTTCCGGATCTCTTCTTGGGTTTTATTCTGAAATTTAAGAAGAATTATCTTCGCTCGCATGCTGTCTTTTACTTGAGACGTATAGCTTTTTACTCGTCTCTCCAATTCTTTTCTGTCGGTTTCATTCAAATCAATTTCTACTGATGGTCTTCCTAATTTTTTGGTCATAACTATTTTTAACATGAAATTTACTATTTGTGAATTCATTTTAACAACACTACACTAGATTCATCCGAGGTTCATCCAGAATTTAATATCTGTAGAAAGGAATATATTCACATCCCGTTGTGAGATGGACACGATATGGATGAAATATGATGGATAATTAGTATAAATGGAGAATATATGGCTAAGAAGAATGAAGGTGATATTTTAACAGGAGATTGGAATCCGATTATTGGTTGTGAGAGGTTTTCTACAGCTTGCAAGAATTGTTGGTACCTGGATGGAATATTCCCATGGCATCAGAGAATGGGATTGATACCGCCGGATGTTAAATCCAATGAAGCGACCGTTTTTGAAAAGAGGATGTCTGTTGATAATTTGAAATTAAAGGGTGGTATTGTCGGAATCTGTCAAAATGGGGATTTATTCTGGGATAAGGTATTGGATGATGATATCAACAGGGTCTTTGATCTGATTGACGAAACTGTTAAGAGAAAAAGGAAGACTCCTAAATATCTCTTCTGGACCAAAAGGGCTGAACGGATGGCTGTAATTGTTAATAAGAGATATCCAGATGGTGCTCCTGATTATATGGCATTCGCTACCTCCATCGAGGACCAGAAAAGTGCCCTTGAGAGACTTCCTCATCTTTGTTCAATTAAGGGATTTAAGGTAATTGCTATTGAACCCATGTTGGACGAGATTAAAATCGGTAATTATATAAACCAGGTTGATTGGGTAGTTGTCGGTTCAGAGACTGGTAATAATGCCAGACCTTTAAAATTAGATTGGGTTCGGTCAATCAGAGATGAAGTTAAAGCGGTTGATTTGCCATTCATCATCAAGCAACTTGGTCATGACCATAAAAATAGTATTAGAGATTTAGATAGTAAGAATTGGTCTGAATTCCCGGAAGGATTTGAAAAATAGAAGTTCAATCAATAGAATTTTTGATTTCAATAAGACATTTTGATAGAGACAAAAAAAGCATCAATGAGTGATTTTATGGACAAAAAGGTGTGTATATAAAGTGGTATTTAGGATGGCGATAACGACATTATAGATGCATATTATACCTGAAGAATAAATGAAATATTAACTGGTTACTTTCTTTAGCATAAGAATTTCTATTTCATATATTTGATTTATTCAAGCATTAAAATTGACTATATGTCAGCATTCAAACAATCTGTAAATGGGTATCAGGTCCTGTGGGAAAAGCAGTACTTTTAGTTTTTAACAATATAATTATCACAAAGAACAAGAGTATAGATTATAAAATAATAGTACCGAGTAGGCTGAAATCAATCGGATATGACCGTTAATCGTATAATTTCATATTATCAAGAACCATATACGGCTATTGAAGTAAGTTGTTTTAACTCAGACAAACTAGGATTGATCATCTCTTTAACCCCTCGTTGAGATGTTATTTGTACAGATAGACTTGCCTCTTTTTTTCAATTTATTGCATAAACAAGGATTCCATTACATATCTATTATTCCGGTACTAATGCATCATTTTATGACACGCTGATTTAACTTTTAAACACATATTTTTATGCTATTCATGATAAATGAGATAAACAAACTGGGAATCTTGCGAATCATAGAAGTATCATTAAAATCTGTTGATGTTATACATATTTATAATTGATTATAGTTTTACTTATTGTATTAAAGTCCAGAGATATCACTTGTATAGTACAGAAAAATATGATTATTAAAACTAAATAAACCAATATAATAACTATCAGTTTTACTTATATCGGGATTTACGGATCGATTTGTCAAGTAATATTCGGTTCCCTACACGGGAGCGGTATTCAGTAATTGTAGATTCCGGTTCTTCTTGTCTTTATGAATCTATCTATTTACACTTTAAATAAGAATTCAGGTTATCAGAGGAGCAACAGATGAGTGGACTTTATGAAGAAAACGAAAAGTATAATACGAGATTTAATAGCTTTAAAGATAAAACTGCTAAGGATGAAGATTTTGAAAAAGTATTTGATAATGAAGAAAACATCCTTTTTAAAGCAGGAAAAGGAAAACTCGCAAAACTAAAAGAAGATGTAATACTTCTCATTAAAATGGTCAAAGCATATTTTCATGGAGAATATAAAGAAATCCCAATCGGTTCAATTTCAGCCATTGTTTTTACTCTATTATATGTTTTCTCTCCAATAGATTTAATACCAGATTTTATCCCAATTGTAGGTTTAGCTGATGATGCCGCAATAGTTATTCTCTGTTTAAAATTCATTAAGAAAGATATTGATAGATTCAAAGAGTTTATAGAGGATAAGGAAGAATGGAAATGTCAACATCAGTGCAGTCCTAAATACTCCCAATATATTTAAGCAGCGACTTTTTGTTTTGCTGCCTTCTCCCTGTAAATAGCTGGAGGCCATCCTCCATCATTAACCGTACTGATTCGCTTCCGATTATAGTAAACCATGACATATCGCCAGATTACGATCTTTATTTCTTTCCTGGTCATTTTCCTTGTATTCATTTTATAGAGTTTTTCTTTTTTTAGTGTTGCGAAAAAGCTTTCCATTCGAGCATTGTCGTAGCACTTCCCGACATCACTCATGCTTTGTACAGCACGATAGTCGCCGAGTAACTTTTTAAACCGATCACTTGTATACTGGCTGCCAGCATCGCTGTGAATGAGAACTCCGTTTCCCGGAGTTCTGCTTTTATATGCATCATCAATGGCCTGAATGCATAATTCCTTTTTCATATGATCCTGCATTGCGAGGCTGATAATTTCTCCTCCAAAACAATCCAAAACAGGTGCAACATACAATTTCCCGTCAGAGCACGGAACTTCGGTAATATCAGTAAGCCATTTCTCATTAGGTCTTGATGCAGTAAAATTCCTCTGCAATACATTGTCAGGTCTTTGAGCCTTCTTATCCGCCTTAGTGAGCCCATTAGGGCTTCTTCGGCTCTTGTGTAGCAGATTTCCTTTTCTCATTGCTCTGATCACTGTTGATCGAGATACTTCTATGCTCTTTTGTTCTAGCGCAATGTGCACTCTATTTATTCCATAGTTCATATTTTCTGGATGCTCATCCAGGATCTCATGTATTTCGACCAGAAGACGTTGCCAGGCTCTAGGCTTATTTCGGGATCGTTTCCACTTATAATAACCTGTTTCACTGACATTCAAGGCTTTACACATCTTTACAACAGGAGTCGTTTTACTTTCTTCCTGATGATCACAGATATATATAAAGATTCTTTTAGAGCTCACTTCTTCCGGTCTTTTGCGAAAAAACCAAGCGCATCCTTCAGAATCTCATTAGCTTCTTTTAACTCCTGATTTTCTTTCAGTAATAGCCTATCCCTCTCTGTCAGAGGAGAAGTGTCTTGCACTGATTTTTCACAGTTATTTCTCTTACGGATCTTCCGCCATTCGGACAAGGTCCCATAGTTAATTCCCAATTGCTCCGATGCTTTCTTTAAACCGATGTCATCGGACAGCTTTAATGCTTGCTCTTTAAAATCTTTACTGTACTGTCTCATTTTCATACCCTCTTTATTTTCGGGTATTTTAGACTGCACTTTTATGATAATCCTTCAGAAATAGATGAAATGAAACAGGGATCTGAATAATGAAACTTTTAAAATCTAATAACAGTAATGCTAGCGGTTAAATCTAATGTATTAAAGTAAAAAGCACTTAACTGTAAAGATCCCTTAGTAGTAATATATTTATTAAGATATATATATTTTATATATATCGGTTCACCTCATGAACCCTATGGTTCATATAGCGAACAGCCTGTTCATACGGTGAACGAGTGTTCACGTGGTGAACACATTTAATTTATGGATTTATGATCAAGAAAAACCTTAAAAACACTATCCGCATTTCTCTTCCGTCGGGTTATAATTTTGTAAATGTACACTTATACAGATTTTCTCTATTTTAATGAGGAAAGAGAAAACATCCGTCACAAGAAAGAGGCAGGATTTCCTCAGCCATGGACAACTGATCCTGTCATGTCTGCCTGTCGGATTTCAAACATAGATAGGAGGGATGACAGAGGAGCAATTGAGCTTATGAATTTTATCAAGGATTCAAATTCATGGGAGAGGTTGTTTTATATATTCCTCTACCGGAGCTGTTATTCATCCAGGATTTTTCTATCTCAGATGACAGGAATATGGTTTCATGATCTTAGAAGTCTTGAATTATTATTTATGGATATTGTAGATGACAGAAAACCATATTTCATCAAGTCATACCCAACTAATAGCAGAATCCGAACTTTCCTCAGTGGACCTGTTTTTTCTGTTGTTGAGGAGTTCTATGAATTATTCCTCAATTTGATAGATAGTTCAATCAAGGAAGCCGGAGCAGAGATTTCCAATCTGTTTCAGAAACACTCAGGAGTTAAAGAATTGACTCTTGGAAATGAGATTGCAATGGATTTATCTGTTCTATATCCGGGGCGTATATACCCGAACTCGGAGGGGTATATGAATATCGGCGTAATCAAGGGATTGCGACGGTTAAAACTCAGTGGTCAAAGAAAAGATAAACTGACAGCCTTACTATTATATGTAGGTCTTCAAATGGTTTCGGACTTCTCTAGTCAATTTCTAAGCTTCATTTAATTAAATCATACTGGTGAAAGTCTCAACTTTCCAGATCCAAAAAATAATTTCTTATTCCATACTCTTCTACGTCTCAATGTTTTCTCTTTTATCTTCCTCCTTTTCTAAAGAATCTTGTTTTCAAGTCCGTCATATTTATCACTGGGAGTGATGTTGTTCAGAGATTCGTGATACCGATGATTATTGTAATAGTCCACCCATAGGGAAATCCGATATTCCAGTTCAGATGGCAGATAATAATTATCCAGATGAATTACATTCTTCATAGACCGATGGTATCGTTCAATTTTGCCTTGAGTCTGAGGATGAAATGGTCGTCCTCTGGAATGAACCATGTTCTGATCTTTTAGATGTTCTGGAGGCTTGTTATGATTTGTTCCCGGACGTGTATTCCCTCGGTGGTGCACGAGGCTATTTTCTTTTAAGACCCGATAGAATGAGCTGATACTGGCAACATAAATACCCTTATCTAAAAGAGATGCATGGATTTTGTATGGATTATCATCTTTATATCTCTCACTACAGCTGATATCGAGAATCTTTTGCTTTTCTTTTTTTGAGAGCTTCCTGGAGACTACTTTGTCAGCACCTTTGCGATTGTCGGTATATTTACCTTTACGCCATCTTTCAAAAGTGCTGACAGATATTTCGAGGGTATCACAGGCTTTCCAAATACGGGCTCCATCTTTATTGGCTTCTTTGATCAGATCCACGGCAATCTTGCGCATATCTTCCGGGATCAGTCGTCCTCTTCGTCCCCCCAGAGTTCCTCTGCTTTTTTTTTAAGAGTATAGAGTGCGGCCATCTCTGCAAGGGCTTTTTCCTTTTTGGCTAACTCTTTTTTCAATCGTTTATTTTCTTTTATGAGTTTCTTTTTTTCTTCTTTTTCTGATTTATCTTTATCTTGAATCAAATCTCTAAGTTCCTGTTTATATTGCGTTAAATGTTCGGTGTGTAGACCTTTTTCTCTGAGCCATTTTCCCTGTTCTTTTGGGGATATGGATCCAGCTTCAATGACTAGATTTAATTTCTCATTCGAAGAACGTCCAGCACTACCAATAGTTTCATTTTTACTCAGTGTACCAGCTTTTGCTTTATTAAGCCAATTCCTTAATGTCTGGTCTGAAACTCCTGCTTCTTTTGCTACTTCTGCAATTGGTCTGCTGAACGGTGGAAGTACTTTTTTTAACTGTGATTCTCTGAATCCTGCACTATATGGCATAATTGAATAACTCCTTTAAGTTGATGCTTCAACTATGTTGACATATAGGGGATATCGTTATATACCCTCTCAAGGTTGATGAAATAAACGGCGCTGTACTGAGAATTGATGATATTACTGAAAAAGTCAACTTACAAGAGATGATTATCCAAAGTGAGAAAATGATGTCAATTGGCGGGCTGGCAGCAGGAATGGCTCACGAGATAAATAATCCGTTAGCCGGTATAATTCAGAGCGCTCAAGTTATGCTGAAACGATTAAGCAGGAAAGCACCGGCTAATATTAAAGTGGCAAAAGCATTGAACCTGGATTTTGATAAACTTGAGGGTTATCTGGACAATCGAAATATAATTAAAATGTTACTTGCCATAATGGATTCGGGCAAAAGAGCGTCAACTATAGTAAAAAATATGCTTAGCTTCTCAAGAAAAAACCTTCATACGGAAATGAAACCCAATAACGTTATTGAAATAATGGAAAAGTCTATTGAACTGGCTTCAACTGATTACAATACAAAAAAGAAATTAGATTTCAAGAAGTTTGAAATTTATAAAGAGTATAATGATTCGATAAATTTGATACTTTGTGAGCAAGGCGATATTCAGCAGGTATTTCTCAATATACTTCTAAATGGCGCTCAGGCAATGAATGAGGAAAAAAACCATACTAAAAAGTATAATTTTACAATTAAAATACAGAATGAAGCCAATTCTGTAATAATCATAATCAAAGATAATGGTCCGGGAATGGATGATAATACTATCAAGAGAATTTTTGAACCATTCTTTACAACAAAACCGACTGGCGCAGGAACCGGTCTGGGATTATATGTCTCCTATTCTATAATAAGGACGACATATGGTGGAGATATCAAAGTTGATTCAGTTCTCAGTGAAGGAACCTCTTTTACAATTATCCTACCTGCAATGATTTGATTTATTAGATATATTGAATTGAAATCCTGATGGTCTCTCTGGAAATGTCGATAGTAATCTTCTTTAACTCATCCTGAATGCGTTTTGAGCCCCAGAGGTAATAATCAATCTTCATTTTCTTGATGAGCAGTTTCATAGCTTTGCTGATAGGAGGTCCATGGATTTGCATGAACCCAAAATTTAGATCCCAGACACAAACGAAATGCGAGCTGTTCTTGAAAACAGCCTAACCGAATACGAGTTGTTCTTCATCCGACAGAAAACAGCCTAAGAACTCAATGAACAAAGCTCGGTAAATGTTCTATTTGAAGTAGAGAATATTCCCACCGCCATTTTGATACATTCCACCACATATCTTGAAAAGTTCAGGAGTTTTGAAGATGAACCGATATGCCTCCATCGACCACCACCCGTTGTTAAATACGATCTCTTTCCTTTTTACTTTTTTTATGTGAGTGCAATTCTCTTCAATTGCGCTCATTAGTATATTGCGATTTTCCTTTGTCACAGTAGCTCCTTATTCAAAAGCCCAAACGATCCCTGGTCGGCTGATGGAAGAACGATTTCTTAGTGATACTATCATTATCATCACTAAGCCTTCGGTTGCAAATCGAACAGCGCTGTCCCATTGAACATTGGGGACAATAAACTATCTCTGGATGTTTTGAGCAGTACGATAAGGCATCGTGTCCTTTCTGAAGAACCTTCTTACAATTTGTACATTCCATCCAAACCTCCTAATCATTTTCTACGGTAGTGGCCGTGGACCAATCTCCCCTGTTCGACTGCAATGTAACTTCATCCGCCTCTTCCCAGTACGGACAGATAAATCCTTTCGGGAACGGGTCATTGAACTTTGCGCATTCAGCGGAATACGGAAAGACGACGACAGCGTTTGAACAGGTGAAACAGGAATTTTCCATAGTTAAAAGAATATCATATATGGTTCCAAAATCGAAACATGATCAATTTTACAGACAAGATAATTGAAAACAGGAGGAATAAATGTATTACTTTTTTAGGGATAATGATGGCGTTGATCCACTCGACATACTGATCATGAAACTCATAGACAGAGATGGAGATCTGATAAGAGTTTGTGGCTGCCAATTTACTTTTACCGTGGGAAGACTGAAATTAAAGAAAAGAAAATATAATTCCTACCCAATCCCCAACCTCAAGGGGGATTATTTCTCAGAAGACTTTAGTGCTCTTCATTTTAACGATTTTAATATAGAGAACCTTTCACTCCTGGGTCTGGGAAATTTCCATTTAGAACAACTCGATATTTCAGTGTTCGATCCTACTCCCGAGACGGTATTTGAAGCGCTGAATTAGTCATGCTTAGAAATACAGCCTTTGTATGTTATAATTTTTCAAGGCGTTCAAAAAACTACACCTTCAGAACTGTAGGACGTTTAAATTGTAGGGAGGACCACTTTGTTCGCTATACTTTTTGTCCCGATTTACAGAACGTTCTGTAATAGTGGAGTATTTATAGGAGGGAATTATGTCACGAGTGGGATATGCACGATGCAGCACTCTCGATCAGAACTTAGACCGCCAGTTGGACTCATTGAACCAAGCTGGCTGCGATAAGATATTTGCTGAGAAGAGATCAGGTAAGAACACGGAAAGAGAAGAACTCCAAACCATGCTGAACTACATCCGTGAAAAGGATACCGTCATTGTCCATAGTATCTCTCGCTTGGCCCGTAGTAATCGGGACTGTTTCGTTTCAGAACAATTCGGACAATTTAGCAATTTCTCTTAGCTACAGTTAGACTGTTAAAAGTTAGGAGAGGCATTTATGGGCACAAAGAGTATTGCACCAGAAAGTGTAGTTCGAGATATTAAAAGAAAGACCAGAAGACAATTCAATGCAGAAGAGAAAATAAGAATCATCCTTGAAGGTTTGAAAGGAGAAGAGACTATTGCCTCCATTTGTAGAAAAGAAGCCATTCATCCAACGCAGTATTACAAATGGAGCAAAGAATTCCTGGAGGCAGGGAAAAGACGACTAAATGGAGACACTATACGAGAGGCAACATCTCCAGAAGTTAAAGATCTTCGAGATGAAAATGAAGCTCTCAAACTCCTTGTCGCAGAAATTGCCCTGAAAAATCGTGTTCTAAAAAAAAGTGTGACGGGTTTGGAATAAAGCTGGGGTCGTATATGAAATACAATCAAGCTGAAAAATATGAAATCATTCGCATGGTTGAGAATTCAAATCTCGGAGTTAAAAGGACTCTCGATCAGATTGGAATCAGTAAGAGTTCATTTTATGAATGGTACCATAGATATCTGGAAGATGGATTTGATGGTCTAAAATCCCGAAGTCGTTGTCCTAAACAGTTCTGGAATAGGATTCCCGACATTGAACGACAGAAAATAGTTGAATACGCACTGGATCAGCCTCAGTTATCGTGCAGAGAAGTCGCTTTCGAAATAACTGATAAAGAACTCTATTTCGTCTCTGAATCCAGTGTATACCGCATTTTGAAGGCTGCTGGACTCGTTACATCACCTGTATATGCGATCCAGACAGCCAAAGATGAGTACCAGCACAAGACAATTAGAATCAATCAGATGTGGCAAACTGATTTCACCTATTTTAAGATTATTGGCTGGGGATGGTACTACTTGTCCACTGTTCTGGACGATTATTCCAGGAAAATAATTGCCTGGAAGTTATGTACTTCCATGACAGCCGATGACGTCAAAGATACTCTCGATCTAGCGATTGAAGTGACTAGTGTTAACGATGCAAAAGTTGTCAACAAGACTAGGTTATTAAGTGACAACGGTCCCTGTTATATTTCCTCAGAACTGAAAGATTATCTAAAAGATCAGAACATGGTTCATTCCAGAGGACGGCCATTTCATCCTCAGACTCAAGGCAAAATTGAACGATACCATCGGTCTATGAAGAATGTAATTCATCTGGATAATTATTATCTGCCATCTGAACTGGAATATCGGATTTCCCTATGGGTGGACTATTACAATAATCATCGGTATCACGAATCTCTGAACAACATCACTCCCAGTGATAAATATGACGGACTTGAAAACAAGATTCTTAAGAAAAGGAGGAAGATAAAAGAGAAAACATTGAGACGTAGAAGAGTATGGAATAAGAAATTATTTTTTGGATCTGGAAAGTTGAGACTTTCACCAGTATGATTTAATTAAATGAAGCTTAGAAATTGACTAGAGAAGTCCGAAACCATTTGAAGACCTACATCATGCTCAGAAGTAATCACACCGACAGTACCTGAATTCTTCTCTCTCGACGGAATTGCCATGTTTGTGAACTCTGTTCACAAGATCAACAAATCTTACAGGAAGAATGTCCGTTACTCGAAATGCATAATCAACAATGTCAACGAGTCGATTAAACTGCACCGCCAGATTAAAGCTGATATTATGAACCAAGACGGACTTGAGTATTTTGTCATTCCCCAGGATGCAGCTCTAAAATACGCACAAACTCAGAATGTCTCGATATTTGAATACCAGGGTGATTGGGATAAGGAACCAGGACTGGCAAAATCAGTATCTTCGATCAAAGTACTGGCGGAGGCTCTTTGATGCCTATTGATAAAACCAAGGATAAAGTCTCTCAGGTATTTGCAGGAGTTTCGGACCTCAAGCAAGAGCCTGGAGAGCTGAAGCGATATAATATATTTCTTCCCGAGAATGATGTTGAAAGATTGGAGGAGCATTTCAGGAATCTTGGGATGAATAAGAGTGTCGGAATACGGATGATCCTTCGAAAATACATTATGGAGTACCGACTGTAATCAGAATATGGCCTCAAAGCTTTATAATGGGTTATAAAATCAATATACAGAGAAAGATGACCTTGGATACATCTGAGACTAAAGCGAGATTATAAGGGAGCATTACAACCGCCTATAGATAAACTTTTTCCATATGAGCTTCAAAGTCGTCAATGTCGGCTCCTGACTCACCGTATTTTTCAATCCAACTTATAACGTCGTCATCTCGCTCATTGCAGAAATCATCTTCTGTGACAAATTTTGTGCCTTCAGATATATCAAACATTTTCTCGGTCAAAAAAGATAAGTCAGGGATCGAGTATCCCAGAAGTAACATCTCAGCTTTTGATGGATTATCAAGTGTAAAGTTTTTACCAATTGGAAAAGTGTTCTTCAAAAAGTCCTGTCGGTCAAACTCCTCCCAAGGACTCATAAGATGCGCTTTCATGAGGAGTTTGGTCTTTCCTTCTTCAACAAGGTAGCGTGATCTAATGAAGTGAAGATATCCATCCTCGATATAGAGAGGGGAAAAGATGAAAAACATCTTGTCGTTGTAATTGGGGTCGGCAGCGTAATAGTATTTGATTAAGTTCATATAGTTATCTTGATTTCTGAATGATTTACTTTAATTCATAAACGCAAAAAATCAATCTTTTGTAAGAATAAAATAAACTACACTTAACATTTGTGTAGTATTAGTGTATGTTCATCACATGGAGAAGAAGCCGAAGTTACACGAAGTACAGCACTCTATGGAAACCGTAAAGCGTTGGTATTATGTCGCCAAGGAGCGTGGTAAGCCATCGGCTATGACTGAGACTCTTCGCCTGTTCAAGATTCTCAAGTGGATGGAGGAGAATATAGACTGGAATCGGTTTGAGTAGAGCCGATTTAGAACTCAATAATTTCTATAACTTTAAATTGACCTCTGACTAATATCTCGGGCATTTGAGGTTTTTCACATCCTTCCCAATATAATCTTGCTCTTTGCTCAATTTCATTAACAGGCAGAGAATTACAATCAAGATAAGAAGCATCTGTAAGTAATGAAGAGCTATTATTTTCATCCAAACCCACTCTTAAACAGACAGATCTTGATTCTTTTTTAAAATTAAATTGCTCCCGTATCGTTGTAATATCATAATCATCAGGGAAGCAAAACATACATTCTTTTCTCGAAGGATTGCCATTAAACTCATTCCTGCGGATGTCTTCGAATATGTATTCTTTTAATAATTCAGTTCTAAATTTTGATTCTTGAAGCAATTCACCGACTTGGTCAAAGCCTTCAAAACGAACAGGTAACATATCATTTATTTTTTTAATCAAGTCACTCCAGGAATTTTTGATATGTATCAAATCTAAACCCTGAACTTTACTTTTCCAATAATGTGATTCATTTACTGGCGTCGAATATTCTTTATTTAACTCAAGTTTAGATATATCCCAACTTGTTAGGTGCTTGAAAATTTTCACAATAGATATTATTTCCAATATAGATAAAAAAATCAATGATCTATTTAATCGAATATATGTCCATTCCGTTATTCAATGATAAACTATCCGTATGCTCAACCTAAACAAAGTCCAATCCATCACGGAGCGGGACATCGACATGCTCATCCTGGAGGAAATAAATGTCTCGTCAGATTTTTCATCCTGGTTTTATTCTAAAGTCATGTCAGAATCCCCAGCACCAAAATTGATTGGAGCCTGGCATTCTGTTGTTGACGGAGACCTGGGAGAATCAGATCTTGTCGCCATATATGAGAACGGACATGCCATCCTCATAGAGAATAAGATTGATGCCGTTGAACAGCCACAACAGGCAGAGCGGTACCGACTCCGAGGAGAAAAAGGAGTAGTTGATAAGAAATGGAAGTTATTTACGACGTGCATGATTGCTCCCGAGGAATACCTTCAAAAGGTAACAGGTTATGACAGTACCATCTGCTATGAGGATCTGGTCGGATGGTTTGGTTCTATCGGGGATAGGAGAAGCATGTGGCGGAAATACATCCTTCAAGAAGCCATTGAGCAAAATCGGAGGGGGCATAATCCAGAGACAGATATCAATGTGACAAAATTCTGGACAAATTATTGGCAGTACGCTACAGCCAATCACCCAGAACTTGGAATGCAGAAACCTGATAAAAAGCCATCCCAGGCATCCTTCATTTATTTCAAACCATCGTTGCCGAATGGACTCTCTTTGGTTCATAAACTGGATAAGAGTGCCGTGGATCTACAGATTGCAGGGATGGCGGGTCGAGTTGATGAATTCTCTGATATCTTTGCTGATCTGGATGTAGAGGTCGTAACTACTGGAAAATCCGCAGCTTTTAGAAGAATGGTGCCTCTCATAGATCATACTGCCTCGTTTGAAAGTCAGAAGGACATTGTGGAGGAGGCATTGGTGAAGGCGGAGGAGCTATTATCTATTTTGGCTGAGGTTGCAGAACAGGTGTAGTTTCACTTCGACAATCAATTTCAAGTAATTTTATATCTACCAGTTGCTAAAATCTAACTCGGTTTGAATATTAAGACGTTCATAGAATCTTTCTAAATTATGTAGTAATTCTTTCACTTCTTTTTCTGATAGAATTAGGTTGGGAAAACCTTCATTGTATTCATCGTTCCAAAAAAGCTCTGGATACATGTTTTTAGCAATATCATAACTTCTACCAAAACCATGTTTAAAAGCATTCACAAGTGTTCTTGCTTTTTCTAATCCTTCCCAAATTGATGAATCAATATCATCTATCTGGAATTCTTTTAAGAGGATTTTTTTAACACTCTTCACAAAATCTCGATTCGGAACTCTGACAGTTTCTTTTGATTGATTTCTAATTATATGTGAAATCTGTTTTTCCCATAAATGGTAAGTGCTTATATAACTATAATTGAAAAGTTCCGTCTTCCCCCAATTTTGCATAGTGTTTTCAATTTCTTTAGCAAGTGGTTCATTGAAATCAGAAAGCTGACTTTCTAATGAAGGAAGAAGAAGATGAAAAATAAGAGTATCTTGATGGCCCATTTGAACTTGATACTTCAATACAAGATTATCTTCTGCATTAAATTTAAACACGTTCACTTCCTTTTCGTCGGTAATTTATGTATTTTTTTATATAAAATATGCCCTTTTTATGTTATATGGTTTGATTACTCAATTACATTCAAAATACTGCAATCATGAATATTGGGAAAGACATCGAAAATCCACAGTTTATTTTATCCGTTATGAGTTGGTTGCTTTGTTTCGGTTTGACCAAACTCTAACTGGTAGACTTCAGTTCTTAAATCAAGATATGAAAAAATTGCTTGCGCTTTTTTACACATCCTTTTATCTCCACTCATAATCCCTTCACAAAATATTGAATGTGCCAGATGTGAAGCATCACTATTGATTCCATATATCTTGCTCATTTTAACCAGTCCGCCATCGGGCCAATAACCAAGATAATTTAATACAGAATGGCAATGGATTACATTTTTAAACTTGGAGTAGACAAAATCATTCTGGAAAGAAAATGATCTCTTTCCAAAGAATTGATCTTTTTCAATGTCTTCCATCACATCTTTAATTAAGTTCCATATTTGATCTATGATAAGACCATTATTAGGATCAAGATTGCTTAATATTTCTTTTGTAATTTTTTTTCTGGCCTCTTCAAGAGGTGAAACTTTTTGATTTTTTAATGCATGTTCTAATTGTCCTCCTATAGCCTCAACATATGCATTGTATTGAGTTGTCATTTCTGTATTTCCGATTTTTTTAAGAGTATCACCGAGTAGGTCCTTTAAAGTATTTTGGAAGTTTTGATTTATTTCCTCTGGATTTGTTACAGTAGTGTTGCCATTTAAAAATACTTGTAATGGTTGAAATAAATTCATAGCTGATTTGCTATCATTTATTGTATCTTTATACTCTTCAAACATGATTTTGGGATCTACATAATCAAGCAATATACCATTATCAGTAAAATTATTGTTGGAATCTAAACTGCATTTAATTTTTCTTGCATTCAACCTTTTTAAAACATCGAAGTACCCGTCATTTTTCCATCTTGTTATTTCGTTGAAATGCTCATCAGAATAAACATATTGAACTTGATCATTATTCGGTATCGTGATTTTCCCCTCAAAGTCATACTGGAGAATATTTTGATCTAAATAAATCTTTGGTAATTTCTTAATCACTGTCACCTCTTACAAAACAGATTGATAACTCCTGTAGATGCCCGATTTAATATAGCTTAATTTCCCAGCCTAATATGGCTCAATAAAGCATCAATAATCCCACAGATTCCCGCACTATCTTCTCATTTAGATTTCCCGAATAATTTAGAGCAAAAAATAAAGCGGGAAACACCCGCTTTAAAGATAATTTAATGAATAATCACCGACTCAAAATGGCTTGAACGTGCTCTTTTTCAACTGTAGCAGATCCACTCAAATAGGCTTTAATCATAGAATGTTCTCCCATATTGTTGATCACTCTCATGACACCACCCGATGCATTATGGATCAGATTCATCGCAGCTTTTGTAAATAGAGAATTTCCCACAGAAACATCACTGATTCTCTGTTCGATATAGGAGTAGGTTTCCTCTTTTTTAAGAGTATTTATTCTGACTGTCACAGTAACGGAATTGGCCAGAGATTCCAGAATTGAAAGTCCAAACTTCTGGAGAAGATTTTCCTGACCACAGAGTAGAATAGTAATGGCATCATAAGAATCATAATTAAAATTGGCTATCAGTCTGATCTCCTGAAGAATATCATTTCCCAGTTTATCAGCCTCATCGATTATGAGAATAGGATGAACATGGTTGGTCTGATTGGAGACGAAGCTGCTCCCGTTGTCTGTGTACAGACGTCCGATCATTCCATGTGTCTTCAGGATATGCTTGATACCGTCTTCAAAAAGTATGGATTTCTCTGAAAAGGAAAATCTGGAATAGATTATTCTTCTGGTTGCATCATCTAAGAATGCCATAAGAAGTGCTTTGCGATATTTTCCCTTCTCATCAGGGATCTGCGGACCATACATGACATCTACCTGAATGCATTCCAGTGGAGAGAAGAAATCAAACTTCAGACTTTTCTCAGCCTCTTTATTACGGTTTCTCTCTCTATAGGTCAATCCATGGGATTTTATGAAACGAGAAAGGGAGGAGCTGGAGATCTCATTTTGAATAATTCCTTTAGTCTGAAGTATTTTAACTGCTGCTGTGGCTGTTATTTCCGGTCTTGTTTCCAAGAGATGTATAAGGGCTGTCTGCTGAGCATCCTTCAGAAGGCGGGATTTTCCTCTATCATCTCTAACTCCCGGAGCCAGTCCCTCTTTACCATATTTTCTGTAGAGATTCAGCCAGCGTCTGATGCATCCCTCGGTCAGAGTTTTCCTTTTAGAATAGGGAATGGCGTATTCTCTTCCCGATTTCTCTTTTATCAGCTGAGTTAACTTTCCTCTCGAAAGATATGGATTTCCCAACTCAGCAACCACAGAGTGTCTGAAGTCACAGATCTGTTTCTTTTTCAATTCAAATTCTGGGTCTGTCATATGATTTTCTCCTTAAGATTATTTAGGATGAGTTTAATTTCACATGATCTGGCCAGACAGCCCTCTTATTAAGTGGTAAAGTCTTTCCCGTTTTGATTTCTCTGATTCTTAGAATATTATTCCGGGAAAAGTAGAGAGGATTGTAACCTCTTTTCAAAAAAAGAGAGTTTACGGTCAGGATTGGAGAATCGTATGGATTCTCATCTGACTGGAACAGAAACAAGGGATTGGGAAGAATGTCCCTATCTCTTGAAAACAAGACCATTGCCTTACGGTTTGCTTGTTTGAATTTCTTTTCAAGACTTATTCCATAATTCCGATTCATTCCAAGATCTATAAAAACCTGAGCCGCCTTCTTTTGTGAAACCTCTTTTTGACGTAATCTCAGATATCTGTCTGCTTCAGCTGTCCCGATACTTGTCCCCGGCAGAGAAAACTCAGGAATCAGGGCATGAGTACAACCGCAGATAAGACATTTGACTCTGATGATGAAAATGAGTTCCTGGTAATAATATTTCTGATACTGACAATGGTATGTGAAAAGAGAACTAAAACAGACAGGACAAGTACAATTAGTAAAATCTTCTTTGCTATGAGTTGCTTTTAATATCTTGCCATAAATGGATTCAGGTATTACGATTAATTTGTTTTTTTATTTGAATGCGGGAAGGATTGTGGTAATGAAATCCCGCATTCTTTTATCCTTATAATTTTCTTCTCTTAATAATTAATCGGCAATCTACTTACTTTTAAATATTTTTTCTGCGGGCATCTACAACTCCAATATTCAGGCTTCTGAGTTCAAGTAATTTTAAGTGTAATTGACCTCCTGAGCCACCATTATCCCCTTATATTCATCAATATACTTCTTATACAAAATCTTCAGATCCTGAAGTTTCTGCTTCTGTTCCCGATTTAATCGACTTGATTCCATCTCATCGATAAGATCGTGATGAAGATTGATCTGCTTTTCAAGAAAGGCTTCTCTATTGTCATTCATGTTGTTTATTATCAAACCACTCAAAGAATATGTCTATAAGATAATCTTATCATTTTGAGGCAGGTAACCAAATCGTTGTAAATCGTTTTCTGATTCAACTTTTATTAGAGTTCCATTTACCAATAAAAGTATTTCCTCAAGCTCGTCCTCTAAATCTCTATATAGATGACTGGAAACAATAATCCCATTTTCATAATCACGTATTAGTTGTTTTGTTTCTTCGATTCCCTTTGGTTCTAATCCTATGAATGGTTCGTCCAATATTAGAAAATCTCTATCAAGAGCAAATATATATTGGATTTCCAGCATACGCCTTTCTCCACCAGATAGAGAATTGATCCGTTGCTTCAGGAAGGGTCTAAACCTATCTCGTAAAGACCTCTCCTTTTCTGGTTTCAGAATTGACAGTCTTAAGAATTTATCAACAGTAAGGTATTTTGGTATGAAATTGTCTTGTGTGAGAAACGCTACAGCTCTTGGATTGTTGAATAATGTTTTAATTTGTTTTCCATTATATTGCATCATAGAATAATCAGCTCTTAAGGTTCCAAATATAATCTTAAATAGAGTAGATTTTCCACACCCATTTATACCGACAACTCCTGTAACAGTACCTGATTTAAATATAGTATAATTACAGTTCAAGATTGTCTTCCCATTAAAACTTTGACGGACACTCTCTATATGTAGATCAGCCATAATTACCCACTATATTACTTATTATGAGAAGAAGCCCACCAATAAAACAATTCATTACCCAGCTCATAATAATCAGGGACTTAATTGAACAACCTTGATTTCTATAATAGTAGTATTGATTTTTCTGGACATAATGTGTCAGTCCTAATGCACCAATAAAAAAATAAGTCGGTAACCTAAAAGCGAATCTTTCAATAAAAAATAAAATAGTCTGTATTAGAGTCGATGTTTCAGGAATTAGTGATCCAAGCATAGAATCACCGAGAAATATCGGGATTGAAACTAATATGGAAAAGCTAAGTATTTGCCTGTAATAAAGAAAGAATGATGCCAACTTTCTTTTTACTCGTATTGGTTTGTCGTTCAATTATCAATCCTGATGCAGATTTATTCTGACTGTTTCCAGTTCATTGATGATGTTGTGGTAATTCTCAAGAAAGTCTTCTCGGGTGCTCATGTTGTTTATTATCGAACTACTCAAGGAAAATGTCTATAAAAAATCATTGTTCACTCAAAAGGGTTATACCCTGGTTCAATAATGAGCTTTTCCTTATTATCAAGAATATCTGGTTTATAGACATTATCTGCCCAGTCTTGTTCTGCAACATCTTCAATTGCAACAGAAACGGATCGTTCTTTACATTTTGCAATAGAAGAAACACTTTTTACAATACTCTCTGCAAGCTCCCTTTTTTGATCATCAGTTCTACCAGGATATAGTTTTACAATTACATGTGGCATAGTATTCTCCATATTTAATTTTTGTTTATTTATAAAATATTTGATTTGTGAAGAAAAATCTATAAGAATAACCATATCTCATCTTTGGAGCACGTAATGAACTCTTCGCAACATTTTGAATGGCATTGGAAACTCATGCTACTTGGACCTATAGCCTTTATCCTTTCTCATATTGCTGCACAATTTCCTACAATAATAGAGAAGTTCTACTCAAATGGATTTCAAAAACTAATACGCCAGGGATTGAGTCTTATTACAGGGATTTTCCCATTTTCTCTAACTGAGATTGTATTTGTACTATTTATCATTTTTTGCTTGATCAGCTTGATTCTAATGATCATACGAGTTATTCGAAAACAGATAAAACCAATCCTACTTGCGAAGAAATTAGCTCGGAATATACTCTTATTTATTTGTCTGGTTTATTTTTTTACTACAACTATCCATGGTTTAGGATACCACCGTGAGCCTTTCTCTATATCAGCAGGATTAAAGGTACAAGAGTATGAGATGGATGAACTGGTTTTAACAGCGGAAGTTCTGATTAGAAAAGTAAACGAGTTACGATACTCTGTTTCAGAGAGAATTGAAGGTTTTTTCTCTTTATCAGGAACTCGCAAAGAAAATTTTGTTAAAGCGCACAAAGGGTTAGAAGAACTATCAACCACATATCCACAATTCAAAGGCAGATATGGATTGCCTAAAAGAGCATCAATCACGAAACTTTTTATGAGTTTGAATATTTGGGGATTATATTCATTTCTTGGAGAGACTTTAATCTCAGATGCTGTCCCTGATCTATATTATCCATATGTTGTCTCTCATGAGTTAGCTCATCAAAGAGGAATCGGAAATGAAGGTGATGCTAATTATGTGGGATATTTAGCATGTATCAATCATGCCGATGTCAACTTTCAATATGCTGGATACTTCATTGCTCTTGAGTATGTAATGGATGAGATCTATCTTCTTGATAAAGAAGAGTATGAATTTTTATTGGCAAAAATGGACTGGCGGGTAAAAAGAGATTGGGAATTTGCTTGGTCTCAATTAACTCAACAAAATGTTCCGAAATTGAAAATTCTTAGTCGAATGAATGATATCTATATGAAAAGTCTTGGGATTTCTGATGGTATGAAAAGTTATAATCAGTTTGTTGATATGCTGGTAGCTGAATATGTTGGAGAATAAAAAAGCAGGATAATTACGAGGTGGCAAGTATAAAATAACCATTTTCCTCCTTCTTAAAAAGGATAACTGTGGATTATTCAAGGTAACTAAATATAGATTTCAATTGAAATCTATAGATCTTTGAGAAGAAAAAAAATGGACCTTATATTGAAAGCAACTTCTCTTCTCTCTGTAAAAAATCATCTAATCTTTCTGGTGAAAAAATAGGGTACTCTCCTGAATTCTCATGGGCTAAAAATCCATATGATATATGGTTTATGTAGAATTTTTTGATATAAAGGTTCCTTCAGCATCTGAGAAAAAAGTAGTAACAAGAATTATTGAAAGTATAAAAAACGATAATACACCAGATACTTTACTCATCAATGAAGAGTCCCTGTCTGATGAGTTTAGGAATGAGTTGATTTTGAATAATTTTTCTGAAATTGTTGAACAAACAACTATGTCGTATGAGCTTTCTAAATTAGAATATCTTAATGAAGATTTTCTTAATGTCAAAATAATTGATCAAGTTAGAGATTTTCAAAATGGTTTAAAGCTGTCCGTTGCATATTTGGAGAAAAGGATATCAGGTTATTTGAGCTATTCCTAAAAGACAAAGAAATTATTTTTTTGGCAATTATTAGTAATGGGGAGATTGTTTCTACAACAATGATGTTTATTCAGAACAAGATAGCTGGTTTGCATTTAGTAGGTACTTTGAAAGATTATAGGGGAAAAGGCTATGGATCACTTCTCACAAAAATTTGCTTTAAAATATGCCACTGAACAAGGTTGTATGCATTGTGTTCTTCAAGCTTCAAAATAGGAAAAGCATTTATAGTAAAGTTGGTTTTAATGAGTATCAAAAAATTAGCCACTGAAGTATTCTGGTAAAAAAATTAAATATAAGAAATCTGAAAAAGAGAGTCTGTAATTTATTCTTTATTAAACTCAATTTTATCAGTTTTCAAATCGCCTTTTATAACAGCTACATGGCAGTCTCCAATACCGATACGGTTCTCAGCGCTGACATGGGGAATTAAAATAACCCAATAAACAGACCGCCGTCTTTGAAATAATCGAGTTGGTAGAGGAGGCTACAAACTTTAATCTTAGTTGAATAAGATATTATTTGCTCCAGCAGCCTGTCTTTATAGCAATAATTTTCTAAGAAGGTGTCAGATTACAACTTTATCGGAAGCGTATTCTGTCTAACGTGTTAAGTGTTTTTATTTCACCTCATTTCGATGAGGTATTATATATCCAACTTAGAAATCCTTCTTTTTTATGGACTTTCTTAATTATTTAAGAATTGCAGATTTTACTATTTCTGGTTGGTCTCTTTGGATATGGGTGACCACTATCATCAACTTTTATATGTTTAAAGTCATATAATCCTTCACTCAAACAATTACTAATATTCGTCCAATAGTTTTTTATTATTGGATCATCACTTTGTTCAACTGATGTCAACAAAATTACTGTATGTCAGGTAGGTTATCCAAAGTATCCAAGTATCGTAGTGTATTGAAGAAATCCTTTTTTTCTTTAGTTATTGAACTATTTATATCATTAAAATCATAACTTAAAAACTCCAACTCAGCTTCTTTTTGTTCTTCTTCAGTAAGATCACTAAAACCATATTCGTGAGAAGGTTCGATAAAAACTAATCCAGAAATTTTCTCAGGATATTCTACACTGTAAGCTCGAATTATGGCCCCGCCTAATGAATGGCCAACTATTATAAGTTTCTCTCCCATCAGCAAGAGTTGTAATTACAGAATCAAGATCTATTATCATATTTTCTATGCTTGCGCTGCTCTCTGTTTGATCAGACATACCGATGCCTGCTCTACTATACATAATCATTTTGACATCATTTTTTAAACTCTCTACTAAATCAGAGGCAATCCAAGATCCATAAGCTTCACCAAGTCCAGACTCGAATAAAATTGTTACATCACCCTGACCAATAGTTTTTGTGTACAAGTTGTGGTCTCCAGATGAAATCCTTTCGAAAGCAGGTCTTTCTACAAGTTCAATATTTTTTGAATTACAGTTGGTAAGAAGTAATATAATAAGTAAGTGAAAAATGTATTTTTCCATTTAAGACCTTCTGTTATTTTTATAAGTTTTCTAAGAAATGAAACCATAATGGGATTTATATATTGTTGATGATATATATAAATCCCATTAGCTTTTTTTGAGTAACCGATTTGTTATATCTATTTTATTCCAAGCTATTTTCTAATGTAACTTTTAATGGGAAAAAGAGAATCAAACTGAATGCTATTGAATATAAAGGCGTAATCAATGCAGTTGCCGAGAAATCTTCCAATTGTAGTCGAGGGTATATCAAGATTTCCTAACATGAATAAAATTGATGCTAAAGAGATGGTTATAGATGCAAGAATAGTATAATTCTGTCATATCTTTAAAATATCTGATTGGCTCTTTTCTTCTGTTTAATTTCAGATTTTTTTTCAAAGGCTACTTTGAAATTTGATAATGCATTTTTAACTCCATATACAAAAAACTGTTGGAACAATAATGAATAAAATCATAAGGGAAAATGAAATATAATCCACGATCAGCCAAAAACTTCTTTTAAAAAATAGAGAAAGCAAAATAAAGATAGCGGTAACTGCAAACATTTGAATAAAGTACAAACTTTTTTTCATTAGATATCCTCCGAAAGATTTATTGTTAATATATAAGATATAACTGTTTTCTTATTTAGATTTTCCAGGCCATTAGTAATTGGGAATTTGAAGGTGAATAAAATATAGAGATGTAAAGAATACACAATAGAACTACAGCAGAACAATTCAACCATAAGGAATTTGCTGATGATTTTTTTTTCATCTTCTAATAATGGAAATCATATCCTCCCATCCTTTTTTTATAACTTTTTTTAAATTTTCGCTGGGATAGTTTCATTTCATTTCCTCCTGTAAACATTTTTTCAATTTTCTTAATCTATCCCGAACTGTTCCTACTGGAAGATTGAGAATCTTTGCAACAGCTCTTCCAGAGAGATTTTCATAACAATAAAGAAATAATATTTGAACGATCACGATCTGATGAGATGCTATAAATTGTTGAACATAATTTTGTTCTTCATTCTGTATGATAGTAACGTCAGGTGTAGGAAATATTCCAGGATTTGTGCAATAATATTTTCACCATCTTCGTTAATTTTCTAATTGTGACACTCCAACAACTTTTTTATCTTGATTTAGACTTTCTTTTCCAATCTATTAGAATCCTTTTTGCAATTGTGTAAATCCATTGTAGAAGGAGCGTATTTCTGATTTATAACTTTTTGAGGATTGAATAATTTTAGACATAATCTCTTGACTGAAGATCTTCTCTATCTTTCTTCCGACAATTCTGGGCAATTATTAAGAAAACACCATTATTTTTGGAGACGACCAGATCATCCACATTCCTCCCTAATGCCTTTTGATTCTCCGTTAGATACTTTTTCTAAAAGACTCCTACTTGTTTTGTCCATATAGGTATTATACGTATATCAATAATTATTGGGCGGAATTTTTTTTGTATAATATAAATAATTACACCATCTCACTGTACAGCTCCCACATTTCATACAGCAGCACTTTACCTGGTACCGTTCATATAGGTCATCGGAGAATCGGATAATGTCTTGAAGTTGTGTGGATGAAGATCTAATAAATCAGAAGTACTCATGTCTGTTTTCTTACACCGAATTTGATATCGTCGCTTCAAATCTATATAAAACTCTGGATTAAAAAACTCCAGAGACTCAGATCTACCGTTCCGAAACATTCTCATAAGATTCACCTCGAATTCTGGATAGCCACGGGTCGAACTTGGCTGAATCTGTAAGTTGATATTTGGGGTTTTTCCAATATTGTCTGATGCCGAGCCATAGTCCTTTTGTAATCTTCCACTGTATTTTCCAAGGCTTTTGAAAGCTTCGCCTTGAATCCATTTTCATTATACTCAAGACATTCCTGAAGATCAAAAATAAAGTCATGGTCCAAATTAAAATGTTCATGATATTTTTTGATAATCTTAGGTGGGATCTTTCTTTCCTCCCCCCTTCCAATTCTGAGATATAGCTCCGACTACGGTATCCAATTTTGTCTGTGAGTTCTTGAATATTTAAATCCTTAAAGACCCTCAACAACCTTAATGCTTCATGTTTCATTTTCTTCTCCTGTTAAGTTTTTATATTCTTGTGGACAATGTCCACGAAATGATCATTATTGATATCATTGCAATTCCCATTTGATGGTGAAAAGCTCTTCCTTTTGTACATTTGGGAAAGTCTTCTGTATTGCACTTTGAATGAATAGGGTATTCTTTTTATTGATCACAGCACGCTCTTGGGCTATTTCAGCTTTAAGATCTTCCAATTCGATCTTTAGCTTATTCCATATATGAAATTTGCTCCCTTTCCTGAGAAGGTCCAGTTGCCTCCCTACATTTAGATTTTGCTTGCCCGTATTTGGCCTTTTTTTCTTTTTTAGTGCGACCTCTGAAGATTTTTCATGATCCTCAGCCCAAGCTTTTAACCTTTTCTCTCCTGGTAATAATGTTCAACATTTTTCTTTTCCGACTTGTGAACAGATCTCAGTAATTCTCTCCTCACTAAGAATCCCTAAAAGATCTGGAGTGGTATTAGATGTAACACCTTTATCACTTCCAGTTAAAGCAAGCAATCGCTTTGCTGTATCAGCGGGAACAGTATCCCCATAATCAGTTACACATGAGATGATAATTTCATCAGTCTCGTCATAGGCTTTCGAATGTTGCTTTTGTTACCTGAAGCCATCCTGATTTTCCTTGAGTGAATCAAGATCCGAATACTCCCGTAGAATCAGGATGGATAAACTCTATAGTTGCCTGAGAAGTTTTAACTTGTTGTGCATGAGCAGTAACGTAATCAGCAAGAGGATGTCCGATCCGATAGTGATGATCACTGTTTACATATAGTCAAATGTATATCTACCCAAAGGAGCCAATACTCCAACGGGTACTGACTTCAGATAGAATCCCTTATCATCGAAATCGGCATGATCTGAAAGTTCAATTTCTGTTATCTGATGGAACCAGTGTTTATGATTGGAAAGGTGATTCTCGCTTCCGTCTTAGCTTCTTCAAGCTTTTCTTTGATTTCATCATCGAGATCATCCAAAAGTTTCTGACGTATTACACCATCTATCTGGTTTGAGGTTTTATTATCAATTCTGGATTCCAATTGGTCAACAGCTTTATTGATCTCTTCAGGATTTCTATAGGTCTGTAGTATCTCACAAAAACTCTTTCTCAAAGTTTATTCCTGCACCAATGACACCAAGGATTTCATCGGATGCACCGAATACACCATCAAATAATTTAAATTTTTCATCAAGGAGTTCATATACTCGACGATCAGCCGCATTACTATCATTTATTAGATTAAGAACAACTACATCTGACTTTTGCTTATACCGATGACATCGCCCGTTTCTTTGCTCTACTCGTGAGGATTCCACGGTAGATCGTAGTGTAGAATGAAAGAACAAAACTGTAGGTTCAAGCCTTCTGATGCTGCTTCTGTAGCTATCATAATTTCTGCTTCATCACGGAAATATTCTTTCAATGCCTCTTTCATGTTGTCTGACTTGGAGGATGATACCTTTACAGTCCCTTTATGTCTCTTCTTCCATCTTTTTAGGATTTGCTTGGACTGTTCATTGTTATTGGTGCCATTATAGAGAACAGTCTTTCCTTTGTACTCGGAATCATTAAGAAAACGATTAAGATACTTCTGAGTCTCTTTTGATTCTGTAAAGATCAGGACTTTCTTTTTCCCACCTTGATTGATAATTTCTTGAAATCCTTTATTGAGAGCCGCTAAAAGAATGTCTGCTTTCGCATCTTTTTTAATGGAGAGAGCTAAGTGCTTGAGCCTCTTTAACTCATTTATTTCAGCAAGAATCATTCGAGGATCTTGTTCGAGTAAAGGATTTTCATCTCTTACATCTAATTCATTATCTTCATATGTATAATCTGAATCACTTCCGACAGAATTCCATAATATCCGATCTGCTTCTTTTGGATCGATGTTTTTATCCAATTCAGCATAAAGTCTGGCAATTAAAGCATTGAGAGTAGCCGCTATCGCATAAGATGATGAGGCCAGGATCTTCCGTATTCTTATTATCAGAAGGTTTCTTGATTTTGATTTTATCGCATAGATATTCTTTCTCTGCAAATATTCTGATACCAAGTTGTATAGTTTTATCTCATCATTCCCAGGGGTGTAGTGATAAGTCATCGGCACTCTAATTGTGTATGTTACATAGTCAGTAACATGTCTTCTCAAACTGCGATGACATATTGGTGCCATCCGTTCTTTCAGGTGATTCAAGTTTTTAGCTCCTTTCTTACCCATATATTGAGCTTTGAAGCTTTTTTTATCACCGAAATGGTTTTCATAGATGATACTCACAAGACCATGTAGCTCATATAACGAGTTTTGTAATGGTGTAGCCGTTAGTAGAAGTTTCTTAAATGGTTCAAGTATGATCCTGAGTTCCCGAGCCATTCTGTTTTGTTTCTTATAGACGTTCCTCAGATTGTGAGCTTCATCTATAGTTATCAGGTCCCATTCGACCGCCGAGATGTCAGCGGCCTTTTTTCTCGCAAACTGGTAAGAACAAATTACGATTCTTCCTGAGTCAAATGGATTCTTCTTTTTATTTTTAGCCCTGCTGAAACTCCCGTTCTCAAGAATTATTGATTTCAAGTAAAACTTTTCCATAAGTTCCTGCTGCCATTGTGATCTCAGGCTTGAAGGAACAATGATCAGAATCTTCCTTTTTCCTTCAAGCCAATTTTGTAGGATAATAAGTGCAGCAATAATTGTCTTTCCAAGACCAACTTCCTCGGCATGGATAGTTCCTTGTGAGAAAGGTGATAAGAAAAAAAACAATACTGATAATACCTGATGTGGTAATAGATCTACCACGGAACTCATTATTGCATTCGTGATCCTTTCATAGCTGTGAGCTGGTGATCGTTTCATTAACTCGTGAGCGTAATATTTAATCTGATGGTTAGTCATCTTTTCTCTCCTCTGAATCCTTCTCGGGCATAGCTGTATCCACAGTCATTGGTCCCGAGATTGGGTTTATTTGATTTTCTTTAGCTGTTCTTTAACAGACAGCGGTTTTATGCTTATTTACAGGCTTACAGACTTGTCATGAAACACTGCCAGACTGTAATCATAGATGGTGACAATTATTACCTGACTCATTCCAAATAATCGAAAAGGTAGTCTCTATCGGATACCCGAGAAGTAAACCTGTTAGTATAAAATCTTCTGGACTTTTAGGATTCGCATAGTCATACCCTGTCAGAAAAGAAGATATTTCTCGGCCTTTCAAAGAAGAAATAAACTCAGAAACTCTATCGAGTAGATATTCTTGATCAGCAGCAATTAGAAAATTGGAATAATCAGTCTTCAGAGCATCCATGTCAAAAGCTTCGCCGAAGGTACCAGTGATGGAATACCCAACCTCAATACCTGATTCGGAGTAGACTTTTCTTCCTGTCAAAGCTCTAATATGGTCTACAGGTTCCTGAACCATAGCTACAAAATCATTATCCTCATGAATAAATCCCATAGGTTTTTTATTTTCAAGCACTCTTGTAATGCACTCATCATAAGTTTTTCCAGGACAAGTATCACGAAAGTATAGATTATAATCGTTGATAAGGGGTGATGAAAACTTCCTTGTTATGCTTGGATAGACAAAACTGTTATAGCTTCGTCCTTTTAATAAATATGTTTTCTCAGTCAATTCTCCCAAGTCATTGGTAAAAGCACCATTGATGGGATTTCCATTCTCATCCTTATATCTCATAATCACCAGCTCCCTATTACGGAAGTTGAATTGTTAAATACAAGGATTCCTCTTTCCTTGTCTTTTTCATAAAAAGTCTTTGGATCACTTAATTTCTTAACATATTCGCCACCCAAACTCATTATTAAGTCAAAGATTCCCTTTTCTGTAATAAAATATGTAATGCTTTGGCCTTCTAACGGAAATAAAATATGGGCGTTATTTGTGTAGGGATCGAATAGGAATTCAATATAAGCGTCGGCCATTTCATAGAAGTGAACTTCTTCAATAAACCGATCTCCAACGATTAGCTTCTGGATATGCTTAAAAACATCTTCATAACTAATTTCAATTTTTTCCACAATATCCTGTATGTAGAATACAGTTACCCCATCTATGCTCCATCTTCCATTCTCTTCATTTCGAAGTATCTTTTCTTCCATTTTTATTCTCCTTTGAAACCCATTTCGGGCGCAGCTATCCCGTGGTAAGTTTTCCTTTTCTAATTTTTAAACTTTTAATTGAGCACTCTGTTTAATCTTACAATAGTAATATAACACAAACGGTCTGAAATCGTAAAAAATAATTTCTTATACTACAAAGAGTTATGTATACACAAAAAACGAAAAAGTGTGAAATTATTTTTATTTTTTTCCATTTTTTTTAATGACACACTATTTTTCACTAATACATTCATGACAACATTCATTTCATTTTTTCTTTCAATAGTAATATTACATAAATGAGTTTTTTTTGTTCTAATTGGCAAAAAACTTCTCTCTCTCCAATTGAACAAAATCTACAAAACAGGGTAACTGGATATAAACTAATCTACCGATCATTTTCCTCTTTATTTGAGCAAATGGCGGAGGTATTACCAGTCCCGATTGAGATCAAAATTCTCCTCCTGGATATACAGAAGGAGATTTCCGTATCACAATGGATACTCATTCCACTCTTGGTCACGGTATATCCGACCTACTTTCTTCTTACTGAATCCAGCCCACTGCTTGAAAAAGAATGGAATATTCTCTTTGGTACAAACCGAGTGGATATGATCAACCCACTTTATATCCATATTTCTCCAAGAAGCCCCTGACTCCCCGCCGATAATTGTCCAGTCGATCCCTTTCAAGGTGGTGACATTAACTGCTGAAATCAGCGGTTCGAACGATATGAACTTTATAGCTGCTTCAGTTTGAAGAAGGTCGTCTATTCTATATTTAACTTCATCATTCTCCACTGAGACCCCTGCCCAAATATTTTCAGTCCAGTTTAATTGAGGAGCAATTTTCTTTAACCGTTCCGACCGCTTAGTTAAAACCTGAAATATGTGTTGTGGGGCATTATTCATTGTTTCGAAAACCCTCTTGATGAAGTCAACAGGTACATCTTCATGGAAAAGGTCCGACATGGAGTTTACAAAAATCATCTTGGGTTTTCTCCATCTCAAAGGTTGGTCTATAAAATCAGGGTGTAAAGTCAAATCAAATCCATTTTCATATTTCTTTTGTCCTGCTGCTTTCCATCTATATGATAATTTCTCTGCATAACAATTCCTGCATCCTATAGATGCCTTGGTACAGCCAGTTAGAGGATTCCAAACCTTATCAGCCCATGGTATTTTTGTTGCCATTATTATTCTCCTTAGAGCATCTGCTCAATCATTAAATAAGTAGCAGTACTGGTGGCCACCATCTCTGCTAAACAGGTCTTAATTTCCTGTTCATAAAATTGTTGTAAACGATATTTATTTGCCGTACAATAGTTTAAAAAAAGATTAAATGCTTTGAATGAATTAAATGTATAATTAAATGAATTAAATTTTTAGAAGGTTTCAAATGGCTGAATTCAAGGGAAGTAAAAAAGATTTTTTTAAGTGCATTGGCCCTTGGATTGATAAATGTTTCGATAGGGTTGAGAAGGAACAGACAGGATCTGTTTCAGGAAAATGTGACAAGTGTGGTATGGAAAGACAACTCATAAACACCGTTGCTCATGAAAAAGATCGTCGGCAATTTATTGAAAAAGATTTTATAGATGAAATGAATTCTGAAATGTATCCAAATGATGAAGAATATGTAGACATTAGTTTAGATTTATTAGAATCAATAATCGAGAACTTTTACTTAAGTCAACCAGAAAACTATCACTTGTTATGTCCTGATTGTTATTTCCGATACACTGGCAATAAAAATCATCCGTTAACTTTAATGAGTTCAAACTCTCAGAATATAGAGGAGCAGATTCTTTCTGAAGAAGAGAAAAATCAAATCAAATTGGTCAAAAGTAAAATACTTAAATGGTTTAGCGGTCCTGATCAAAATTCAAAAGTGCTTTTAATAAAATATTGCGAGATGTTCTCAAATAGCATTCCACAAAAAGTCCGTATAGAAGAATTCAGAGAGATATGCAAAAATTTTGGAAAGTCATATGTCGATAGTTACAATAGAATGAAAACACCATCAGTAACAAATGATAGAAAAGTATTTGTTGAAGATAAGAATTTCGGGATTGTAAATCTATGGGATCAAATCAAAGACTTTGTCTTGAAGGAATATGATAAATATCGATTAAATGTTAAGCAAATTCCTTAAAGATTCTATCCTTTAGTACACCATTAGAGACTTCTACTATTCATGAAATATGTCACCTACGATACCGAAATCTTTGAATCTGATTGGTTCTGTATTCACCGACTGGGAACATTGTCGGGATTGGATGGGGAGTGATGATGGATATGATGATAAGCAGTAGAGATGGTTATCATCATATCTATCTCAATGACTTACATATACAAGTTTCAACCTAAGGAAAGCAAATGAGTAATAAAAACAAAAAGTATTGGATAATAATTTTTATAGCTCTTGGTTTTAGTTTTATTCTTTTATTTCCATATCTTGTCGGGTATCACTGGGAAGGATTCAATGCTTCTATTGACTCTTGGGATAAATTGTCAAATTTCCTGGCTCCTTTATCCGCAATAATAGGAGTCATTTCTTTAATTGTTATTTATCGAACATTAAGACTAAATATTGAAACCCTTGAATCAAACAATATGATGATTCAAGAGATGAAAATGCAGAGAGAGACTTCTGTCAAACCTAATCTCATTTTAGAATCAAATTCCAAATCAATTCAGTGGAATAATGAATTTGAAGATTATTTTTATGATAATAACTTGTTCACCGCTTCCTTTTTTAAAATAGTAAATGTCGGAACAGAGTCAGCTATAAATTTAGAAATTAAAGTTTTTTTAATTCAGGAAGAAGTTGAGAGAGTTTTATCCACATTGACAAATTACAAACTGAAATATAAGAACTCTGAAATGAGAGAGAAATTCAATATGTTAATTAAACCACTTATAGATGATTTTAATCTAAATATTATCTCAGAGAAATCAGATAATTGCAGAATAATAAATCTATCCCCTATGGATATAGGAAGCTATATCAAATCTGATGAATCTAAAGAGGTTCGGATTTTCGGATTGGATGAATTGCTAAAAGTTGTAGCCATTGTTAATAGAATAGATGGCCTTTATATTTCATTACCTACAGTAAATATCTCAGTAAAATATACAAGTATAATTGGAACACCCTATGAAATTGATTTCAAATTTAAACCAAGTAATTCATATACCGACTCAGATCCCAATGTATTTATAAACTACTACAATAGATTTATAGAAGAAAAAAAAGCCATTCCTGATAATCTAAAAAAAATACATTTAACATCAATTCATTTCGAAGAAAAGAAAGTTTAGACTCCATCTTCCATGGAGACAAGATCAGGATTCTCCTCATTAGAAGTTTCATTAGAGAGGAACACTTTCTTGGCAATTTCTCCTATTGTTTTAGTTGATACAACATCAAGAGTCCCACCGATAACTCCGCCAACGACAGGGACAGCTTTACCAAGGTTGACGGCACCAGTCTGCCCAAATTTGGTGAGAAGCCGAAAGCCGACTTTCTGGTTTATTGCAGTGATTGTCTTTCCTGAAATCCCCTTGATCATCTGAGTTGTCAATTTAGTTCCGACAATAATACCAATATCTTTGACTATATCCTTGGCACCGTTTCCAGCCATACATATGTATACCAATGATTTTACTCGATCATCGGCGAGATCATATCCTCCCATATGAGCAATTGCTGCTATCATCCTGAGTTGGACATAGAGAACGCTGGCGATGTTAGCAGGGATAGTTACGGGCATCATGATTATTCCACCAATGCCAGTAAGAAAACCACTGGTTCCTGCCTTTGCTATTTGCCAGTTAATAAGAGTGTTTGTCGCTGACTGAGGATTCTCATCCTTTGATAGATAGTTATCAGCTAATTGGGAGGCTGATTCGAATCCAGGGATTCCATCAATGGCTTTCTCATATCCATAATCCAAAGCCTTCTGGATTGATTCCTTATCAAGTTTTATATTCTGGGATTTTACGGCGGTCATAGCATCGTCTGTGACTGATTTAACTTTTTCTACACCTGTACTGATTATTTCTGCGGTTTTATCACCGATACCCTTGATGTCTACTTTCTTGCTGTTATTCATATGATAAGTGTATAGCATGTTTTTACAGATGGATAGGAAGATTCTTTAACGTATTTACCGTCAGAAATATCGTGATCGAACATATATTAAAAATTTCCCTATATACATGGTGAGTAAACTGTTTGATAATGAATCATTATAATTGACAGCAGTGATACTTTTCTTGAAATTTAAATCAATTTATATCAGGATTTAATTTATGACTTGGAAAGTTCCAAGATAAATAGAAAACAGAAACAGGACATTCAGAGTCTAAAGGTTTTGCTTAAGCAGGATATTGGGGAATATTTCTTCAAAGAGGTACATTCAATGGAATCAGTTTTATTAGATATCATTTGGGAAATTACACCAACAGGTGGAAAAAGAAGTAATCATAAGTATTCATGTCCTTACTGTAAAAGCTTTATACAAGATGACAATTCTTCTCCAAAAATTATCAGCCAGACATTATGGTCTAAGAAGTTTAGCATTGATTGCCCTTATTGCAGAAAAGAAATGAACACAAAAAAACCTACAATATTAACGACTTAACAGAACTCGTTTTCATCATTATTAACCATAGCCAATGTAGGAGATTGTATGGACTGGATTAGTGGTATTTTTCAAGCGGTGAAACTTCCTATAAAAATTATTGTAGGGATTGTAATCTTTATTTTTTTATTGTTAATTATTCCCGAGGAACTAATTCTTTTCTTAGGGATCGAATCTATTTTAAATGATTATAGAGGTTATTTCTCTTTAGTATTTATTGGTGGTTTTGTATTCTTAATAATAAATTTCTCCTTATTATTGTTCCGATATATTCAGAAAAAAATTCACCAGAAAAACAGTAAAGAAAAAATCGAGCGATTAAAAGGGGATCTAATGATCTCTATTGAATCATTAGATACTATAGAAAAAGGTGTCATTCGAGAGTTCATTCTGTCAGGACAAAACACTATAGAATTGCCTATTACAAACGCATCGGTCTCAAGTCTATTAAGTAAGAACATTCTTTCAATAGCAGGTAATTATGAGAAACACACGATTTTTGGGATTCTAAAACCACTAAAAATCTATAATTATGTTTTTGAAATATTAAGGCCAGATCATATAGATATTCCTTTGCAATCCTTAGACCATGGTGAAAATCTGTCTGAACAAGAAATGAGAAGACTCTCAGAATTAAGACCTGACTTCATTCTGAAATTAGATCGATTTAGACAATATTTAGGTTAGTCCCCCCCAATCCCCTCCGCACCAAAGAGGGAAGTACCATTCTTTTAAAAACTCCAAGGCATATAAGTCCCCCCACCAAACAATTCTCTCCCCCCAGAGAACAATGCTCACCAAATCCACAAAACTGAAGGGTGCCGATAAAGCACCCTTCCGATTTAACAGACAGCCACAGTTTCAATCCGCCGATAGATAATATTCCCCGTATATTCAAGTCAGTCCTCCAATGCAACTATAACGGTCCGTGAAAATAATAACGTGTAGAATACTTCTCTCCGTGACAAAAAATGTAAAGAAGATAGTGAAGATGTAAAACCTTCCAGTGACAAAAAAGTATATAGATGTGGGAATTTTGGTGACTAATAGTGGTAATAATGTGTATCTATAAGTAAAGTAAAGAGTATATAAGAGTAAAGTAAAGATAATACGTTTTTTGAAAAACTGACGTAATTACTATGTAAAATTTCATCATGTATATTATTACCAAAATATTCTACATTTTTTCCAAATGATCACTTTTTTACTACACCCAAAAGCATACTTTCTTGTGTAAATAAAAACATATACACAGGAGTATACAATGGAATGGAATCCATCACTTACACAACCAGGTGCATACAGCACTGCACCAATTATATTTTACGAATACCGAAAAGTTTTAGGTATATCACCACTGGCTGCATTATTACTGACAAAGATCAACAGGCATGATCCTTACTTTCAACTTCAGCATTACAAGCTTGGGATCAATGATAGAGATAATGAAAAGGATCTATCAGGTAAGGAAAAGAGAAAACTAAAAAATAAGACATGTAAGGTTCTGAAAGAGCTTGAACAAAAAAGACTAATCGTAAGCCGACGGCATACCAGGGGAAACAACCGTTACCAGTTTGGTGAGACATACAGTTTTAAAAGGCTTAACGAAAGGCTCCTGATGCTCATAAAGAATATCAATCGGAGAAGATATAAGAATACCCCCATCAATTCTCGATGGGATGATGATATCCTACAATACGGATATTTGAAGATCCCACATATTCTCCTGGATCATTACGGAAAGTTTGACATAACGGACAAAGAGTTGCTTCTCCTTATACTTCTCTTATGTAAAGGAGAGAATGTCAGGTACCCCGATTCTGACCCGATCTTTAACCTCAGCCGTAAGACAATAAAGAAACACAGGGATAGCTTGATAGACAAGGGGATCATGACTGCAAATAGAAATTCCTCGGGATGGAAGTATTCCTTTAGAACGCTGGACAAGATGCTATTCCTTGAACACCTCCGCCGAAACAGCGGTATCCCTCAATCTGAGAACACAGAGCAGCCAGTACTTCTCCCCGCCATTCCCCCTGATATCGAGATCATAATCAGTGAAAGAGTTAAAGCGGAGTCAAAAGTCTGGCAAACTGCTTTTAATGGATTATTACTTCAGTTCGATGATTATGTGAAACGGCTAACCAAAAAAATGGAAGACGATTACGAATCCAGGCTTGAGGATTTAGAAGGAAAGCATATTGATCTGCATAGACAGGTCCAAGAAGAAACATTTTCAACCCCTGGTAGTAAATATGCTGAGTTTGATGAAATCGATGATCCTGAAACTCGAATGCGGATTATGGAATACTGCAAAGAAACAGGTTTCCCGTTTCGTCGCAATGAATTAGAAACGGCTAATGATCCGAAGATTCAAGAGAAGCTTAAAAAGATCGATTTATATTTGATAGAGCCTCTTATTGATTATGCATGGAAGAGAAGGCACGAAAATTCAAATATTGAACTTGGCGACTATTGGTTTATTGGCTTTAAGGAAACTGGTGTTCTTGGTTGGATGGTTAAAAATGAAGATGCCCTAATCGGGTGGTGTGATAAATACCTTGATGAGCTGTTGTACCAGGAAAAAGAAAAGTGCATTGAAGAAGCCCAAGATATGGGATTTCAGATCGAGTTTGACTGCAAGCACTGTAAAATCACAGCATCTCATATCACTAATCCTTATGAACATCAAATGACTAAGCTTAGACTCTATTCCAGGGTTCATGGCTTGGAGGACTTTGTCGAAGAAGCAATCACGGCGTAATTACGGCCCCCGATCCAGGGGCTTTTTCTTGTCCCGTACCGATCTAATAAAATACCTCATTCCTGCCACTCCACATACAAGATTTCTACATTTAGAGAGATATGTTCACTGGAGTTGATTATCTGAAGACTTCTGTTGTTTAAGCAGCACCTTTGAAGTTTCCCCGACAAGATAATTGCATGGACAAAACAGATTTTCAGAGATTCATCATCGATCTCATTTTCACTGATATAGATTACTACTTATCCCTCTTCTCACAGAAAAAATAATTTTTTTTTATTCGGGCCCGCTTTCGTCCTCACCAAAAAGCATACTTTCTTTCGAGAGGAGAAACAGTATGACTACAACACCAGAATTATATCGAGATATTTCTCGACAATATATGTTTGAGATCAAGGAGATCATTGAGGGGAGGGATGATTATAAAGAGAACCAGAATATCGGAGGGGTTCAGTTTCAGGTCCATTACAACAATATCCACTTCTACACAGGTTCCGCATCGGGATTTTTCAGTGAAGAGAATGGAGAGCTAATCCCGAATTATTTCATCTGCCAAGACGGACATATCCGTTATACATTTCACCAGGGGGAAGAGTTTATTTCCTTCCTGTCAAAAGACGGAGTGTTATTACATAGGGAGTCTGTAGGATGATTTCATCCTTCCTTAACCAGGGAGTAGAAACGAGTCTTGGAGATACCCAATTCCCGAATGGCATCAACGGCTTTAATTTTTCCATCCCGCCACCGCTGTACTACCTCAGAAAAATCATCAGGCAATGGCTTACAAGGTCTGCCAAATTTGACCAAGCCCCGTGCTCTACAAGCAGCGATTCCCTCAGCTTGAGCTTCACGGATCGAATTTCTGGAAAATTCCGCAAGAGATGCAAAAATGCCGAAGACCAACTTACCGTGGGGAGTGTTGGTGTCTATCCCTTCTTTTATAAAGAAGATCTCACAGCCTTTCTCTTTAATCTGATGGACCAGGTTGTGGAGGTCCCGATTACTACGGGCCAAGCGAGAGATACTATGGACAATGACGGTATCCTTTTCACGGATGTAGTTCAGCATGGTTTGGAGTTCTTCTCTTTCCGTGTTCTTACCTGATCTCTTCTCAGCAAATATCTTATCGCAGCCAGCTTGGTTCAATGAGTCCAACTGGCGGTCTAAGTTCTGATCGAGAGTGCTGCATCGTGCATATCCCACTCGTGACATAATTCCCTCCTATAAATACTCCACTATTACAGAACGTTCTGTAAATCGGGACAAAAAGTATAGCGAACAAAGTGGTCCTCCCTACAATTTAAACGTCCTACAGTTCTGAAGGTGTAGTTTTTTGAACGCCTTGAAAAATTATAACATACAAAGGCTGTATTTCTAAGCATGACTAATTCAGCGCTTCAAATACCGTCTCGGGAGTAGGATCGAACACTGAAATATCGAGTTGTTCTAAATGGAAATTTCCCAGACCCAGGAGTGAAAGGTTCTCTATATTAAAATCGTTAAAATGAAGAGCACTAAAGTCTTCTGAGAAATAATCCCCCTTGAGGTTGGGGATTGGGTAGGAATTATATTTTCTTTTCTTTAATTTCAGTCTTCCCACGGTAAAAGTAAATTGGCAGCCACAAACTCTTATCAGATCTCCATCTCTGTCTATGAGTTTCATGATCAGTATGTCGAGTGGATCAACGCCATCATTATCCCTAAAAAAGTAATACATTTATTCCTCCTGTTTTCAATTATCTTGTCTGTAAAATTGATCATGTTTCGATTTTGGAACCATATATGATATTCTTTTAACTATGGAAAATTCCTGTTTCACCTGTTCAAACGCTGTCGTCGTCTTTCCGTATTCCGCTGAATGCGCAAAGTTCAATGACCCGTTCCCGAAAGGATTTATCTGTCCGTACTGGGAAGAGGCGGATGAAGTTACATTGCAGTCGAACAGGGGAGATTGGTCCACGGCCACTACCGTAGAAAATGATTAGGAGGTTTGGATGGAATGTACAAATTGTAAGAAGGTTCTTCAGAAAGGACACGATGCCTTATCGTACTGCTCAAAACATCCAGAGATAGTTTATTGTCCCCAATGTTCAATGGGACAGCGCTGTTCGATTTGCAACCGAAGGCTTAGTGATGATAATGATAGTATCACTAAGAAATCGTTCTTCCATCAGCCGACCAGGGATCGTTTGGGCTTTTGAATAAGGAGCTACTGTGACAAAGGAAAATCGCAATATACTAATGAGCGCAATTGAAGAGAATTGCACTCACATAAAAAAAGTAAAAAGGAAAGAGATCGTATTTAACAACGGGTGGTGGTCGATGGAGGCATATCGGTTCATCTTCAAAACTCCTGAACTTTTCAAGATATGTGGTGGAATGTATCAAAATGGCGGTGGGAATATTCTCTACTTCAAATAGAACATTTACCGAGCTTTGTTCATTGAGTTCTTAGGCTGTTTTCTGTCGGATGAAGAACAACTCGTATTCGGTTAGGCTGTTTTCAAGAACAGCTCGCATTTCGTTTGTGTCTGGGAGCAATTTCGCTGGTTCTAACTTGTTGGAGCCAGCATTTTTTTTGCCCTTTTCAAATTGCCGTTTCCATTCGAGGATATCGTTCTTGAGTAAGAATCTATATGGCTCTTTCCATTGAAGCTGAGCAGTGTCTTCTTGTATGATTACGCCCTCGGCCATGATACCGAGTATTTCAGTCTTCTCTTCATATGATCCATTTAGAAAAGCAACGGGACGGTCCCGTAGTTCATTGATGAGTTGTCCTACCTGATAAATGATTTCACTGTAATCTGTATCGAGCAATTTTCTTCTATCCCGAAGAGTCGCCATTTCATCATCCAATGCATTCATCTTTCTTTTGAGGGTTTGAAGGTCAATATCTTGCTTCAATAAGAGTTCCAGTACCTGATCCTTTTTATCCTGGATTTCATCAAGTCTTTTTGATAGCTCTTTCTGCCTGGACTTGTTTGATCTGGATCTTTCTTCAAGGATCTCTGTCGCCAAACTCTTCAGCCTCTCTGCAAAGTCTGTTGAATATCTCATGTCCCGTACGGCGGAATCGAGCATCTCAAATATTTTCTTCTCTGGAATGTAAGTCTGCTTCAACTGTGAAGTACATTTATGTTTATAGTAGAGGAATTGTCCCTTTTTCAGATCTCCTGTTAGCATGAAATCACAGGTACCACATTTGAGAAATTTTGAAAGAAGGTATTTAGGTTTCTTTTCGCCTCTCCCGACGAAGGAACTGTCCAGTCGCCTCATTCTTTCATTATACCTGTGCTTACTGAAATACGGTTCATGAGTTCCTGTATATTCTTCGCCATGGTAAATGAAAGCCCCAGTATAGAACACTCTGGTAAGCAGACTATACAGATTCCCTTTAGACCATTTCTTTCCTGTTTTGGTATAAATCCCTTTGTTATTCAGATGTCGGGCAAACTGCTCTATGGAGAAATTTCCTGTATCAAACCCATCAAATATATACCGTACTGCCTTTTCCTGTTGTGGATCAATCTCATGTCTTTTGAGATCCTTGTTATAAATATAGCCGAATGGCGCACGACAAGGAGCTATTCCATTCAGGGCTTTGTATCTGTTGGCCTGTTTAACGTCATAGGATATTTTATCGGACCAGTGCTTGTTAATTGTTGTCTCGATCCCGAGGTACATGCGGTCCGTGTGGGAGCTTTCTTTAGTAAAGACTCGATGGTCCTGGAAGAAGTGGATTTTGAAGTCCTGGTTATCCACTATCGATTCTATACGTGTCATGTCGGGGAAATTCCTGGACATGCGGTCAGATGATTTGAAGATTAGGTTCCTAATACCGTAGAAGTTGGACAGGTCCAGCATCTGATTGAAAACCTTCCGCCCTTCCTTTTTTGCCGACTCAACCACATTAAAGATCTGGATGATGTAGAGGTTGTTTTGCTCGGCGTACTGCTTTGCATTTTGTTCCTGGTTCTCTCGGCTATTCCCATCGTCCTGGACATCGGATGAGATACGGGCGTAAGCGAATGCGGGAATCATATTGAGGTCATGAGCTTTTTTAATGCCATCGGTTATGTTGTCCACTTGGGAGCATTATATCATAGGTGGAGGGCTAAAACCAAACAGTGAGAAGAATCACAAATGATGACAAAAAGAAATATGACATCTGATATAGTGTGTTATTATGATGTATTCAATAAGCATATTCACTAATAACTAATTGAAGTTCAGATTTATTTACTAATTCATTGAGATTTGATTTATAAGGAGTATAGGGTTTGTTATTAAATGAAGCAACTATTAGGAATTTCAGATTGTTAAAGGATGTAAATATATCCTTTAATCCTATAACGACAATAATTGTTGGAAGAAATAATTCAGGAAAAACATCACTTACAGAATTGCTTAAGAGATTTCTTTCTGATTCGAAACCAGTTTTTAATATAGAAGATTTTAGCTTAGAAACAATTGACCAGTTCAAAATCTCCTTAGATAAATTCAAATCAAATGAACCAGAAGAGAGTATTCGTCCAATAATTCCTTATATAGAACTTAAACTCAGATTTGATTACAAAGAAAATGCTGATGACTTAGATCAGATAAGCAACTTTATAATTGACTTAGATGAAGAATCATTTGAAATACTCATTTCGATACGTTATGAACTTGGAGATGGGAAAATACAATCATTTTTCAATGAATTAGATCCAGACAAAGGACTTGAGTATTATAAAATAATTGGATCAAGAATACACCAATACTTTTCTTCTAATGTCTATATAATTGATCCAACTGATGAAGAGAATTATTCAAGAACAGATTTTTCAAAATTAAATAGGTTATTAACATTCAATGTAATTCAAGCACAAAGAGAATTAGGAGATATCACAACAAAAGAAAAGGATTTTTTGGGTAAAATTGTCGGTGAAATATTTAACAATTCATCCCTTGAAAATGCTCCTGAACATATAAAGAAAAAGTCCAAAGAGTTAGAAGATGTAATAGATCAGATGCAAGAGACTGTAGATACAGATTTTAAGAATAAAGTGGATGCTCTACTACCAGCATTGAAATTATTTGGTTACCCTGGCTTATCTGATCCTAACTTAACAACAGAAACTACGTTAAATATACAGAACATTCTTGAAAGTAATACGAGGGTAAAATATCAAAATGATGGTTGTATCGCATTGCCTGAATCATATAATGGATTGGGATCAAGGAATTTAATATTTATTCTTTTTCAACTTTATGACTATTTCATCAAGTTTCAGTCTAATAATATCTCCCCCAAAAATCATATTATTTGTATAGAAGAACCAGAAGCTCATTTACATCCTCAAATGCAAGAAGTATTCGTCAGAAAAATAAATGATATTGCAAATGAATTCTCTAAAACTCTTAACAATGGTAAGCCTTGGCCTGTCCAATTTATTGTTAGCACTCACTCTTCACATATTGCAAATGAATCTTCTTTTGATGCTATCCGTTACTTCATGACAAAAAAGTCCAAATATATATTTACAATTATTAAAGATTTAAATATTGAGTTTAATACAGAGGAAGATAAAGTTGACCGCGAGTTTATTCATAAATATTTAACTTTAACTCGATGTGATCTATTTTTTGCTGATAAAGCTATATTATTTGAGGGACCAACAGAAAGAGTCTTACTGCCCGAATTTATTAAAAGAGTTGAAAAAAATAATAAAATTTCACTTTCGAACCAATATATTGCAAGTATAGAAATTGGCGGTGCATATGCTCATCACTTTTATAAATTTTTAGATTTTCTTGAACTAAAGACTGTTGTTATCACTGATATAGATTCTACACAATTTAATGATGTAAGGCGAAGATATATTGCCTGTCCAGTTAATGAGGGAACACATACAAGTAACTCAGGTATTAAAAACTGGTTCAATCTCAAGGATGAAATAATAGAACTATCCGAGATAAGGAGTAAAAGTTTAGAAGAAAAAACCAATAAATTTCGAAGAATTGCATTTCAAATTCCAGAACTTAAGAAAACAGCATGTGGCAGGAGTTTTGAAGATTCTTTTATTATAGCTAATAGGGAACTATTCGGCTTTAAGGATGTGCCAGATTCCGAAATAGAGAGTATCTCATATGAAGAAGCAATAGAGATATCTAAAAAAGGTAAAATGAATTTTGCTCTCAAAATCGGATTATTTACAAAAGAGTGGAATGTTCCCCATTATATAGAAGATGGTTTACTTTGGTTAAGCAAAGATTGATTTAGGAGTTTAAAAGCTTATGTGCAATAAAAAAGAAAATCCCGCAGAATTAGCATCTCAACAAACTCTTAAAAAAATATATAGAGCTATAGATAGTAAAACCAGTTTTCGCTTAGAAGCAGGAGCTGGTGCAGGTAAAACTTACTCTTTAATTGAAGCTCTTGGTTTCATTATTGACAAATATTATGATCATTTCCTTCAGAAAGATATGAAAGTGGCATGTATTACATATACGAATGTGGCAAAAAAAGAGATCAATGATAGAACAGATAATAGTCCAGTTGTTCTCGCCGAAACTATTCATGCTTTTAGCTGGGGGATAATACAAAACTTTCAAAAACAAATGATTGTATTGATGCCAGAATTATCTGATAAATGGAGAGATCGAATTGAGCAATTTGGAGGTATAACAACACAAAAGATAAAATATGACCTTGGATATCCAGCAATAAATGAATCTACAATAACACTACATCATGATGATGTTATTAAGTTAATGGCAAGATTACTTGGATTAAAGAAATTTAAAGACATTCTAAAAAGCAAATATCCAATAATCTTCATAGATGAGTATCAAGATACTAATAATGAGTTGGCAGAATCAATAGTATCAAATTTAATTGAAGATAATGTTGGAGTTCTTATCGGGTTATTTGGTGATCATTGGCAGAAGATTTATGGGAAATCAGCATGTGGACTTATCGAGAGTCCAAGTGGGAAGTTAGAAGGTATTGGTAAAGAGGCAAATTTTAGATCTGAAAAATATATTGTGGATTTATTAAATCGAATGCGACCAGAATTACCTCAGAACGAGAAAGATCCTGAATCAAAAGGAATAATTAAAGTCTACCATTCTAATGATTGGGAAGGAGAAAGAGAAAAGGGTGCACACTGGAAAGGTGATCTTCCCGCTGAAGCAGTAAATGTTTATTTGGATAATGTTAAGGCTTTGCTAAATGAAGAAGATTGGAATATTTCTCCATCAAATACAAAGATCCTTATGCTTACAAATAATTTAATAGCTACTCAACAAGGATATAAAACCTTGGCATCATGTTTTAGGGCTACTGAAGATTATATAAAACTTGGCGATCACTATATTAAATTCTTCATAGAGGTTATTGAACCTCTAAATAAATCATTTATGGAAAGGAAGTATGGAAAAGTTTTTGAGATTATCGGGAGTAAATCATTTGTGTTCAAAAAGCAATCTGATAAAAAATTGTGGAATGACGAACTAACTAATCTCTTTGAAATGAGAGAGACTGCAACTATTGGAAAAATTTTAGATTACCTCAAATCTACACATAGACCAAGATTATCTCCAAAAGTTGAAGAATATGAAGAACTTTTTGATAAATATGATACATATGATGAAGAAAAAAAAGATAAATACAAGGAACGATATAATAGGATTAAATCTTTAAAAAATATACAGTATTCAGAAGTGATAGAACTGTCTAAATATATTGATGATCAAACTCCCTTTTCAACGAACCATGGTGTGAAAGGTGCACAGTTTGAAAATGTTATTATGATTTGTGGGCGGGGATGGAATCAATATAACTGGAATCAAATGTTAGAATGGTTTGGGGATCATTATCCAGATAATAAAAAGGATACTTTTGAACGGAATCGGAATTTATTTTATGTGGGTTGTTCAAGAGCCAAGAAACGGCTATCAGTAATATTTACTCAGGAATTATCTGACAAGGCTCTTGCACAGCTAAGTAGGATATTTTTAGAAGAGAATATTTACTCTTTGAGTGAATTGGATTAAGTCTTTGGAGTTTAATCATAGTGAATAGAGGTTTTTATCGATATGAGAACATTTAGAAATCTTAATGAGGATGAAGCATTAGTCTTGGATCAAATTGACAATTATAAAATTGATAAGAGAATAAAAGGATTTGAATATACGACATTCATTCCATCTAATCCAAGACAAAAAGACATTGATTTATTATATGCTAAAGGTGATCAGTTTTATAGTATCCAAGTAAAAGGAAGCCGAGTTTATGATATCAAAAAAAGTTTCCATAAAGAGAAATTCGGCAATGAAACAGTTGGTTGGGTAACGGTTCCAACAAGAACTATTAAATCTTCAATCTGTGATGTTGATTATTTTATTTTTGTCATTCATACAATCGGTAACAATAAAAGGCGGGTAAAAATAATTCCTCAGTTTCTAATTGTTCCAATTGATGATATGACACAAATTATCAAAGACAAAAGAGAATCCTCGGAGAAGTATCATTTCTATTTTTATTTCAATTTGCCTGAGAAGAAAGTTTATGAGATTCGAGATTATACAGATGATTCTCAGCAACCCATCAACTTCTATAAGTATTGGAATAAATGGTCGTTGTTGTAATATATGAACTTCTTCTCACTGTTTGGTTTTAGCCCTCCACCTATGATATAATGCTCCCAAGTGGACAACATAACCGATGGCATTAAAAAAGCTCATGACCTCAATATGATTCCCGCATTCGCTTACGCCCGTATCTCATCCGATGTCCAGGACGATGGGAATAGCCGAGAGAACCAGGAACAAAATGCAAAGCAGTACGCCGAGCAAAACAACCTCTACATCATCCAGATCTTTAATGTGGTTGAGTCGGCAAAAAAGGAAGGGCGGAAGGTTTTCAATCAGATGCTGGACCTGTCCAACTTCTACGGTATTAGGAACCTAATCTTCAAATCATCTGACCGCATGTCCAGGAATTTCCCCGACATGACACGTATAGAATCGATAGTGGATAACCAGGACTTCAAAATCCACTTCTTCCAGGACCATCGAGTCTTTACTAAAGAAAGCTCCCACACGGACCGCATGTACCTCGGGATCGAGACAACAATTAACAAGCACTGGTCCGATAAAATATCCTATGACGTTAAACAGGCCAACAGATACAAAGCCCTGAATGGAATAGCTCCTTGTCGTGCGCCATTCGGCTATATTTATAACAAGGATCTCAAAAGACATGAGATTGATCCACAACAGGAAAAGGCAGTACGGTATATATTTGATGGGTTTGATACAGGAAATTTCTCCATAGAGCAGTTTGCCCGACATCTGAATAACAAAGGGATTTATACCAAAACAGGAAAGAAATGGTCTAAAGGGAATCTGTATAGTCTGCTTACCAGAGTGTTCTATACTGGGGCTTTCATTTACCATGGCGAAGAATATACAGGAACTCATGAACCGTATTTCAGTAAGCACAGGTATAATGAAAGAATGAGGCGACTGGACAGTTCCTTCGTCGGGAGAGGCGAAAAGAAACCTAAATACCTTCTTTCAAAATTTCTCAAATGTGGTACCTGTGATTTCATGCTAACAGGAGATCTGAAAAAGGGACAATTCCTCTACTATAAACATAAATGTACTTCACAGTTGAAGCAGACTTACATTCCAGAGAAGAAAATATTTGAGATGCTCGATTCCGCCGTACGGGACATGAGATATTCAACAGACTTTGCAGAGAGGCTGAAGAGTTTGGCGACAGAGATCCTTGAAGAAAGATCCAGATCAAACAAGTCCAGGCAGAAAGAGCTATCAAAAAGACTTGATGAAATCCAGGATAAAAAGGATCAGGTACTGGAACTCTTATTGAAGCAAGATATTGACCTTCAAACCCTCAAAAGAAAGATGAATGCATTGGATGATGAAATGGCGACTCTTCGGGATAGAAGAAAATTGCTCGATACAGATTACAGTGAAATCATTTATCAGGTAGGACAACTCATCAATGAACTACGGGACCGTCCCGTTGCTTTTCTAAATGGATCATATGAAGAGAAGACTGAAATACTCGGTATCATGGCCGAGGGCGTAATCATACAAGAAGACACTGCTCAGCTTCAATGGAAAGAGCCATATAGATTCTTACTCAAGAACGATATCCTCGAATGGAAACGGCAATTTGAAAAGGGCAAAAAAAATGCTGGCTCCAACAAGTTAGAACCAGCGAAATTGCTCCCCAGTAAGGACTCGAACTGCTGGCCTTGTGATTAATAGTAACAAACTTGTACAGCATTAATTTACTGCAGAACGGAATTTACAAAAGCAATATCACCGGCGCCGGTATAAGCAGACTTGCGCCGGAATATAAAAGATCAGCAGAATGGCTCTTTTCCGATCCGGTGTACCTGTAACTCATCAATAACGGCATTTCCCCGATGGCAAATGAGAAAAGCGGCGGCTTCGGCAATTTCCTCAGGGACGATCATCCCTTCCAGCGAGAGATCGGGACGGGCGACTTTCGCCATATCGGTGTAAACTCCTCCCGGGCTTATGAGATGACAGCGGATTCCATCTTTATACACCTCTTTAGCAAGAGACTTGGTAAATCCGTGTAATCCGTGTTTTGAAGCAATGTAGGCGCTCTTCAAAGGATAAGCCGCGTGTCCCATGGTCGAGGAGATATTGATGATTGTCCCCCAATCACTTTTCCTGAGCCACTTCAGAGCTTTTTGGCAGGCGAAGTAACTGCTTCGGAGATTCAGCCCGATAATTTTATCAAAATCGGCAACAGTTGTTTCCTCGAAACTGAAGCTCAGGGCCATGCCGGCATTGTTGATCAGTATATCCACGCCTCCGAAATGTTCCGCTGCTTTATCAATAAAGGAAAAAAGGTAATCATCTTCGATCAGGTCGCCCTGGAGAACCAAAGTCTCCACACCCAGTTCCCGGACCTGCTTTTCGCTCTGTTTCAGCTTTTCGAGATTTCTGCCGCAAAGGACCACCTTTGCCCCTTCCCGGGCCAGCCTGTTCGCAATCGCGTTGCCTATTCCCGAACCGGCTCCTGTTATTACAGCAACTTTATCTCGCAGTGTTTTCTTTTCCATAATTATTCTCCTAGGTATATTAAAATTATTTTCAAACCTGCAAAGTCTGCTCGGTTCTGCGGAATATGTCAACATAGTTGAAGTGTGCTCTTTGAAATAAATATAAAATTTAACTGACTTTTTTCCGCTCTTTATCTGCTTTAATTTTAATTCTTGTATCAGCAGATGGATTCAGATAAACAACATGTTTTTCCGGTAGTTGTTTTGCCTTATTGCTCCATCTGATTGGGTTCTGTTTTTTTGCCTTTTCATAGTTTTATTACGCTTTTTAACTATCTTAAGATACTCACCATTTCTTACTTGAAACGGTGTCATATAATTCAAACCTGAGTGACTATGAGCTGTATTGTAGTTGTGAACAAACCCGGCAAACCACTCTCTTGCAGATGTAATCGTTCCAAATTTTCCGGGGTAGGATACATCGTACTTCATCGTCTTAAACCAGGACTCAATAAATGGATTGTCATCGCTAACTCTCGGTCTTGAATAACTATTACAGATCTCAAGTTTATAGAACAGAGCCAGCAGAGACACTCCCTTCATCGGGTTACCATTATCAGAATGAACAAAGACATCGGGATAACCATTTTCTTCAAGGGCAGCCTGAAACAATTCCTGGGCAAGAGTATCATCCTCTCTGTCATGAATAGCCCACTTAACGATACTTCTATCCCAGATATCGATGATAGTATAAGAATAATAAAAGATACCACGAACATAAGAGGGAATCCATGTAATATCCCAGGTCCAAACCTGATTTGGTCCTGTTGCAACGCGTTCTGGAGGCTTGTTATGACTTGTTCCCGGACGTGTATTCCCTCGGTGGTGCACGAGGCTATTTTCTTTTAAGACCCAATAGAATGAGCTGATACTGGCAACATAAATACCCTTATCTAAAAGAGATGCATGGATTTTGTATGGATTATCATCTTTATATCTCTCACTACAGCTGATATCGAGAATCTTTTGCTTTTCTTTTTTTGAGAGCTTCCTGGAGACTACTTTGTCAGCACCTTTGCGATTGTCGGTATATTTACCTTTACGCCATCTTTCAAAAGTGCTGACAGATATTTCGAGGGTATCACAGGCTTTCCAAATACGGGCTCCATCTTTATTGGCTTCTTTGATCAGATCCACGGCAATCTTGCGCATATCTTCCGGGATCAGTCGTCCTCTTCGTCCCCCCAGAGTTCCTCTGCTTTTTTTTTAAGAGTATAGAGTGCGGCCATCTCTGCAAGGGCTTTTTCCTTTTTGGCTAACTCTTTTTTCAATCGTTTATTTTCTTTTATGAGTTTCTTTTTTTCTTCTTTTTCTGATTTATCTTTATCTTGAATCAAATCTCTAAGTTCCTGTTTATATTGCGTTAAATGTTCGGTGTGTAGACCTTTTTCTCTGAGCCATTTTCCCTGTTCTTTTGGGGATATGGATCCAGCTTCAATGACTAGATTTAATTTCTCATTCGAAGAACGTCCAGCACTACCAATAGTTTCATTTTTACTCAGTGTACCAGCTTTTGCTTTATTAAGCCAATTCCTTAATGTCTGGTCTGAAACTCCTGCTTCTTTTGCTACTTCTGCAATTGGTCTGCTGAACGGTGGAAGTACTTTTTTTAACTGTGATTCTCTGAATCCTGCACTATATGGCATAATTGAATAACTCCTTTAAGTTGATGCTTCAACTATGTTGACATATAGGGATATCTGGTATGTATTTCTATCACCTGGTGATAGTGGAGAATGGGGATTTGATATTCTCGGTTCTGAAAGAGTTTTGGAAGACAATAACCTATTGAGTTTTTATATTTCTTATCCCGATGCTGAAAACTATTTCGATATCATGGCAATCGATGAGGATGGTAATACTTTTATTCTCTTTGATGAGTTAATTAGTGATGATGCAGAAGCGAATATCTTTATTACCGATGGAGATCTGGATGACGATAATCCCGATATGAGTTTCATCGAAATTGAATTTGAAAATCAAACGGATTACGAGATGTATTATATTTTCGTTTCTCCGCAGGATTCGGAGATGTGGGGCGTGGACATGATGGATGACGAACAAACTCTTGGCGCTTTTGAAACTTTAAGCCTTTTGGCACCATATGGGGAAGATGAAGTTTCCTATGATGTGAAAGCGGTGGATGAAGATAATGACGAATATGAGTTTACTCCCAATGTTAATCCCGATTATGCAGATTCTGACGATGTTATCAGGATATCTATTGAATACAGTGACTTAGTGGAATGATTTCGCTTTACACTGCCTAACAATTAAAAATATAATCCAGTAAAAACTACGGAGTTATTAGATGAAATATATATTATCACTCTTTTACTGGGTTATAATAATTCCTGCAATTCAATTAATCATGTTTACAATCTCTTTGATCACATGGATTTTTACAGTCCTTTTTGATAAAAAACTTAGACTATTAATGTTCTTTGCCAATGTTTGGGGTTCTTCATTTGTGTGGTTAAATCCATTTACGAAAGTTGAAATAATAGGCAGAGAGAAAATTGACCTTAAAAAAACTTATGTGATCACACCGAATCACACTTCTTTGATGGATATACCTTCAGTTCATGGTCTTTTTATTAATTTTAAATGGATTTCAAAAGATTCATTGAGAAAAATACCTTTTGTCGGTTGGAATATGTCTCTTAATAAAACGATTTTTATTAGTAGGAAAGATCCTAAAAGCAAATTCAAAATGATGAGAGCTTGTGAAGAAAACCTTGATATGGGAAATTCCATTATGATTTTCCCTGAGGGTACCAGACATGAAGGAAGAGAATTGGGGCGATTTAGAGATGGGGCATTCCTTCTTGCAAAGAAAAAGAAAATAGATATTCTTCCCATAGCTATTATCGATTCAGATAAAGCATATCAGGGTTTATTTTTTAAAAAGAAGATAACTATCAAACTTGAAGTTCTCGATTCGATTCCCTTTGATAAATATGAAAAGACCGGTGAGTTGAGAAATGCTGTTAAAAGCGGTATTGAAGAGAAAATCTCTCAAATGTAATTCATAAGGCTTTCCTTTAAAAGGAAAGCCCTATTTTTTTCTTATTAGAATTTCTTTATCATAGCTTAGATTCAAATCATCCAGGTCTTTAATAAATCGTTTGCCATCTTGAGGATAGCCGGCAGTCTTTTTTATCCCCTGTGCTTGTTCCGACCAGTATTGGTTAAAGGCAATCATGAATAGCTCTCTTAAGTATTTTGAAAAGATCGAAGCCAATGCCGTTTCCAGATATTTATCATCACCTTTTACTTGAAATCTGATCTGAGATTCTCCTAGATCGTAGGACGATAGATCTTTTGTTTCCCTCTCGATTAAAATGGACGAATTGGGGAATAAGTCAATAAGCCACTCTCCATAATACTTTCTGCCTCCCTGCCTATCTATGACGATTCTTGATTTATCTGACAATGTCCTTTTTACTAATGGAGAGAGAATTTTTTGACATGCTTCACTTTTATTATTTCCATCATTTAAGTAATTATTAAAATCTGCTGCAGGAAAAACATCTGCAATAATTTTTTTTATCTCAATACTGTTATCTGAAAGAAAGGTTCTTAGTTTATTACTATTTTGATTAATATCATTTCTATGACAAGAAACAGGTATTGATATTTTTTCTATGATATTAAACCAAGGAATTTTTTTAATTCTTTCAATTCTCATTGGATTTGAGTAAGCGTCAAAGGGTTTTTTCAGGCAGATTCCACGGCATAAGAGCATCGAGATCAGTTTTATCTGTTATTTTGGGTATTTCTGAGAACATATAGTTCAAATATAGGTCAGGTTCCACCTTGTTAGCTTTCGCAGTCTCCACCAGAGAATATAGAGCAGCACTTGAATGAGCACCTCTTGGTGTTATGTTGAACAGCCAATTTTTTCGACCAACACAGAATGGCCTGATAGCATTTTCAGCAATATTATTATCTGGTTTGATCTCAGGATATCTCAAATATCGAACAAGGTTTTTATACTGATTTAACGAGTAATTAATGGCCAAATCAAGTTTTGAATCGGGAGCGACTTTCCTTTTGACATCGACTAGCCATTTATGAAATTCCTGCCATATGGGAATCGCCAATTTTCTCCTTTTTTTTAAGAAATCTTCCAGTGAGAGATTTTCAATTATCAGTTTCGTTTCTACCTTATACAGTCTGGTGAAAAACTCCACACCTTTATGAGCTTTCCCTTTTTTCTTAGTCACCTCAGCTAATTTAAAAAACTTTCTCCTGGCATGTGTTAAGCAACCGACATGCCAGAGATCATATTCTTTCACAGCTTTATTGTATGCGGCATAACCATCAGTTTGAAGTATTCCTTTAAATCCTTTTAACAATGAAAAGGGTTTTTCCTGTTTTCTTGTAGGCGAATAATTGAACAGAATGACTTTTTTTCCCTCAGAACCACCGACCATAACCCACATATAGGATTTACTATCCGGTTCTCTATTATTTTCTTTTAAAACCTGAACCGTTGTCTCATCCATGTTAATCATGCTTCCATTTATGGCTATCTTCCGCATATGTTCGAGTATATCTCCACATTTTCTGGAAGCAGTAAGGCACCAGTTGCTCATACTCTGTCTGCTGATTTTAATATCAATTCGTTTAAAAATCCTCTCCTGTCTGTAGAGAGGGATACCATCTACAAATTTACTTACAACTATCTGAGCCACGAGACTGGGAGATGCTATGCTGCCGGGAATGAATCTGGAGGGTGCTTTTGCCTCTAAAACCTGGGAAAGTTCTGTATTATTCTGAAATCCGCTGCAACTGCATGCCCCATATTTTTTTGTAATGTATTCTTTCACAAGAATCTGAGCTCTTAGGAACTCAAGCTCTTCGGTGGAAGATGAGCCCATTTGTGGTCTTTTTTTCCCGCAGCATGGACACAGACTCTCGTCGTCCTCTACATCAAAGATGACTTTTTCTCTTGGTATGCCAGCAGGAAGAGGCTTCTTTCCAGTCTTTTTTTTATCTTTTGATTCTGTTTTATCATTATCTGTGTCGTTTTTATCTTTCTGATCCGAATCTTCTGCACTAGTGCTTTCCGTTTCATTGAATGTCTGACTCTTTTCTTTGTCTTCTTTAGTCCACTTCTCATTCTTTCTGGCAAAGATATATTTTTTTAAGATACTTATCTCTTCCGATTGATTTTCGACTTTATCATTAAGTCGTTTGATCTCCTGTATCAGTTCTTCTTTACTCAGTTTTGAGAAATCCACATTATCCATTTCCAGATTATAAATCTTATAAAAATATTATAAAACCCCTTCAGAAAAAATCTTTTGAATTAATTGATTTATGCTCTTTCCAGAAATCGATTCCCTTCAGGAGTAAGTGTAATTTTTCCAGGTCTATAATCTGAATGTCCGATTCGGAGACTGGCCATGGGAATTTATCTTTACCTAATTTCTTTTGCCATAGACAGAATCCATTTCTTTCCCAATATAATATTTTCAATATCTTTTTGGACTTTCCGCAGAAAATGAAAATATTGGGCTCCATTAAATCGATATCGCATAAGTCATACAGGGCTGACGACAGTCCTGTTATCTGTTTTCTCATATCAGTAAATCCGGGAACTACGTAAATCCCCACAGTATCCAAGTTTATGAACATTTTTTAATTTCTCTTATGGATGCTGATAGTAGTGTTGGATTTACATTTTCAGGAAGAGAATTTTTTATTCCCGAACCTTCGATTACAATATTATTATGGCAGTTATTTTGTACTGGTAGATCTATTTTTATGGGAACAATTCTCTTATCTAATTTTTTAATCCATCTCTGAAATGTACTTTGAACTAATCCGTTATTTTTACAATATTGGTGTGCAGTCTGTTCGCTGATTTTCCAATTTTCAATGTGTTTTTTCCAGTAGCTTTCTGTTTTTCTGATCATTATTTTCTCCTCAGAAAAACATAAATCAGGAGTAGCTGTAATTCAATACGGTGTTAGTTTGACCTTTACGGATTTGAAATAAGAATGTTTATCAAATCCAATAAATTCTCTGGTGTTGACTTTTTATATACAGTAAGGAATGTAAGGGCAGTATTTTCCAAATCTTTTAATGACTTACCAGAGGTATATAATTTTTTACTATCGCTGATTTTCACAGAACTAAATTGTTCAAATAATTGAAAAAGATCGATCTCCTCCTGTACTCCAAATGTAACAGAGGCACAGCAATATGGTCCCAATATAGGGCCCAGTGCAGCCTCATCAATTCCTGACATTTCATTATACATGTGGTTATCATAGTGCATTTTTTTTAAGACATCTAATCTTTTATAGACTAAATAATGGCTAGCAGTCTGTCGGACTTTCTAAAAAACTGATATGTTGTGACCTTTGTCAAGTTCTGATTTTTCTTTCGATAACAGCCTCCTGATTTATCCGGATAGAAGAAAAGATAGAGAAACAGATTACGCGGCGATAGACCACTCTGATATACGTGGATTGATTACCACAGGCCAATGGTTTCGTCGGGCGCTTCCTCTGTCTATAGTCGAGGATCAATAGACTTATTGCCTCAAGTTTTTTACCAAGGATTCACCTTTATCGCTATAGCTTCTCTATCCATCCTTCTTCCCAGATAATTATTTTATTATATAAATTATTGGGCTACTGTAATTGGATCTGTATTCCCAAGCATCATACCCCAGATAAAACCAGATAATTCTCTAGCAGTCTGTCGGACTTTACCCCTTTCTAAAAAAAGAATTTCCAGAATTCAATTTCTCGCATAAAATTCCTTCATGAGTGCAAATTTTATAAATATTGACAGAGATACTCCGATGCTTTTTCCTGCTGACCTGCGGGAATGGCTACCCGAAAACAGCCTGGTCCATTTTATAATAGATGCAGTAGATACACTGGATCTAAGCAGTTTTTCTATAAATACACGAGGCAGTGGAAACGCCCAGTATCCACCGGCGATGATGCTGACACTGCTGATTTACAGCTATGCTACAGGAAGATTTTCTTCAAGAGAAATTGAACAGGCAACGTATTTTGATGTGGCAGTGCGATATATATGCGGTGGAGATAAACATCCGGACCACGACACAATATGTTCATTCCGTTTAAAAAATCGAGATGTATTCAAGGAATCTTTTATCAAGGTTCTGATGGTGGCTTCTGAAATTGGGAACCTAAAGAAAGTCGGTGGTATCAGTGTCGACGGAACTAAGATTTCAGCCAATGCCAGCAAACATTCGGCAGTGAGTTATAAACGGGCTGTAAAGAAAATTAAGCAGCTTGAACTGGAAATTGAACAATTAACACAGAAAGCAGAGGAGGCAGACAGCACGCCACTTCTCGATGGCCTGACAATTCCTGATGAAATAAGCCGTAGAGAAAATCGAAAGAAGGCATTGGAGAAGGCTAAAGCTGCCATTGAAGAACGTTATGAAGAGATCTACAAAGAAAAACGAGCTGAATATGAAGAGAAAAAGAATAAACGGGATAAAGTCCGTGAAAGTGGTAATAAACCACGGGGAAGAGAACCCAAACCACCTGGGGAGACACCGTCTGATAATATGCAGTTCAATTTTACAGATGAAGAAAGTCAAATAATGAAAGCAGGAAACGGCAACCACTTCCTGCAGTCATACAATGCCCAGGCAGCTGTCGATACCGAAGGAAGCATGTTGATTCTGGGAAAGTATTTGACGGCTCATGCAAATGACAAACTTGAGCTTGAGCCGTGTACTGATAGTGTTGATTCTGCAGTTCGAAATATAAGTGATGTCAGTTCTGATACTGGTTATTTCAGTGAAAAAGCTGTACTTGCAGTTGAAGATAATGGAAATGGCCCGATTGTCTATTGTGCTGTTGAAAAGCATGGTCACCACCGGACTGTTGCCGATTTGGAAGAAAAGGCTGATCCTCCGCCACCTCCGAAAGATGCAACCACAAAAGAAAAAATGATTCATCGTCTGAGAACCAAAGAAGGAAAAGAAAGGTATAAACTTCGAAAACAAACGGTAGAACCAGTTTTTGGCATCATAAAAACAGTAATGGGATTCAGGCAATTTTCTTTGCGAGGGAAAGAAAAAGCAGGTCTGGAATGGGACCTTGTCACTCTTTCATATAATTTAAAACGGCTGTACAAACTGAACGATGGGAGACGATTGTCTGTGATGTTGTAGGGAGAGTGCTTCCAGAGATAAAAACGACTCTATAAAGGGTAAAATTGACGGAAAAATTGATTTTATTTTATATTTTCCGATTAAGTTGGTTAGAATTTCTATAAAGCCTAACAAACCGGGATTTTATTTAATTTTCGACGTTACGAAGGTTTATCAACCCGACAGACTGCTAGCAAAAGCTGTAACAATTTTCTGGCTCACTTTACCTCTATAAGTTAACTTTTTGAATTTCTTATTCAATCTCCATCCTGCTTTATCCGCATAAGCTACAATTTCACAATCTTGACCCTTCCTCCTCGTGTTGAGTTTTTTTGAAGGGCCGTAATGTCTGTAATGCCAACTTGATTCAATTAATAACTTCCGCAATCTGGAATTCCCCGCCTTAGTAATACTTCCCAGTCGTCTTTGATTACCACTGGAACGCTCTGATGGTACAAGCCCCATATAGGACATAAAGTTTTGCGCCTTTCTGAATCTTCTGAAATCACCAATTTCGGCTATGAATGTTAATGCCGTCAATGTATCAATACCTTTAAAGCATCTCAACTTTGATACGTTCTCTACATACTTTGCCTCTGCTGCAATCTCATCTATCTTATCCTTTAATCGATCAATTTTTGCTTCTTGTTCCTGAATCGTTGTGAAGTATTCATTAAGAACTGATTGATGAATTTCTTCTTTAAAGGCAAGAGACTTAAGCCACTTTCTATACACGACAGTCCAGGTTCTAGTACCTCCTGTATACTTTATCCCAATTCTAAGAAGAAAGTGGTTTAACCGCTGTTTTTGCTTCTTTAAATCAGTTCTCATGTCAGTACACATTCTCAAATAATCTCGAACTGCTTCATCAGAAGCGCTAGGTACATATACACTGACTATTTCTTGATTTCTAAGAACTTTTGCCAGCATCAGCGCATCTCTTTTATCAGTTTTAATTCGATCGCCTGGTTTTCGAGGTAAAAGAGAAGGTGCTGCAACATAGCAGGTAATATTCATTTCTTCCAGTTGCCGATAAAGAGCGAAACCTGTAGGACCAGCTTCATAACAGCATATGAGACTTTCATCTATATACTTGTTAAAAAACTTCTTGATTCTTGCAGGCTCATTTCTGATCTGTCTTTCAAATTCGACATTTTTATTATTGTCTCTTAAAACAGCGATTGATATTGAATCTTTGTGGACATCCATACCGACATAAAATAAACTTTTCATAGTGGCCTCCGTTCCTTTGTATATGGCGTGCTTATACTTAGTTGATTAACTAAAGTGTAAGCTAATCCACGAATGTACAAACACGGGGGTCACATCATATTGTCTATATTCCCAAATAACAATAAATCAGATAGAATTCTGACATGAGCGCAAACTTCATTAACATAGATAGAGACACCCCCATGTTTTTACCCCCCGATTTACGGGATTGGATTCCAGAAAATGATCTGGTTCATTTTGTCATAGATGCCGTCGAGACATTGGATCTGAGAGGGTTTTCAGTAAACAAGCGTGGTAGTGGCAGTCCTCAGTACCCACCAGCAATGATGCTTTCTTTACTGATCTACAATTATGCCACAGGAAGATTCAGTTCAAGGGAAATTGAGCAGGCAACATATCTGGATGTAGCAGTACGCTATATCTGCGGAGGGGATAAACATCCCGACCATGACACGATATGTTCATTCCGATTGAAAAACCGTTCCGTATTTAAAGAGGCCTTTGTCAAAGTATTAATGATGGCTGCCGAAGTTGGCAATATTAAAAAAGTTGGCGGTATTAGTATTGATGGTACCAAGATCAAAGCCAATGCCAGCAAACACTCAGCAGTAAGCTATAAACGAGCTTTGAAGAAGATTAAGCAGCTCGAACTTGAACAATTAACACAAAAAGCGGAAGATGCAGATAATACTCCGTTACTCGATGGTCTGACAATTCCCGATGAAATAAGTAGACGTCAAAACCGCAAAGAGGTGTTGAAAAAAGCCTGTAGTGTTATCGAAGAGCGCTATGAAGATATTTACAAAGAGAAACAGGCAGAATATGAAGAAAAGAAAAATAAACGGGATAAAGACCGTAAGGATGGAAAAAGCCCTCGGGGGAGAGAACCCAAACCTCCTGCTAAAATTCCCCCGGACAGTATGCAATTTAATTTTACCGATGAAGATAGCCGGATAATGAAAGCGGGAAATGGAAATCATTTCGAACAGGCCTATAATGCCCAGGCCGCAGTCGATACAGAAGGAAGCATGTTAATTCTTGGAAAGCATCTTACGACTAAAGCCAATGACAAGCAGGAACTTGAGCCCGGTGTAAATAGTGTTGATTCTGATATTCGTATAATAAGTGACGTTAGCTCTGATACAGGTTATTTTAGTGAACAAGCTGTACTTACGGTTGAAGATAATGGAAAAGGTCCAATTGTCTACTGTGCAGTTGAAAAGTACGGTCATCACAAGACCATTGAGGATTTAGAAAAAAGGGATGATCCTCCACCTCCTCCTGAAGAAGCAACCACAAAAGAAAAAATGCTTCATAGGCTTAGGACCAGTGATGGGAAAAAGCGATACAAACTACGGAAAGAAACTGTGGAACCGGTTTTCGGTATCATAAAATCTGTAATGGGATTCAGGCAGTTTTTATTGCGGGGAAAAGAAAAAGTAGAACTTGAATGGGATCTTGTAACACTCTCATATAATTTCAAAAGACTGCATAAACTGAATGAGGGGAGAAAACTATCAGCATTGCTTTAGATTCAGGTGCAAATAGGTGTTCTACCCCTATTAAATTCTCATTTTTATAGCAGAAACCATACATACATGGAATAGTGAATGATTAAAGTGAAATGGAAATGTCAACATCAGTGCAGTCCTAAATACTCCCAATATATTTAAGCAGCGACTTTTTGTTTTGCTGCCTTCTCCCTGTAAATAGCTGGAGGCCATCCTCCATCATTAACCGTACTGATTCGCTTCCGATTATAGTAAACCATGACATATCGCCAGATTACGATCTTTATTTCTTTCCTGGTCATTTTCCTTGTATTCATTTTATAGAGTTTTTCTTTTTTTAGTGTTGCGAAAAAGCTTTCCATTCGAGCATTGTCGTAGCACTTCCCGACATCACTCATGCTTTGTACAGCACGATAGTCGCCGAGTAACTTTTTAAACCGATCACTTGTATACTGGCTGCCAGCATCGCTGTGAATGAGAACTCCGTTTCCCGGAGTTCTGCTTTTATATGCATCATCAATGGCCTGAATGCATAATTCCTTTTTCATATGATCCTGCATTGCGAGGCTGATAATTTCTCCTCCAAAACAATCCAAAACAGGTGCAACATACAATTTCCCGTCAGAGCACGGAACTTCGGTAATATCAGTAAGCCATTTCTCATTAGGTCTTGATGCAGTAAAATTCCTCTGCAATACATTGTCAGGTCTTTGAGCCTTCTTATCCGCCTTAGTGAGCCCATTAGGGCTTCTTCGGCTCTTGTGTAGCAGATTTCCTTTTCTCATTGCTCTGATCACTGTTGATCGAGATACTTCTATGCTCTTTTGTTCTAGCGCAATGTGCACTCTATTTATTCCATAGTTCATATTTTCAGGATGCTCATCCAGGATCTCATGTATTTCGACCAGAAGACGTTGCCAGGCTCTAGGCTTATTTCGGGATCGTTTCCACTTATAATAACCTGTTTCACTGACATTCAAGGCTTTACACATCTTTACAACAGGAGTCGTTTTACTTTCTTCCTGATGATCACAGATATATATAAAGATTCTTTTAGAGCTCACTTCTTCCGGTCTTTTGCGAAAAAACCAAGCGCATCCTTCAGAATCTCATTAGCTTCTTTTAACTCCTGATTTTCTTTCAGTAATAGCCTCTCCCTCTCTGTCAGAGGAGAAGTGTCTTGCACTGATTTTTCACAGTTATTTCTCTTACGGATCTTCCGCCATTCGGACAAGGTCCCATAGTTAATTCCCAATTGCTCCGATGCTTTCTTTAAACCGATGTCATCGGACAGCTTTAATGCTTGCTCTTTAAAATCTTTACTGTACTGTCTCATTTTCATACCCTCTTTATTTTCGGGTATTTTAGACTGCACTTTTATGATAATCCTTCAAAATAAAGCTGATATATAGATTCTTATTAGTGAATTATGTGTTAATTTTAATGGTCTAAAAAATATCATCAGACCGACAGACTGCTAGTCGGTTTGTATTACGATACGACTGCAATGGTCGATTTTGAAATAGGCAGACTATTGGATTTCCTTGAAGAAAATAATCTAAAAGATAATTCCATTGTCGTACTATCTACAGATCATGGTGACATGACAGGTAGTCATGGAGGGCAGCTCGATAAGGGAATGTTGTATGAAGAAGCGCAACATATTCCTTTGATAATGTCATGGCCCGGACAATTTGATTGTACATCGATAAATGATCTGTCATTGAACATGGATATAATGCCAACTTTAATGGATTTAGCCGGGATTCCTGTCCCTGAAGATATTGATGCTATCTCTTTGAAGCAATCTTTGTTGAGAAACCCCGGGAGAACCAAGCGTGAAAATCTTTTGCTGGAATTCCATGGTCTTCGGTTTCTCTATTCTCAGAGAGCCTTGATTTCAGAAGATAATTGGAAATACATCTTTACTCCCGGAGACACTGACGAGATTTACAATCTCAATGATGATCCCGGGGAGATGAATAATTTAATTAATGATATTGCCATCTCTGGAAAGAAATCATTGCTTCAAAATGAGATTAGAATGGCAACAGCACGATTTAACGATCCACTGAGCGACTGTGTAAGTAAATTTTTTGGAATTTGGAATACTGGTTCCGGGCAGATTGATGCTACCAGTTTTTTTAATGAAACTCCCTGAAACTCTTTTCTTCAACAGAAAAGCCAGTTTTTTCTATAAACTGGTTTTGTCTGTTTTCATCGTTGCTGTTATCCCTTTATTGCTGGGAACTCTCCTGTATTACAAATTTTCCACACAATCACTTGAAAAAAAAATTCACTCAATAAATGATGCATCGCTGGAACAGATGTCTAATTCACTCGATATCGCTCTCAGTAATATTCTGGATGTTTCAAAGTTGTTGCTTGTCGATCCGGTTTTCAAATCATATTCGGTATTTCCGCAAAAGGATTATTATTCATCATATAAAGATCGGGCAACATCTTTCTCAGCCGAAGAGAGATTAAATCTTATCGATTATCTGGATATGAGAAATAAAATCAGTGAAAAGATTGAACAAATTCCCTTTTTAAATGAGTTTATTGACTCTGTATATTATTATAATAAAGAAGAAAAAACCCTTTTTAAATCAGGAGAGATTCCACAGGTCATAACTGATTACAGAGAAATCCAATGGTATAATGATGTGCTTAATGATTCCAATTCCTTTCCATACATTATGAATACCAGACTGGTTAGAAATCATCGCCATGGCAATAAGCAAATCCTTACAATAGTGTATAAAAACATACTTGATAACATACCCTTTTTACTGAATATGGATATTGAAAAGCTATATAAAAATATAATTGATGATGATAATTCCCTAGAAAAATCCAGCTATTTCGTATTGTCGGGAGATGAGTCTTTAATACTTTATGACACAAAACAAGAACAACATATAAATGATATTATTGAATTGATTGCCGGAATCGAAGAAAGAGATAAAATCTTTCATTCCATTTTACTTGATAACCATAAATATTATCTGAATCGGGTGGAACTGGGCCGTATGAATTGGAGTTTTTACAGCTTCATCAACATAGATAAATACAAGGGAGAATTTTATCTTCTCAGGTTGTTTGTCTCTATTATGGCTCTCTCAATTTTGTTATTAATACTCACCTTAGGGTATTTTTATTCCAAATATCTGTACAGGCCGGTCGAAAATCTTGTCAGAACCATAAACCGGTCTACAGAGTTGTCTTGTGAAAGTGAACAGGGCGATTTGTTCTATATCAGGAATTATGTTGAGTCAGCCATTACAAGGAATAATACATTAAAGAAACAGCTGTCCGAGGCTATGCCCTCTTATAAGAAAGACTTTTTATATGATCTTCTTAAACCTAATGATTATAAAATCAAAGAAATACGTGAGCGTGTTGAGTTTCTTCAAATAAATCTTGAACTTGAAGATGTTTTACCTCTGGTCATTTTAATTGATGACAATACTTATGAGAAATTAACTTTTCAGGAACAGTTGGTTTTCAGGATTTCTCTGACGAAATTGGTTGAAGAAATCCTGCACAGTCAATTTGTCGGTGAAATGATTGAGATGGAGTCTCATAAGTTTGTCTGTATTTTAAATTCAAAAAATGAAGAATATGAATTGGTTCACAAATTAGCTGAATCTCTAATTGATAAGATTTTAAGTGGATTAAAATGTGATTGTACTGTGGCGATTGGGTCATATGGAAGAAGTATTTATGATCTTTCCAAATCCTATATAGAAGCGGAAGAGCTTTTAAAATATCAGTTATTATTCGGAAATGGTATTGTTATCGATCGTAAAAATTTTGATTTGTCTTATGAAGAGCCCAATAATTTTGATCTGTCAGAATCCATACTACTTTTGGTTACCAGCATAAAAACAGGAAAATTTAAGAATGCAGATAAAAAGATTTCCAATTTGTTAACAGAATTATATCTGCCTGAAAATAGGTATTCCGACTTGAAAATCCAACAGGGAGTAATTGAATTACTAAATAAAATTCTTTCCGCTGTAGATGATATGGAGCTTAGCTCTTCTTCTTCTTCTTTGTTTTCCAACAGTAAGCACCTTTACGGTAAATTGCATAATTTAAAGGGACAGTCAGAATATGAGTCTTTTTTCATCCATATACTCAAGGATATTGAAGAAAATACTCAGAACGGAAAGGATAAAAGAAAAAATACCAATATTGAAATGATATATAAAATTCTGGAAAAGGATTACGGTGAGAATATGAACTTGAATCATCTGGCAGACTTGATGAAATTGAATCCTTCCTATATCAGCCGTTCTTTTAAAGAGTCTACAGGGATATCATTTATTGATTATCTAACCGACTTAAGAATCGAAAAATCAAAAAAAATGTTAAATGAAAGTGATCTGAACATTAAGGATATCTGCCTGAAAGTCGGATATTGGAATACAAATTATTTCATTAAGGTCTTTAAGAAAAAAACGGGAAAAACACCGGGAGAGTATAGAAGAAATACAAAAACCTATTTGATTAATAGTCATGAATGATAGAAATATTTTTAACTAATGAAACTATCTTTATTTCAATTTTTTAAAAATCAAAATAGTCAGAATTACATCATATCGTTTTGAAAAAAGCGGGGATAGTCTGTAATCATATCAAATTGGAGGAAATAAATGATCAAAAAAATGATTATTGCTTTACTGCTTGTTTCTTTAACAATCACTTCTGGGTTTGCATCGGGACAAGATGACAAATCATCTGATGAAGATGTTAAAAAGTTAGTTGTCTATGGAAATGGTGGGTTCATGCGTGCGAGATTGCGTTCTATATCCACGTCTGATGAAATGAAACAAAAGATGCATGACTGGATTCTGGAAAATACCGGTTACAGCGTAGAGGTACTGCCGCCGGGTACTACTTCTGAACAGGACAAACAGAAAATTAATCTTCTGCTTGCTTCAGGAAGCCAGCTTGATGGATTCTGGGGCGATTGGCCTGACTATTATGCCCAGGGCGCTATTCAACCGATAACTGAACACTTTGATACAGTCGGTGCTAATATTTTACCGGCATGGCCTAAATCTTCAGTTGATGCTTTGACTCATGAGGGAGAAATTTGGGGTATTCCAAGAGTTACGCCTATGATGTCATCTCCGGCCTTTTTCAGGACGGACTGGTTGGCAGAACTGGGTATGGATATGCCTGAAACAATTGATGATATGACTGCTTATTTTGCTGCGGTACAAGCGGCGAAGCCAGCAGGAGACAGAACGATTCCATTCCTTTTAAATCCCAAAGGCGTTCACGGTGCCGTACCTATGTATGATGGATTATTAGGTGCCTTTACAGAATATGGTTATTCCAACTGGCTCGATAAAGATGGAATGCTGAAGCCTTATATACTCCAGCCCGGTGTTGTCGATTTCGTATCACAATTGAACGAATGGTTCGAAGCCGGTTATATCTACCCTGAGTTTGCATCGCTCGATCAGAATAAGATCAGAGATCTCATTTCTTCAGCTGTTGTCGGAGCGACAATTTCCACATCTACTGATACAACAGCAACTGATGCTGAGCAGAGAAAAATTGATCCCGACTGTGATTTTGATTTAAATCCTGCTGGAATTAGAGGACCAAAAGGTCTTGCTGAAACAGCTACTCCTTCTGGATATCAGGCGCAATTAGTACCGGCATCTTCAAAATACCCTGAAGGGATTGTTGTCGTGCAGAACTTTCTCTATGAAAATGCAGCAAATTTCCTGACATCACTTTACGGACCGGGAAACTGGGAATGGGATGAGTCAAAAGGCGGAGAAGCGGCCGTAGCTTTTACAGGCGAATACAAAGATTATGCCGGAGATTACGGTTGGTCAGTTTCATTGCCTGCATGGGTGGGAATCGGAAAAATTGATGACCGCGAAGATCAGAATTTTAAACAGCATCATTATTTCGGTATCAGCGGAATTGGAAGAACACCTCCTGACGTAACAAACACCGATCGAGGTAAATTGCCTCTAGATGCCTACGTATTGTATGACCAGTCAGTTCTTGAGGAAGAAGTTCCCGGACTGGCAGACCTCCAGAGAATGATGGATGAAGAAGTATTTAAGTTCATCATGGGAGCCAGAGACATATCTGAATGGGATGGTTTTGTTAAGGAACTCTATTCCGCCGGTATGGATGATTGGATTTAGTCTCATACGAAAATGTATAAGGATCAAAGAGGTTAATTATATAAGCGATCTGCTCTCTCAGAGGGCAGATCATTACAAATTACATGGAGTTATTGGAAGTAAATAATTTTCTTCCATTTTTATATTATGAATAAGATAAATAACAATTCGCTTTGGAAGAAGATTACTAATTATAGGTTATTATATGCCCTGATCCTTCCCGGACTGATTTATATAATCGTCTTCAGGTATATACCACTGCTGGGCACATTGGTGGCATTTAAAAAAGTGCCGACATTCGCTACTATCGAGCAGATATTAGCAGCTGAATGGGTCGGTTTATATCAGTTCAGGAAATTTGTTTCATCACATTATTTCTGGAATATTCTTGGCAATACATTCACATTGGCCGGTCTTAGAATGTTTTTTGAATTCGGGGCACCTATCATACTGGCTCTGTTGATGAATGAAATCCGGAAAGTCGCCTTTAAACGGGTCGTGCAGACCATATCCTATATGCCGTATTTTATCTCTACAGTTGTTCTGGCGGGCTTGGTTTTTAACATATTATCGACGCAGTCGGGAATTATTCCCGACATAATCACAAAGCTCGGCGGCAAATCAATTTATTATCTGGGCGATGTCAGGTATTTCAGAACCGTGCTCTTGTCAGCCATAATCTGGAAAAATATCGGCTGGGGAACCATCATATACCTGGCGGCATTATCGGGTATCGACCAGCAGTTATATGAGGCTGCCAGAATCGACGGCGCGAACAGGTGGACTCAGACATTAAAAATTTCTCTGCCTTCCATATCCTTCGCTGTTATAATCATGTTCCTGTTGAGGATAAGCGTCGTTTTGAACCAGGGATTCGAAGAGACTCTATTGCTCTATTCTCCGGCGGTCTATCAGGTATCCGATATCATAGACACCTATGTCTACAGGGTAGGGCTCTTGCAAAACCAGGCGTCATTCGGTGCCGCTGTGGGCTTGTTCAAATCCCTTTTAGCCTTAACTCTGGTTTTGGTTTCGAATTATGTCGCAAAGAAATTTTCAGACCATAGTCTGTACGGTTGATAGGAGGCTGAAACGTATGAACAAATTAGCAATGTCGCGCGGTGAAAAGGTATTCAGCATATTCAACTATGCTTTTATGCTTCTTATCATCGTTATTTTTCTTTTCCCTTTTTTATCAGTCGTAATGACTTCCTTCGTATCGACTGAAGAGTACCTGACCAGGACAGGTCTCATACTCATACCGGAGAAATTCGACTTTTCCGCTTATAAGATGATATTTAAAAATAAAATGATATACACCGCTTACGGAATAACATTTTTCAGAACTATAGTAGGTACATTTTTTCAAATCGCCATAACCACGGCAATGGCATATGGCTTATCAAAAGATGACCTGCCGGGGCGTAGATCCATACAGGTTCTGTTGATGTTATGTCTGGTCTTTCCTGTACAGATAATACCGCAGTTCCTCCTCATTAAAAATCTTGGATTGATCAATTCGGTATGGTCCATGATATTCCCCTGGGTAATGAATATACAGTATGTTTTTTTAATGATCGCCTTTTTTAAACAGGTGCCGGCGAGTCTGGAGGAAGCCGCCATAATAGACGGTTGTTCGCATATCTCCATATTTATCAGGATCATTCTACCCCTATGTCTGCCTTCGGTGGCTACGATAGCCCTGTTTTATGCTGTCTGGCATTGGAACTCATGGTTTGATGAGCAAATGTTTATCAACGATATAAAACTGTACCCCATGCAGAATCTTTTGAAAAGAATATTGGATGTTCCCCAGCTGGGTGACATAGGCGGGGGATTGGAAGACGAACCCCTTCCGTCAGAATCGATAAAAGGGGCGGTGATAATAATCACGTCACTGCCGATATTATGTGTGTATCCTTTTGTACAGAAATATTTTGTTACCGGTTTTATGATGGGCTCTGTAAAGGGCTAGTCTAGATATTCTCCATTGTTTTTTCCCTCCCTGAGTAAAAATTCAGGGAGGCTTTTTGCATTTAAATATCATTCAAATAGCTTATCAAGTTTTCTCCCGGTTTTTATCATATAATTAATTTTATCACCTGACGGAAATGAGAGAGGGTAATTATGACAGGAAAGAATATCAGCAAATCGGTAAATAGAGCATTTCGCACAATAGGCGGACTATTTATGTTTGGCGGCTTATATCTCGGAACTCTTATGTGGCTCGATGCTCCTGTTGTTCTCTCAGTTACCGGTGTCATCGAAGATATTCGCATTGAAAAAGAACGTCCTCTGGGATTTGAAAATATCCCTGTCGATTCGAAGGATCCCGATCATGAAAATACTCCTTTAAATATCAATACTTTTGCAATTGTGGAATATCAATTTGAGGGAGTACCCTATAGCGCTGAAATCGTATCATGGAATGAAGAGGTGAATTGGCAGTTCGGTGATACGATCCCGCTGTACTTTCTTGAAAATGAACCGGAATACCCGACAAATTATGTCTCAGATAACAAATCCAATGCTAAGATTACGCCGATAATCGCCGGGCTGGCTATGTTTTTTGCCGGATTGGTCTTTTCTCTTGTTACGGCATGGCAAAAAAGAAGGGATATCAAAAACAAAGAGAAACTATTGGATTCCATCGATAGAATAAAAAGACCCTATTCTTCCGGCAGAATCAGCCATGATAATCCCATCCTTCTCGATGAAAAGAATAGAGGCAACTACTTTATGGGAGGCATCCTTTCAGCCATCGGTTTGATCCTCTTCCTGGCGATGCTGTCTGAATTGATCACCAGCGACGATATGTTTAACAGGCTTATTTCCGTTTTTCCCTTTGTATTATCTATAGGAATTCTCTATATGGGATTAAGCGATTTCTATAGCGATAGAGTTATTTTATCAACAAATGATGTCAGGTTGATTCACAAGGCTCTTTGGGGTCGGTTTGACAGGAGTGAACCCATCAATTCATTCGGGGGTATTGTAGAAAACAAGATCGAACATGAGAAAAGTGGTTCTGCTAAAAGGTTCATTTATCGCGAACAGGCATTGGTTCACAGAGATCCCCGTTTTCATGAAACACGCATCAAGCTCATCCCCGATGATGCAAAAGCTGTTGAGGCTGCTCGCGATTTTGCTAAAAAGCTAGATCTGCCCCGTGTCCTCTATGACGGAGACAGACTGTTTCTCGAATATCCCGATGGAGAAAAAGTCAAAAGCAGAGATGACGATTGGGATCCCGATTCCACTATCGATCCATCGAGACCTTTTCCCGGGAAAACACTGAAATTAACTGATAACAGTACCGGCCATCTGCATATCGTCCGCTCTTACAGAATGAGTCTTATTTGGTCATTTGTCTGCATTGCCACTGGTGCCGGATTATTTATCGCAACAGGTTATGGAGCTGTTCTTTTTCCATTTCTGATGTTTGGATTGATATTCGGATTTTTAGGTATGAAAGGCGAGCGATTTGAAATCGTAAAGGGGATACTTGTTATTGAAAAGTTCTGGTTTGGCAAATCATATGGAGTGAAGAAGATCCACTTAAAACAGCTTGATGATATTCTTATTGGAAATGATACCCTTATGAATAATGCTGAATGTCTTGAAATTATCGGAAAGGGCGAACGAATCTATTTTGGCCAGGCGGCAAAAAGCGACGAATTGAAATGGATTCAGGCGAGAGTGAGAGAAATGAAGAGTATGTATTATGCCTGATTCAAATAGTTTTAATTTTATAAAAGCTCTGGAAACCGCCGATCGGGATTTAATGCGTAAAGTTCCCAGAGCCGATGTTCACAATCATTTGTCTCTTGGAGGAGACTTCCAATCGTGGAAGAAGAAAGAGCGATTGGATATTGATGAGGGCCAGCATCACTTTCCGGACTTTACCGATTTTCAGAATCTTGTTGATAAGATTTTTACCTATCCCTATGAGAATCCGACAAATGAACAGCGTATTGCCCGAATGTTTAATCTCTATTCAGAGACATATGAAACAGCCATTGCCGATGGCGTTACCTATATTGAACCCGGTTATGATGCTGTATTACTTGATTCTTTTGATTTGAATATAGATTTAATGATAGAGAAATTAACCGAGCAAATAGAATCTTATAGCGACAGGATCCAAATTGTGTCCGATGTGGGTATCATCAGGGTTTTTGATATGAAGGATATAGAAAGAACGATTGACCCCTGTATCGAATCGGGTTTTTTTAAGGCATTGGACATCTTTGCTGACGAGAGAATCGGACCTCCCGAGGACTTCGCCCATATTTTTAAGAAGGCAAAAAATGAGGGAATGAAACTCAAAGCTCATGCTGGAGAGCTTTTGGATGCAGATTATGTCAGGAGGAGTGTGGACGTGTTGGATCTCGATGAAGTCCAGCATGGTATTTCAGCTGCAAAATCGAATGAAGTCATGGCGTTTTTAGCTGAAAGGGGAACCAGGCTCAACATATGCCCTTCAAGTAACATACAATTGTGTCAGGTTAATTCATATGAGGATCACCCCATTAGGACGCTTATGGATCATGGGGTCACAGTTACAGTGAATACAGACGACATCATTATTTTCGGACAGAAATCATCCGATGAATTTTTTTCCTTATTTGAAACGGGACTATATACTGCTGAAGAATTGGATCAGGTTCGATTGAACGGATTTCCCTGAGATGTATTATAACTGAATTATCCCTTGTTTCAGAACGACAATGAGCCTAATATTCACATATGAATAAACTAAGCTATACGAGATTGCTCAATGACAGCTTAAAGCTGTATCTCGATGATAAATACATTGAAGCCTATAAGTATTTAACAGATAATGCCGGTTCGGTAACTGGAAATATGGCGCAAATATACAATTTCCGTTATTCATTCGCCTGCAAAGCCGGTAAGATTGACCTGGCAATGGAAATCTTCAGAGAAGCTATTGTCGATCTCGGATTCTGGTATTCCTACGAGTATCTCATTGACGATGACGATCTTGAACCTCTCCATAAGTTTGATGACTTTGAAAAGTTGTGTTTAATCTGTAAAGAGAGAGAAATAGAAGCTAAACAGAAATCTAAACCAGAAGTTAAAACCATTCTTTCCAATACTAAAGAGCGAAATAATGATGACACAGTGATCGCATTGCATGGTGATGAAGAGAATATGGATATAACAGAACCATATTATGCTAAAGCGATTGAACTGGGCTATAATGTAATCCTACCTCAATCATCTCAAATAGGGTTCTCTCAGGGGTATTTCTGGACAGATTTGGGAATTAGTTCTACTGAAATACAGGCTCATTCTAAGATGGCAAATGGAGAAATCGTTTTAAGTGGATTTTCCGCAGGTGCCAGATCAGCACTTCATTTAGTCTTATGTGACTATGTGAAAGTTAAAGGTTTGATATTAATATCGCCATGGTTGCCGGAGCTCGAAGAATGGTCTTCAAAAATAGAAAAAATCAAAAATCTGAATACAAAACTGTATATCATTTGTGGAAACAAAGATGATGATTGCTATGAGGAAAGTGTAAGGCTCCATGTGCTACTGGACTCATTTAACATTGAGCATAAATTAAAAATCATAGATGGACAGGATCATGATTACCCTGAGAATTTTGATCAGGAACTTGAAAGAGCCTTAAAATACATAAACTCATGAATTAATTCGATTCCTCCCTTAGAATTAAATTTATTGGGGGAAAATATGAAAAAAAATTATTACTACTATTGTTGATTATTAGTTTATCTGGATGTGCCACTATCGGAGGCGCTATGCAGGGTTTAGCTTCAGCCATTTCTGGTCCTGATGATAATCAAAGTGAAGCCGTTTCAGAAGATACCAGTTCGGCAGAATCAGAGAGTGACGATTCATCGAAATCTGACATGCAAATTGATTTTGGAAATCTATTTTTAAGTCCGGAACTGGAATTTTATCTTTTTTACGCCTCTTATTTCATTCTGGGTAGCTATGGTTTCGGAGAAGACAATTTCCGTGAAGGTGAAGGGATAAAATGGAATATCCTGAATGACAAAGAAGACGATGAAGTGATTATGACACGAGCCTTATTGAAGAAAGTCAGTGGTGGTAAGGAATGGTGGCTTTTTAAGGTAAATGTTGACGGAGAAGAATATAAGTATGAAATGCTTATGGATGATGACTACGTATTTGACAGAGTTCGATATATTGACAGAACTACGGGAAAAATCGGAGAGTTCATTCCGGAAAAGGATGAAGAATCTGAATCGGAAGAGGATATAGAAACAATATTTGCCGATGAATACGGGCAATATTCTGTAGGGCAGGAATCAGTAAGGACAAAAGCAGGTTCATTTAAAGCGGAACATCTTGTATTTGAAGATATTGAATCTCAGTATAAATTCGAGTACTGGGTGGCTGACAGAGCTCCCGGTCATATTGTTAAGTACATATGGGAAAATATGGAAGAGAATCAAACCATTAGCGGTGAACTTATTGATATAAGAGGTGGATACAAAACAGAACTGGAATCATACTGATAATTTCTCTTTTTCTTTCAGTTGCTTTAAATAGTTTGTGCTTAATGTTTTTATAGGACAGATTACGCACCAGGTTTTGGGTTTGTATACAATAGCTAAAATGGTTCCGAGTATGGTCGATGACAGCATGAGCGAATAAAATCTGAATGCCAGATGCAATAATGAGGGTGAATTGTTTTCAATTGCCCACAGTTGAGGCATATCCCATGGTATCTGAAACATAATAAACAACCTGACTTTGTCTATCGGCGCCAGCCTTCCTGTGTTGACCATAATCGATGACAAAGTGATAAACATTAAATTCAAACAGAAATATATGAAAATGTTCCTTTTTGAATTTTCTCCCAATAACCATTTAGGAGCTTTTTTTCCGAGATTAAAATATCTGAATAATGATAAATAATCGGCTCTGGGACAGATTCCTGTACAACATTTGTTTTTTTTATCTCTGAAGAGAAGATAAAAAGGTATTGTCATGCAGGCCAATGCCAGATAGGAAAAATATATATTTACAAATCCCAGTAGGAAATATGAGAGAGTGAGAATTGAAAAGACAGTTTTATTTTTATTGGACACTACATAACCTCAGAAGTGACAATATAGTAATTCTTGAATATTGTAAATACTTAATACTTGAGGTTTATTGATGTGTAATTGCCTTATCTACTCCCGTTTCTGACAATATATTCTTCGGGTTTCACATAGATCCTGCTTTTTTCCGGCTGAGATTCTGTTATCCATACGTTACCGCCGATGATAGAGTCCTTTCCGATAACGGTTTTGCCTCCGAGAATCGTAGCTCCTGAATAGATCGTCACATTATCTTCTATAGTGGGATGCCTTTTTATTTCGGCCTCTTCTTTTAAGACTTTAAGAGCACCGATCGTTACTCCCTGATAGACCCGAATATTGTCGCCGATTATAGTTGTTTCTCCCACAACTATACCCGTACCGTGGTCCATGAAGAAATGCTTGCCGATTGTTGCTCCCGGATGTATATCGATTCCCGTATGCCTGTGTATATACTCGTTCATCATCCTGGGGATGAGAGGGACTTTCTTTTTATAAAGTTCATGTGCGAACCTGTGAACGACGATTGCTTCAAGTCCGGGGTAGGAGAGTATCACTTCTTCACTGGATTTTGCAGCGGGATCGCCTCTTAAAGCCGCTTCCACATCGAGGAGTATTATTTCTCTCAGTTCCGGGATTTTATTCAATAGATAGAAAGTCACATCTTCAGCGCTTTCGGAGCACAAGTGACAATTTTCTTTTTTATGGCTCATTCTGCAGGCGAATTCCAGACTTTTTCTAATTTCTATTGTCAGGTCTTTCGTCAGCTGCTGAACTTTAGCACCTATCGTATAGGAGATAAATTCACTGTCCAGATTCTCTTCCGATTCAAAACCGGGAAAGATAATGGACTCCAGATTGCGAATAATACTGCGGACACTTTTTCTGGAAGGGAGATTGGGACCGGTCAAATGGTTCAGAACACCTTTTTCCTTATATGTGTTAACAATATTCTCTGTTATTTTATCTAATGAATAATTCATGTGATAAATATAGATAAAGTGATCCTTAAATAAAAGTAAAATTTATAGTAATATCATTTTTATGTCAGAAAAGAGTTGGCAACAGGTCCTCAAAGAGGCATTAAAATCAGAAAATGAACTAAGAAATTTTGAATTGACTAAAAGCGAAAGGGCTTTTTTTGCATATAAAGGAAATGGGGATAAGCTTAAATTTATGGTCAATTCCTATTACGCTTCCCTTGCTGAAGATTATGAGAATGATCCTGTAAGAAAACAGTTTATTCCAACGGACGATGAATACACAACTAAAGATTATGAACTTTCAGATCCTCTAGGCGAAGTCGATTATTCACCGGTCCCGAGATTGATTCACAGATACAGAGACCGGGTTCTTATGCTCGTGACCGATACATGCGCAATGTATTGCCGCCATTGTTTCAGACGTTCTTTTACTGGACACGACAGTGGGATAGTTACTTCAGATCAATTGCATGATATTACTCAATACCTGTCCGAGCACGATGAAGTCAATGAGATACTTCTGTCTGGAGGTGACCCTCTAACCTGCAGTGATCGTAAAATAGAGGAAATCTTGAAATCAATCCGATCTGTCAGACCGGATATGGTCATTAGGCTGGCTTCTCGAATTCCTGTAGTTCTACCCATGCGGATTGGAGGTGATCTTGTTCGCATCCTTTCGGAAAACGGTCCCATCTGGATTGTTACACAATTTAATCATGCAAAAGAACTTACTCATGAATCAATAAGTTCACTGAATAAGCTGATCGATTGTGGAATTCCTGTATTAAATCAATCTGTTCTATTAAAAGGGGTAAATGATTCGGTTTCGGCTTTAGAAGAATTATTTCAGTCACTGGTACGACTCAGAGTAAAACCCTATTATCTGTTTCAGGGTGACCTCGCTTCGGGCACATCACATTTCAGAGTTTCAATCGAAAAGGGTAGAGAGATCATGAGTGAATTGAGAAAGAGAATCTCCGGGTTGGCTCTTCCCGTTTATGCTGTCGACATGCCCGGTGGCGGCGGAAAAATTCCCCTAACGGAAAATTTTGCAATTGGCGAAGACGAAAGGCATTATTATTTTAAGAATATTGAAGGGAAACGCTATGGTTATCCCAAGGAGAATTGATGGATAAAGACGAACTCAGCTGGACGACCAATAGCGAGCGACAGGAATTGGAATGCCGCATATTTAAAGTAAAAAGCGTCTGGCGGGAAGCTGCAGAAAACAGAAAAGGGCAGTTTACCGTAATAGATTCTCCCAATTGGGTCACTATTCTTCCCATAGTGAAGAACAGCAAAGGCAATGATTGCTTTTTGATTGTGCGCCAATTCCGACACGGGAGCGCTTCACTGACAAAGGAATTTCCAGCTGGAATGATAGATGAAGGCGAAAAGCCGCTTCAAGCCGCGATCAGAGAATTGGAAGAGGAAACGGGATATAAAGCGGGAAAAATGACACAAATCGGTTCGATTAATCCCAATCCCGCCTTTATGAGCAATGAGTCATTTACTTTCCTGGCTGAAGAGTTGACTCCAACCGGTAATATGAATCTAGATGAACATGAGATGATAGATATGGAACTGGTTCCTGTGAGAGAGGTCGCAGAGGAAATGGGTACCGGGATGTATAATAGTGCGATTACGATACAGGCTTGGTATTGGTATTTGAAATATAGTGGATTAGAGTTCGGAAGTAATTAAGGAGAATATGGGTTTTGACCCATATAATAATTACTTCCGAATGTAGACAGTTTATTGTAGGTAGTAATCAGTCTTTTTTCAACTCCATTTCGATGAACTTATTTATCTCTATGTCTGCTAAGTACATATTTTCCAAAACAGCTTTCCCTTTTTTAATTCGAACAGTAATATAAGCGTCTTTTTTGTCACCTCTGCTATATCTGTTGTAGAGATCTTCTCCTAACTGGTTATACTCTTCATTGATGTAATAGCGATCGAATGGAAGAGTGAGGGTTACATACTCGGAACTTACATAATCTATGGAACACTTAATGTAAATCCCATCATCCGGTTCATTGATAGTAATATCATGAAAATAAGAGAAGCCCATTGAATCTTTGTAGACTATTCCGTAAACAGTTTGATTCTCTTTTAACAGATCAGTTTCAGTGTAAACAAGGTCTTCAACAACACCGATATTTAAATATTTACCTCTGAATGCATCATGGGGATCAACCGGTTCCACTTGAAATTTAACCAGTTCCCCTTTTGTAAGGACCATTTCCTTCTGAATGATCATAGATAGGGGAATTGACAATTGAGCAAGAAAAACGATGATAAACAAAATCTTTATTTTACTCATCATTGACCTCCAATTCGGGAAGTTTGCGACTCAGGTATCTGTTTATTAACAAAAATACAATTCCCAATAAAATGAATATGATACCCTTGGTCGTAAACCCGATATCGATATCAAAAAAACGGGTGACAATGATCAGAAGTACTGTAAGCATTCCCAGATTTACCTGGAATAGGTGTTTGTTGCTAATGCCTCTGTAGATGATCCATGCTCCCAGAAACACAGTATATATATTGAATAGAACTGACTGGGGAATATTTACATCTTTAATGGATCCCAATATAAAAGAGAAAAGTGCCAAAGGGAAAATACTGAGAAAGGGAATGATCTTCTTTAGATTTAACTGATCGGTTTTTCTAAAAAGTAGATATAAAAATAATATAACCATCAAAGCCATAATAATATAATCGATAATAGCAATGGTTTCATTAAAGCCCAGGTCATATCTGATATCATTTAATCCGATATCTTCCCAGAAAAACTCAAAAGTAAAGATATAGGATAGAATGACGATACCAGCGCTGCCAATCGTTCTGAATGGATCATTAAATCCGCCATTTGAGTCTCTGTAGTATATTTGTCCAATCATATAGCTGATAACCAGCAGAAGACTGTAGATTAGTATCCATAAGCCCGGGAGTACTTTTTCAAGAGAGATCCCGGTCCCTATCAAAAGATTAATCACGATTAGCCAGGATACGATGGCTGTCCGGTTTGAGTGCAGCTCTTTTCTGATTAACAATATCTGTTTGGGTATTAATGCGCCAAGCAGGAGCCAGTATAAAACAGCATTTCCATTGGCCACCTGAGAATATCCGCTCCAGAATAGAATGCCACTAAGATAAATAATCATAGGGCCCATTGATTCCGTCAGGTATATCAAAGGGAAGATAAGTACCATCCATATGAGAAGAAAATTTTCAAGATCTCCCGGTATCTGATAGATTTGAGAAATAAGAGCAATTACCGATCCGATGGCTAGTGATAGAAAAATTGATGATGATTCCGTCCAGGCGGATGATTTCTTTTTGTGCCATGAATAATAAACGAGGATTTGACCTGCTATCAGAGGCAGAAAGGAAATGATTGTTTTCACGTTTCGAGGAATTGAATTCCAATTGTAGGCAAAGAGCAAAATGATACCGAAACCGATTAACAGAGCCGCCAGACTTCCGATAATTGTCAAAACTGTGCTTTTGGAAGATTCACTATTCTCATTGTAAAACTTTCGAATACGATCTGCTGTTGATTCGTCAATCACCTTCTCTTTCAGTAATTGGGGCAATTGACTTTCAAGCATTTTATTAAAGCGATTTTTCATAGTACTAATTATATCCATTTCTAATAAAAAGGTATGGTATACTCTTTTTTTAACTTCGAACTAATCGAAATTGTATTTACACAAGTCAATAATTTGAAATCTGTCATCAACACCCATTTTATTAAAGACTTTATACAGGTGTTGTTTTACTGTGTTTTCCTTAATTCCCAGAGATTCTGAAATCTCTTTATTCGATCCCCTGGTCGTTACAAGGGCTTCAACGATTCTTATTTCAGCTGGTGTTAAACCGGATTTTTTCAGGTCGAAAGGTGTTTTGTCTTTCTGGATTTTACTGATTTGAGATTCCAGATCATTTAATTGCCTTTGATTCTTCTCTTTATATTCTTTTAGTCTTGTTCTTTCAAGAATCAGTTCGTGAATGCTGTTCTGCATATCTTTCTCTGAATGAACGACTCTGTCGATTTCAGATTTATTGATTGTGTAGCTTAAGTAGATGAAAAATATGAGAAACACGAAATAAGACCAGGCAGAATCCTGTTCAGGAGATATGAATAATGATAGAAGCACCATAAGTATCATGAAAACTATGAAAAAGAGATTAGTGGATATTTTTCTACTCTCATATATTCCATATTTATATGTAAGCATATAAGCCGAAAACCATAAAGCGCAACCGTAAATGCTGTCGTATTGCTGGAAAGTCATCATGGAGCTTGCGCTGAGCAGAAATAGTATTTGAAGGTATCTGATACTTTTGTGCTTCAATTGCGTAAAAATTACAAATAAAACTGTGAAAATCAGTGTGTGTATGATGTTATTGGAATTTATTATCTCTTTAAAACCATAATTATGAGTTAGTCCATTAAAGAGATTGATTGCAAAAAACACGAAACCTGACAAAGCGAAAATAATAGAGATACGATTCTGAATAAATGCTTTGTCACCTTTCTGTTCATTTTTATAAAGATAAAGCTTTAGTGACATTCGTTAATTAAAAGTTCCTTTGAATCAATTTTATGAATTAAATGTACAATATTTCACTTAAATACGAAATAGAACTCAAGTTCTAGGTCATTGTCCTATAGAATGAAGATGTTTTACTTTATGATATTGTATAAAAATATTAATAAATGGTACTTTTTTCTGAAATTGCCAAATCATAGATTATTGAAGATTATATTAGTGAACAATTGTTGTTTCATAGTCTATAATTGATTTAAAAATTGGGGAAATTTATGGCATTCAAAAAATTATACATTAAAATCATTATTGTTTTGTATTTTGCATCAGCAGCGTTTGCAGATAGGCCTGTCGGACCGGAAGGTGAAATCCTTGTGGGAATATTTCCTCTTGAACCAATCAATTTTGTAGATGAGAATGGACAGGCTCAGGGGGTGTATCCTGACCTGTTAAGAGAGATCACTAAAGATGAGGAATGGACTGTCAAGTTTGTAGAGGGAAGCTGGGCCCAATGTCTTGAATGGCTGGAAAATGAAAAGATCGATTTGATGATTTCCGTAGCTTATACGGAAGAGCGCGATGAAGTTATGGATTACAATTATGAATCTGTATTGGAAATCTGGGGGCAGGTCTTTCTACTTCCGGAAAATAAGTCTATAAATATAAACGATCTTCATGGCCAGAAAATCGGTATCATGTCAAAGGATATTAGTGGTGCAAATTTCATAAACACGGCAAAAAGCCTCAATATAGAAAGTCAAATAATAGAATATGCCACTCACGGCGATGTTTTTGAAGCAGTTCAAAAAGGAGAGATTCTGGGAGGAGTCGCTCCTCAACATTATGGTTTGAGAAATGTCGAATCATTTGGATTGATCCCCAGTACGATTCAGTTTTCTCCTTTTTCCATTTATTTTGCAAGCAAAGAGGGGAAGCAATCGCTTCTTCTCAGTCATATTGATTCGCATTTGATCCGGTGGAAAGAAAATAGTAATTCATTTTATTACGATACTCTGACTTACTGGATGACGGGAAAAGCTCTCCGGAGAAATATCATTCCCATGTGGCTGATTATTACCTTTGCAGTTATTTCTCTCATAGCCATATTGTTTTTGTTATTTATCGTTTTGTTAAGGACACAGGTAAAAAAAGGGACTGAGACATTATTGCGAAGAGAAAGACAGTATCGCGATCTAATGGAGAATGCCAACAGCATAATCATACGAATCAATAAAAAGGGGCATATATTCTTTGTTAACAAATTCGGTTTGGAGTTCATTGGCTATAAAGAACATGAGCTGATTGGAGAGAATCCCCTTGGAAAAATCTTTTCTGATGAAAATGATCTAGATCAATGGATTAATGAAATAAGAGTGAATTTTATAGATGAAATCAGGACATCCGGCGGTGCCACCGCTTTCGTACAATGGAACAATAAAGTTATTTTAGATGATGATGGAATAATCGACGAGATCCTTTGCATCGGTACAGACCTTTCAGAATTGAAGTCGGCTGAAAAGGATCTGAAAGAAACCAATGTGCAATTAGAGGAGATGGTTTACATTGCCTCACATGACTTGCAGGTACCATTAGTATCCATGGAGGGTTACGCTAGCAGTCTGTCGGACTTTACCCCTTTCTAAAAAAAGAATTTCCAGAATTCAATTTCTCGCATAAAATTCCTTCATGAGTGCAAATTTTATAAATATTGACAGAGATACTCCGATGCTTTTTCCTGCTGACCTGCGGGAATGGCTACCCGAAAACAGCCTGGTCCATTTTATAATAGATGCAGTAGATACACTGGATCTAAGCAGTTTTTCTATAAATACACGAGGCAGTGGAAACGCCCAGTATCCACCGGCGATGATGCTGACACTGCTGATTTACAGCTATGCTACAGGAAGATTTTCTTCAAGAGAAATTGAACAGGCAACGTATTTTGATGTGGCAGTGCGATATATATGCGGTGGAGATAAACATCCGGACCACGACACAATATGTTCATTCCGTTTAAAAAATCGAGATGTATTCAAGGAATCTTTTATCAAGGTTCTGATGGTGGCTTCTGAAATTGGGAACCTAAAGAAAGTCGGTGGTATCAGTGTCGACGGAACTAAGATTTCAGCCAATGCCAGCAAACATTCGGCAGTGAGTTATAAACGGGCTGTAAAGAAAATTAAGCAGCTTGAACTGGAAATTGAACAATTAACACAGAAAGCAGAGGAGGCAGACAGCACGCCACTTCTCGATGGCCTGACAATTCCTGATGAAATAAGCCGTAGAGAAAATCGAAAGAAGGCATTGGAGAAGGCTAAAGCTGCCATTGAAGAACGTTATGAAGAGATCTACAAAGAAAAACGAGCTGAATATGAAGAGAAAAAGAATAAACGGGATAAAGTCCGTGAAAGTGGTAATAAACCACGGGGAAGAGAACCCAAACCACCTGGGGAGACACCGTCTGATAATATGCAGTTCAATTTTACAGATGAAGAAAGTCAAATAATGAAAGCAGGAAACGGCAACCACTTCCTGCAGTCATACAATGCCCAGGCAGCTGTCGATACCGAAGGAAGCATGTTGATTCTGGGAAAGTATTTGACGGCTCATGCAAATGACAAACTTGAGCTTGAGCCGTGTACTGATAGTGTTGATTCTGCAGTTCGAAATATAAGTGATGTCAGTTCTGATACTGGTTATTTCAGTGAAAAAGCTGTACTTGCAGTTGAAGATAATGGAAATGGCCCGATTGTCTATTGTGCTGTTGAAAAGCATGGTCACCACCGGACTGTTGCCGATTTGGAAGAAAAGGCTGATCCTCCGCCACCTCCGAAAGATGCAACCACAAAAGAAAAAATGATTCATCGTCTGAGAACCAAAGAAGGAAAAGAAAGGTATAAACTTCGAAAACAAACGGTAGAACCAGTTTTTGGCATCATAAAAACAGTAATGGGATTCAGGCAATTTTCTTTGCGAGGGAAAGAAAAAGCAGGTCTGGAATGGGACCTTGTCACTCTTTCATATAATTTAAAACGGCTGTACAAACTGAACGATGGGAGACGATTGTCTGTGATGTTGTAGGGAGAGTGCTTCCAGAGATAAAAACGACTCTATAAAGGGTAAAATTGACGGAAAAATTGATTTTATTTTATATTTTCCGATTAAGTTGGTTAGAATTTCTATAAAGCCTAACAAACCGGGATTTTATTTAATTTTCGACGTTACGAAGGTTTATCAACCCGACAGACTGCTAGTAAGAATTGTGTCAGATAAAGTAATGATTGCTACAGTTCAAGATCTAGTAATCCACCCAGATTACCAGGGTAAAGGAATTGGTTCCAAATTGATGGAATTATGCATTAGCAGATTACCTCATGGTAAATGGTTTTCTCATACAACTTCTGATAATTATAAATTCTATGAACGTGTTGGTTTTGTAAAAGTTCTAGAAGAGAAAGGGGAGGCAACACTTATTTTTAATGGTTTTCGGAAAGCTAAAATAGAAGGAAATAGGTAATTTTTCTAAAGCGGAGAAATCCTCTACTGATGCAATGGATCCGTCTACATGCCCTGAAATGACGTGATTTATTACTGATTGTAGTTTAGTATATATTTCCTGATTAAGATTAGAATACGCAATGCGTCTCATTGGAGTAATAATGGAATTAGTTGTCATATTTGGTCCTGCAGCAGTGGGAAAAACAACAGTTGGATATGAATTACAAAAAATAACTGGTCTGCGTTTATTTCATAATCATATGATTCTAGAGCCTATATACAACTTTTTTGGATTTGGTGACGAACAACTTATGAGATTGACTGGGGAGTTTAGAAACCGATTGTTTGAGGAAATTGGAAAAAGTCATTTGCCTGGAATTATATTTACATATGTTTGGGCTCTTGATGAAGAATCAGATCATGAAGAGATTCTTAATTACATAGCAAGTATGAATGTGAATTTGAAAGATATTTTATTTGTTGAACTTGAAGCAGATCAAAATATACGAATTGAAAGAAATAAATCTGAATTCCGGCTAAAAGAAAAAAAATCAAAGAATAATATTCAAGAATCTGAAAACTTCATTTACCAATCAGAGAAGATATACAAGTTAAACTCAAACAATGATTTCTTTTATCCTGATCAACATATAAAGATAAATAATACAGAAAAGAAGGCTAAGTCAGTAGCCCAGTGTAGATGCCCGATTTAATATAGCTTAATTTCCCAGCCTAATATGGCTCAATAAAGCATCAATAATCCCACAGATTCCCGCACTATCTTCTCATTTAGATTTCCCGAATAATTTAGAGCAAAAAATAAAGCGGGAAACACCCGCTTTAAAGATAATTTAATGAATAATCACCGACTCAAAATGGCTTGAACGTGCTCTTTTTCAACTGTAGCAGATCCACTCAAATAGGCTTTAATCATAGAATGTTCTCCCATATTGTTGATCACTCTCATGACACCACCCGATGCATTATGGATCAGATTCATCGCAGCTTTTGTAAATAGAGAATTTCCCACAGAAACATCACTGATTCTCTGTTCGATATAGGAGTAGGTTTCCTCTTTTTTAAGAGTATTTATTCTGACTGTCACAGTAACGGAATTGGCCAGAGATTCCAGAATTGAAAGTCCAAACTTCTGGAGAAGATTTTCCTGACCACAGAGTAGAATAGTAATGGCATCATAAGAATCATAATTAAAATTGGCTATCAGTCTGATCTCCTGAAGAATATCATTTCCCAGTTTATCAGCCTCATCGATTATGAGAATAGGATGAACATGGTTGGTCTGATTCATGTTCAGTATATGATCATGAATAGCTTTAAACATTTGAGCGCGTCTTCCCGATGGCTGTAGACCGAATGCATTACAGATATGTGTGTAAAACTCCAGGATTCCCACAGATGTATGGCAAATGTAATGAGTCTTACAGATTCCTTTTGGTTGCGAATCCGTTACTTTTCTGAGTAAACAGCTTTTCCCTGTGCCAGATTTTCCGGTTAAAACACCAATTCCCTTTGTATCAAAGAGAATCTGCAATTGCCCTTCTGCTTCTTTCACCCCAGGAAGTGCTTTTAAGGATTCGGTTTTAATCTCTTTTGAAAATGGATTACCCGACAGGTTAAAATGTGAGTATACTTCCCTAATTTTCATATCAGGATCCTCCCATACTTGTCACAAGAAGATTTACCGGCAACCCGGAATTCTCATCATCAATATCGACATTTCGACCACTACAGTAATTCCTTTTCACCCTGGTATTTGCATATGTATCAACTATTCTGGCATCTCCGTATTCTTTCCCCCCATGGGAAATGAGAACTCTCAAGACCGGAGGATGTGGATCAAAATGAATGTTTATACTCTTTCCGGAAAGGATGGCCAGAGCCTCAAAAAGAGTATCATAGTGATTAAATTCTGCAAAAGAATAAGAACTCTTACAGAACGTTAGCTGAGAGTTGATATTTTCGATTTAGAAAATACTGTACTTTCCAGAAGAAAATAGGATGAATAAAATGAAGTATTATATAGCTGTTCTCGATATCGGCAAAACAAATAAAAAAATTCTCATATATGATCAGAATCTCAACATGGTTGATTCTGTTTATAAATCTATGCCGGCTGTTCCCTATGAAGAACTTGAAGTGGAGAATGTCGAAGAGATTGAGAGCTGGTTTTATGATAAGCTGAAAACTTTCAGCTCCCGATTTGATATCAGAACAATATCAATATCAACACATGGTACGACTTGTGTATGTGTAAATTCGAAAGGAGAACTTTCTGTACCTGTTGTCTCCTACACTAATGAGGTCCCTGAAGATTTTCATGAAGAATTTTATAGAAAAGTTGGTGATGCTGATTCTCTTCAGAATTCGACTGGTACGGCTCAGATAAAACCTCTCATCAATTTGGCTAAATTAATATATTTTATAACGAAAAGATTTCCTGAAAAATTTCATGAAACTGAAAACATCCTTTTTTATCCTCAGTATTTCGGCTTCAGGTTGACTGGAAAGATAGCTGCAGATTACACATATACGGGATGTCATTCCTATTTGTGGGATTTCGATAAATGGAATTGGTCATCGCTTACCAGTATTTTGGATATCAAATCTAAATTGCCGGAAGTATTAAAAGGTCCCGGAGAAATTCTGGGAACAATAAGTCCTGTTATTGCTCAAAAAACCGGGCTTCATAAAGATACACAAGTAACTGTCGGAATTCATGATTCCAATTCCTCTTTGATTCCCTACTTGGTTAAAGGGGAGAAGGATTTCATTCTCGACTCTACCGGAACCTGGTGTGTAGTGATGCATCCAACTGAAGAATATCGTTTTACAGAGGATGAAATCGGGAAGACCGTTTTTTATAATATATCAGCACAACAGGATCTGGCCAAAACAGCAATATTTATGGGAGGTCTGGAATTTGAAAGCTATATGAAAATATTCATGGACATTCATAATAGAAATGATTATCCCGATTTTGATCAAAATCTGATTCAGGGAATTCTCGATAAAAAATGTGATTTTATTATTCCCGGTATAATAAAAGGTGCCGGTCAGTTTCCCGATTCAGATCCTAAAGTATATGAAGGCAATAAAATATATTCTTATCAGGAGATACAAGGATTCAATAACCCCGGTTTTTTTGATGATTATGAATATTCATATGTCATATTGAACCTCTCTCTTGCTATTCAGACGAAAGTCGCTTTGGACAGAGTGAAAGCCCCCCAGGGAAGCCCCATATATATTGAGGGCGGCTTTCGTAAAAATGATGTTTATATCAGACTATTAGCTTCCATGTTTCCCGGTTCTCCCATCTTTACTACCAATATCAGCGAAGCAACTTCTCTCGGCGCGGCTATGCTGAGTAAATCGGCTTATGAAAAGTTAAATCTCACAGAACTTAAAGATTATGTTGAGATTGATATGAATAAATTTGAACCTGTGGAACTCAATAATCTCGATGCGTATATTATTGATTTTTTAGAAAAGGTATAACAAGCCCGAGCAGTAGCTTTTTATCACAACATAATTCCCAGAATGTAGTGTAATACTGAAATAAGCGAAGTGCCCGCAGTAAGTATACGCAATGCATGTTTCAGAGGGATTACTAAGAAAGATAGACTGAATTAAAAGAATTGAGTCATAAAAGTCTCAGGATCTCTCATTTTTAAAGCTGAAAACTAATTTAGGTCGTGGTACGATTTATTACGGATGATGTTTCTTTTCAGGATAAGTTTTAATTCTGATAAACCTTCTATTTTTAATGAAAGCAGAATCACTCCCAAAGGAGAGGTGAAGTATCAATTATTATCATTACCTCATTATCTGGTTCAGCAGGTGGAGCGACTACTTCCATGAGAAAAAATACACTAATGGCTCTAGTTATTATCTGCCAGTAAGAAAAAGGTGAAAATTATCTATTTCTGTTTTGACGGTAATTAGTTGTCACTACGTGTGTGAAACAATCACTTTAATGCTATTATCCAATGGTGTCGAACCGGCACGTTACGAAAAGATCTACCGGATGATGCTGGAGTGGACTCGACAGGAACTCCCGGACACTCAATTGGTTCTTTGTGAACCCTTCGTTTTAAAATGCGGTGTTGTTAAAGATGATTGGGTGTCGGAAATGGATCAGCGTCGGGAAATAACCAGAACTCTTGCAAAAGACTTTGATGCCATATTTATTCCGTTTCAGGAGATGTTTGTTCAGGCGGTTAATGAAGCTCCGGCAGAATATTGGGCTCCTGATGGTGTGCATCCCACTATGGCTGGACATCAGAGGATATCTGATTTATGGCTTAAGAGTGTATTTGAAATATAAAATTTTATCATTATTTCCAACTTAATAACTTCAGTCTTTGAGATTTACCGGTGAAGTCTTTGTTTTGTTTAATATAGCTGAAGCACTAAGCAATTCTTACCTGTAATAATATCTGATATGGATATATACTGGAGGTATGAAAAAGATGGGATTGCCTGCCCGTAAAAGGGATCAGAGATATACTTATGCCGATTATAAAACATGGATTGATGATGAGCGTTGGGAGCTGATAAATGGTGAAGCCTGGAACATGAGCTCAGGACGCATAGGCGAGCAGCAAGCTTGCTTGCGACCAGCCCCGGCTCCATCAAGAAAACATCAGTGGCTGGTTATGGAACTGGGGCGACATTTATCGAATTTGCTGTTAGGGAAAAGATGTCAGATTTATCCGGCTCCCTTTGATGTCTTTTTTCCTGAAAATTCCAATCAGCTGGAAGATGAAATTCATACTATTGTCCAACCTGATCTTACTGTGGTCTGCGATCATAAAAAATTAAACGACAAGGGTTGTTTCGGCGCTCCTGATCTGGTTGTGGAAATCCTCTCACCATATACATCCCGTAGAGATCTGGATGATAAGTTTCATTTATATGAAAACTCCGGTGTTAAAGAGTATTGGGTCGTTGATCCCGGGTCCCGATCTATACATTTTTTCAGTCTGAATGAGGATAACAAATATGGTGATGGCGAAGTCTTTGTTGAAAAAGGAGAACTGAAATCGACAGTTCTGGACGGATTTTCCATAGATTTATCTGAAATATTTTCCGGTATGGATGTACAAATTATACCCGATGAGGTATAGGATTGTGTTATTTACTTGATTTATACTTGTTCGGGTATACTTATCTATAGTTAATAATATGTATACCCGATAAGGTATAGTATGACTAGTGAATTAATTCATTTTGTAAAATCTAAAAGAAGAGAATTGGGACTCACCCAGGACGATTTGGCAGATAGGGCAGGTGTGGGATTAAGGTTTATACGAGATTTGGAACAGGGGAAAGAAACGCTGAGACTGGATAAAATCAATCAGGTATTAGGACTTTTCGGTTATAAAATGATTCCCGGGAGAGTAATCAGTGAGAAAAGCTGAAGTTTGTTTCCAGGAATCTCACGCTGGTATTTTGGTTGAGTCCGATGAAGGTTATGAATTCAAATATGATCCATTATATCTGAAATCTGACAATCCAGCTCCCATAAGCCTCACTTTTCCTTTGTCTGAGAAGACCTATACCGGCAAAACTCTTTTTCCATTTTTTGATGGATTGATTCCAGAAGGCTGGCTTCTGGCTATAGCTGAAAAAAACTGGAAGTTGAATCCAAGAGACAGAATGGGTCTTCTTCTCGCCTGCTGCAGAGACTGCATCGGAGCGGTCTCAATCCGAGTTCTGGAGGAACACTCTTGAGTGGAAAATGTCTGATCTGTGGTAAACCATGTGATAGGAATAGAGAAACCCATACTGATTGCAGTGTCAGCTTGTACGGTACAGAAACACCTCCGGTTTTACCATATGCTATTCATGATCTGAATAAACTGGCGACACAGATCATAAATTCCAGTACGACTGTTCCGGGAGTTCAGAAGAAACTCTCTTTAGCTATCGGACATGAAGCTCAACAGAGTAAGCTGACTTTTGTTGGATTATGGGGAAACTACATATTAAAGCCTCCCGTAGAGGCATACCTCTATCTTCCTGAAAATGAGTTATTGACCATGAATCTGGCTGATCTACTGAAAATAAAGACAGTGCCTCATGGGTTGATCCGGCTTCAATCGGGCGAATTGGCATATATTACAAAACGTATCGATCGCAGAGAAACTGAAAAAATCCATATGGAAGATATGTGTCAGATCTTAGAGAAAATGACTGAAGATAAATATCGGGGATCGGTTGAACAAATCGGTAAATCTATTCTGAGAAATTGCGAAAATAGAATTTATGACGCCCTTCGATTCTTCGAACTTATACTTTTTTGCTTTATTACCGGTAATGGCGATATGCATCTGAAAAACTTTTCACTTATTACTGAAAGGGAAGGGATCAAACTGGCACCGGCATATGATCTTTTGAATACACGTCTGGTCATCTCTGAGAAAGATGATCCCGATGAATCGGCTCTCGCTATTAATGGCAAGAGAAGGAAATTGAATCTTCAAGACTTTTTTGTATTGGGAACGCGTTTGGGATTAACGGATAAACAAATGGAAAATGTTTTCAAGCGCTTCAGGAAAACAATATCTGAATGTGAGGTTTTAATAGAATCGTCTTTTCTTCCCGACTCTTTTAACAGTGAATATATAAATATTTTTTATTCCCGATGGAGCCGGTTGAATCACTGAGCTTAAAGAGGAAAACAGGTATTTTCTAAGAGACATTTAAACTCCTTATTTTAGTACATCCCGTACATGCGAAAAGCCTTACACATAACATCAATTTTTTCCCGAGTGTGGTTTATGTCTTCCGGTGTCGTATAAGCCATACTCACAAAGCCGCTTTTGTTCCGTCCCAGAGTTTCCACCATCCTTTTTGCATAGAGTTCGATATCCTCATTAGTTCCTTCTCTCATGGTTTTCTGAATATCCACAGGACTCCAGAAAGCCAGTTTTCCATCGACAATATCAGCCAAATTCTCCAGTCGTCAGTTCAAGAAGCAATTTCATTTGCCTCCGGGCAGGTATCGTCAGGAATTCAGGATTGTGAAGAAATAAACAAAAGCCAGATAAGATATCTGACTTGTAAATAAGTACATAATAAGACTTTAATTGCTCACCATGAGAGGCGAGACTTGTAATTAACAGCCATATACTTGGAGATTTGGGAGATCCATATGGCAAAAATCAAGTATTATTATATCTAGTTATTTGAAAATGCTTTTCCAGCCCCTTTATACATGGCAATAACCTTTTCCGGCGGGATTTCCGCCAGTATATTGTGGATAGAATTAAAAACGAAACCACCATCTTCCCTGAGGTACGAACAGACTTCATCCGCTTCCCGGCACACATCATCAATCGTTCCGAGAGGAAGAGTGGACTGGCTGTTTACCCCTCCGCCCCAGAGGGCGATTCTATTCCTGCTTTTATCTTTCCATTCTTTGAAATTGTGACCACCGGCTGACCATTGAACGGGATTCAAAACATCAAATCCACTTTCAATTACATCATCTATCAGATCATAAATCGCTCCGCAGGAATGAAGGAAGCTTTTAAGCTCCGGAGCTTGAGAATGTAGAGCATCATTCATCCTTAGGTAATAGGGGACATAGAGTTCTCTGAAAACAGATGGAGGCAGAATCGGGGCATTCTGAGTTCCATGGTCATCGGCATTACTCATATTCACATCAATATAGGGAGCTATCTCCGGTAATAGCCGATTTATGTTTTCAATGGAGTACCTGGTTATCAGTTCATGCAGATCTTTGACATATTCGGGATCGGTCAGGCAGAATATGGACCATGCCGCCATTCCTCCACGGAAATCGAGAGGCATATTAAGACCATTGAAGAAAACAGCTCTGTCCGTACTGTTTCTCACTCTTCTGCAGTAATTGGATATTAGCCGGATTCTTTCTTCGGTGAAAAGAGATTCTTTTAATTTTTTTTCCAGTTCTTTCAGATCTTCTTTCGGAGGATCGAGGGACATAATATCCAGAGGTTGTCCTCCATGAGGAGAATCAAAGACATAACTTGAGGAAACCATCTTTAATATGCCATTTGAATTCTTTTGAGTAATTGTGCCGTCTGATTGTGTGCTGAATGCATGGGGATTCTGTACCAGGGCGGGCAGTCTGCCGTTAAAATCATAGGGCAACCAACGTTCCGGTTCATCAAAGCCATTCGTATAGCTGTCTGTACACACTGTAACTACATCACAATTGAGGGCATCGAGAACATCAGAATCGGGGAGAGCCAGCATCTGCCCGGTGTCATATACCCTGGGAAGCCGCGGCGGGAGTCCGAGCGCTTCAACTAAATGAGGATAGGCGAAACAACTTATTCCCGTAGAGGCCATTCCTCCCAGGTCTATTGCAGAGCTTTTTTCAAAATTCAGTGATTTCAGGACTCTATCTCTTCTGTTCATAATGTAAATCTCCGGTTTTCAGAATTTGTTATTCAACTTATACTATCGTGAATGAATGAAATATCGAGAGGATAATCGGACTTTGACTATGCAGAAACGGCCAGACTTGTATAATAAATACAATCTGAAGAAACAATTTATCGGCACAACTGTTATGGGCTCGTGGAAGGTCTGGGTCAGTTTCGGAAATTATCTCGATTTTGCCGGTACTAGAAATAATCTTCATCAGCATTCCTATTTTGAGGCATGCCTGGTTCTCGATGGAATGGGGACATTATTACACGATAATAAGATTTTCTCACTTAATAAAGGGGATCTTTTTATTAGTGCACCGGGATTAGTGCATGAGATTGTTTCCGATAAAAGGAACTCCTTAGTAATCCAGTTCGTTTATTTTTCCATGCAGACTTTGAGCAGAGATATAGAAGATGAGACTGATATTTTATATGACCGGTACCTTGCGACATTTGTCGATAATCACAGAATCGTGAGTAATAACTGTGAAGATCTGGAAACTCATTTCCAGGAGCTCAAAATCCTTTCGGAAGAACGCAATCATGGGAAATGGTATCTTCAGAGTGAAACTCTCAGCAGAGATATGATCCTGGATATCATTCTAAAGTCTTTAAAGTCCGAATTTGTCATTGAAGAATCTTCTGTCATCGACAGACGTCTGCAAATGGCTCTTCGTTTTATGAAAGACAATGTTTACCGGAAATTATCTGTCAGTGAGATAGCGGAGCAGGCATGCACCAGTCCCAGGACTCTGAGAAGATTAATGAAAGATTTTTGTAATGAAACGGTTGTGCAGAAAAGTTTTACCATCCGGATTAAAGAGGCGGCCCGATACCTGATAACCCATCCCGGGAAAACGATATCTGAAGTCAGTTATATTTTTAATTTCAAAAATCCATCGGATTTCGGACGGGGATTCAAAGATATTATGAAAGTATCGCCCGGAAGGTTCAGAGAAAATAATGGGACATCATTTGTCTGAATACTATTTCTGCTGTTTATCAAGGTTGGAAATCTTGAGATTTTCTGAAATCCGATGGGGACATTCACATATTTTTTTTAAAGGACCGGCTGAAGGATTTGACATCGCTGTAACCTGTTTCTTCGGCTATCAGGGAAATGGATTTCTTTTCTTTCAGCAGTTTCTTCGCCTTTTTTAGCCGATAGTGTATAATGTAACGGTGAGGAGTCATGCCGATTTTTTCTTTAAATAAGCGTATGAAATATTGAGAATTGTAACCCGCATAACTGCTTAATTCTTCAATAGTGATATCACTTCTAATATTCTGTTCTATGTAATTAATAATGGGAATCAATTCATTATCTGCCTCAGTGACAATTTTTTCCTCTTTGCAGTACAGGACAATGAGTTCTGCAAATGCCCGGATAATTTTTTCTGTTCCATTTTCAATGCTTTCCCATAAGGCTGCAAATATATGCTTCAGTGCAATGTCTTTTTCCATGGATATTTCAATTAAGTGATTAATCTGAAGGGGAAAAAAATCAATATGCATAAATGTGCAGAACAGTGGATTGTCAACATTCTGATCCATATTGTATGAAATTGAAGTGGGAAATATATAGTGATGATTTTGTTTTAAATGCAATTCACAGTTTTTATCTTTATATCGAACCTCTCCTTCATAGACGAGATAAAGTCTGGCGAATCCCGGGGGAATCCTCTCTCTTACTTTCCAGCTGGCAGTGCATTTATAGTTTCCATATGAAGTCAACATTTATCCAAATATTATTGTGAAAAGGATAAAATGTCAATTTTTGCATAATATGAATCATTTTATGGAGTTTCTATATGACATTTCTGCCTATATAATCATTGATATAAATTATTGATTCAGGAGATTTTTTTATGTCAATTTCTATTGAAGATTCAAATGTACTTAGAGCATTGGGCGAACAATATATGGATATAGCCGGATTGGCTGTTCATAAAGAAAAAATAAAACTGTGGAAAGCCCTCAACCGAGGTCAGATGGAAAGACCTTTGGTCTGCATAGATCAGCTGCCATGGAATGAGCTGAATCAGAATGATGAATTGACATGTAAAGTTACCGATCCCTTCTGGAGGAGAGTGGAATTGGATCTTCGAAAGACTATCTACAAGTGGAATCATCTTCCCGTAGATATGGTTGTTGAACCCTATATTACAATCCCGAAGGTAATAAATAATACGAATTACGGGATTGAGGCTGATGTTGATAAAATTGAAATGAACAAAGGGACAACAGCGGCATCTCAGCACTTCACCAGAATTCTAAAGAATCTTGAAGATATAGATAAGATAAAAGATATGCAGATTACAGTGGATGAGGATTTAAGTGATTACTATTACAATGAGGCCAGTCAGATTTTCAAGGACATTGCTCCTGTTATGCAATCTCACGGAATCCAGTTTCATCTCGGCATCTGGGATCAATTATCACAATATATCGGAATGGAAGAGATCTATTACGAGTTCCTGGATAATCCGGATTTTATTCATGCCTGCATGGACCGTTTAACGGAATCCACTATTCATGGTATTAAACAGGCAAATGAATTGCAGATTCACAATGAAATATCCAATACCTGCCATTGTTCCTATGTTTATACTGATGAATTGTTACAGGGGCCCGGAAAAGGATTGGGGGCATTATCCAAAAACAGCTGGGGAATGGGTCTTGCCCAACTCTTTACGGCGGCTTCGCCCCAGTCCCTTGAAGAATTTGAACTTCCCTATATCTCAAAAATGGCGGAACACTTCGGTATGATTTATTACGGTTGCTGCGAAAGGCTTGATGACAGGTTGGACATCGTTAAAAAAATTCCCAATGTAAAAAAAGTATCCTGCAGCCCCTGGAGCAAAAGGAAGGAATTTGCAGAGAAAATCGGGACTGATCTAGTTATGTCAAATAAACCCATTCCAACATTTCTCGCATCGGAAACTGTGGATTGGGATGAAGTCAGAGCGGATCTGCAGCTTACTGCGGATTTGGCAAAGAGTAACAATGTCAATCTCGAATATATTCTGAAAGATATTTCAACAGTGAGATTTCAACCGGATCGCTTAACAAAATGGGCGGAGATCGCTATGGAAGTTGTTGAATCTTAAACCAGAGCCAACGTGACAATTTCCTTACATCCAATGGCTATGTCTTCAGAGGAAATTCTTCCTGTACATTAACCGGACGGACTTGTTCAGCAGAACGACGTAAAGCGACCTCGAATTGAAGTTCTTCAAGTCCCGCTTCTCCCGGTACCGGAGCTTTCTCCTCTTTTCTGATAGAATCCAGATAGGCCGATAATGATTTTCCGAAGGATGCATCGTACTGATCCCATCTTGAGTTGTTACCAATTAGCTTATATGTCTCACTATAGCGATCGGAATTATCTAATACTTCCATAGGTCCATCAAGATCATTTAATTTTATTGAACCGTGCTCGAAGTTAAAAATCATATGGTACAGAGGTAAATCAAACTCTGTTCCATTGGTTCCTAAAATTGTACCGGAAGCTCCGTTTTCTAAAATGAATGAACCTGCAATATCGGCTGCATTCTTATAGGGTACATTTCCTGTAAGAGCAGAAACCACTGAGACTGGTCCACCGAAAAGAAGCAGAAGATCAATACAATGACTCCAGCAGGCATAATTCACAAACAAAGATGCCTGTGTTAATTTGCCGAAGCGTCGTTCTTTAATTATTTTCTGCATTCGAACTGTCTGACTAAAAAAACGGTAATTGAATACCATAGCTGTTTCCGTGCCTGAATCCCGGGCCTGCTCGAGAAGCTCTCTGGCATTGTAAAAATCATCTTCGCAGACTTTGTCCTGGCCATTTTCTGCAACAAGAGGTTTTTCAAAAAAAAGGCGCTTTGGTTTACCTTTAAGCAAATCTTTGACGACCTTGTACCGTTGTGTTTCATTGGTTAGAACCAATATGGAATCACATTTTTCCTTCAGAAGATCCTGAATGGATTGTACAGCAGTACCTCCGAAATCACGGGCGCACTCTTCAGCTTTGGCTTGTGTCCGGGAATAATATATTATAGTTATCTCTTTTTGCTGTGACAGATAGGGGAGATAACTATTTCGTGCAACCCCTCCTGTTCCTACTATGCCAATTTTAATACTCATAAATATCATTCTACAACAACTGCATTTTTAATCAATTCATATTTATTTCTATCATTAGGCTATTTATGTAGGTGTCGATAACTCTTTGGTAATAGTTTCAGCTCTGCACAGGATTGTGAAACAATTATGTAACGGGTCTGGTTTCACTGTGAAAACTTCTATATGATAATCCTTATGATTATAAATGACCGGGTCGTACCCCACTATATGTTTCACAGAGAGTTTCAGAGGCTTTCCCAAATGCAGGCCAATCAGCCGGAACAAATGAAGATCCCAATGGAAGAGCTTAAGACAATCACAGAGCGGAATGTTACTGACCAGTTTCTCTTTCTGCTTAAGGCGGAGGAAGAAGTTCCCCAGGTAGATGTCAAAAGTGTTAATAAAGCTATGGAAGGTGTTCTGAAACAGTTTCCAGAGGATAAGCCTCCTACAGAAGAACAGAAATCCATGATTTTTACTGATATTGAAGGTCAGATGAGGCAGGAGAGTTATTTCAATAAGCTATTTAAAGAGATCAATATAACAGAAGAGATGGCTCATGAAGAATTTAAGGCCCATCCTGAAAAATTTGTCACCAGCGATCACTTCGTCCTTCGCAAGAAACAGGAGGGAGAAGATCTCTGTTCTCTCGATGTGATCCATGGAAGACGTTCCGGCGGGGGGGCTTCACTGGGCTCCGAAAAGGGATCAGTAATGATAGCCACGAGGGATTTCCGGGAGAAATATCCTTCGGGATATACATTTAAGGGGCTGGATAAGGATCAGGCTGATATTTTTATCTGGTTATGGTCTCCCTCGGCGGAAGCCATGGATTTCAGACACTATGCCCGTCGCGGATACAATTCGGTTTGTTACGAAGGTTACGACTATTTCGGCGCCACCCCTTACGGCATAGCGAATACCTCAGAATTTTCCTTACGATTATCCGGTAAATTAATTCCCTCTGACAATGAGATCACTGCCTTTGTACAGAAGGTCGAAAATCCGGTTCTCTATGTGGCCGATCCCGGGTATTACCATCGTTGCAGGGCCTTCGGTTACTGGTCTCTCCCCCGCAGGGAAAACGAAACGGAAGAATGGATTGAACAGCAGATGGATGACATCCTGGACTTCTACGATAGGGAAGTGGAGCAGAGAGGATGGTATGGCATGTTCAATTACGGGGACTTCATGCATACCTACGATGCGGTTCGCCAACAGTGGCGCTATGATATGGGCGGATACGCCTGGGACAATACGGAACTGGTTCCCACGCTCTGGCTCTGGTATGCCTTTTTGCGCAGCGGTAATCCCAAAGCCTTTAAGCTGGCGGAGAAACTGACGCGCCATACATCGGAAGTGGATGTCTATCATAAAGGACCTTACAAAGGCCTTGGATCGAGACACAACGTCCGTCATTGGGGGTGTCCCTGCAAAGAAGCAAGAATCGCCATGGCCGGCCACCACAGGGTCTATTATTATCTGACCGATGACCGGCGTATGGAGGATATTTTTGAAGAGTTAAAGGATGGCGAAGAGTCATACTTAAACCGGGATCCTCTGGGCGATTTTTACGAGAAGGATCAGATGGTTTATCCCAACCATGCAAGAAGCGGACCGGATTGGTCTTCCCTCTGCTCAAACTGGATGACTCAATGGGAGCGCACTAACGATACATCATACAGGGATAAAATCCTTCAGGGCATAAAAGATATCAAAGCCGCTCCTCTGCAATTGATCTCCGGCCCCGATTTCGAATTTAATCCCCGGGACGCGAGCCTCCGCTATATAGGAGAATGCGCCTCCGGAGGAACCCATCTGCAGATCTGTATGGGATCACCTCAGATCTGGATGGAAATGGCTGACTGGCTTGACGATCCTGAGTGGAACAGGATGATGGCCGACTACGGCCGGTTCTATTTTCTCGATCGCGAGGACCAGATTCGGGAGTCCAATGGTTTGATCGGCGAGAGGCAGTTCTCTCTTCCCATGATGGCTACGGCGATGGGTGCCTATGGCGCCTGGTATCTCAAAGATGACGATACGGCGGAACGAGCCTGGCGACAGCTCTTACAGGGTTTGATCAATCAAGGTGATCGTGAGGGATTCAAAAGAGAAACAATGTATAACAGTAGCGGTGAAGCCATAGGAGAGGAGATCCCCTGGATATCAACCAATTTTGTCGCCCAGTGGTGTCTCAATATGATTGTTTCCCTGGAATTTATCCGGCCGCAGCTGCCCGAAACATTGGATGGCGTGGAAATCCTCATCAGGAGTGAGGAACCATCAGGGTTCAGAAGGGCATAAGGCTTTGTTCAATGAAATTAAGAGATGATATAGATGAACAATTGGACCGAAAGTTGACGGATTCCCTGAAAGAACAGTTTATTAATCCGGCCGATGAGTTTACACCGATACCTTTCTGGTTCTGGAATGAAGAACTGGAGGAAGAGGAGCTGAAGCGTCAGCTTATTGACTTTAAAAGCAAAGGGGTCAATGGGTTTGTCATTCATCCGCGAATCGGAATTCCCGAGTGTATTGAATATATGTCTCCCCGTTTTCTGGATCTGGTTGAGTTTGTTACGAAAGAAGCCGCATCTCAGAATATGCGTATTGTGCTCTACGATGAGGCTATGTACCCTTCGGGGTCGGCCCATGGAATGGTGGTAAAGGATGATCCCGGTTACGCATCCCGCGGTTTAAAAATGATAGAATACCCTGTTAAAGAGGGACGGGACATATATGTAAAACCGACTCGGGATGAGCGTGTTGTAAGTGTTTTGGCTGTTGAGAAAAAATGTGGCGATTCTTATACCCCGAAGTATGTTCATAAGTGTTCCATCCTGAATAGCAGAGTGATTATTCCATCTTTGTTTTTTGAAACAACAGATCCGAAAGAAAGGGCTGTTCTGGTTTTTATGGAGTGTTTTTCCGGAGGCACTATACGTGGAATTCACTTCGGAGAGGATGATGGAGAGCCCAATGCGCCTCTTTCTGCCGATCTATTGAATCCCGCGGCTGTTCGGAAATTTATCAGACTCACTCATGAGAAGTATTTTCAGAGGCTGTCATTGTATTTCGGCAGTACAATAATTGCCATGTTTACAGACGAACCGGATATTTTGGGAAGAAACCATCTGCCGGATCTTATCCCCTGGACTGAAGATTTTCTGACCTGCTATCAGGACAACGGGAATTCCGAACTGGATTTACCGGCCCTATGGCTGGATGGCGGTGCTGAAACTGAGAAAATCCGCAGCAGCTATCAGTCCGTTGTCATTAAAAAAATGGAAACTGCTTATTATAAACCGATTGCACAGTGGTGTGAAAATCATCAAATTGCCCTTACTGGTCATCCTCAAAAAAGTGATCAAATAGGATTATTGGATTATTTTCATATACCGGGACAGGACCTTGTCTGGCGCTGGGTGGCTCCTGAAAACGGACTTGCTCTGGAAGGAGAGCACAGCACTCAGGGAAAATGTTCCTCAGATGCAGCCAGGCATAGTGGAAAAAGGAGAAATTCCAATGAATGTTTCGGCTGCTGCGGTCCCAATGGTGAACATTGGGCATTTTCCATGGATGATATGAAGTGGTACCTGGACTGGCTGTTTGTCCGGGGGGTAAACTTGATTTATCCCCATGCTTTTTTTTATTCCATAGATGGTGAGAAAAGATTCGGAGAAAGGCCGCCCGATGTGGGACCTAATAATATCTGGTGGAAGCATTATTCCTCAATTTCCAGTTATATAAAACGGATGAGCTGGCTGATGACGGATGTTGTTAATCAGACTGAAATAGCGGTTTTGTGCCGGGAAGATCATCTGCCGTGGAGAGTTCCGGAAGTTCTGTTCCAAAACCAGATAGAGTTCAATTATCTGGAGGAACGTCTGCTATTGTCTGAACAGTGCAGGATGGAACATAGTTACATCCGCCTTCACTCCCAGCAATATAAAATACTAATTGTCGAGGATTTTTCTTTGCTGTCTCCGAAGATTTTAGATCTGCTGCGCTCCTTTTGCGGGAACGGCGGCATTGTTACGGGTCTTAATGGGGGGAACCGGTTATCGGAAAAGAATCCTTTCCGGATCATGCGGAATTGTGAGCAGATTGCAGATCTTTTAAAAAAATCCGCTGAAATCAAGACTTCTTTTTTTCCGCTGAATAAGGATCTGCGTATATGTCATGTCACAAAGCAGGAAAATCATTTCATCCTGCTTGTTAATGAAGGGGAAGAGGAAATCAGAGGAACTCTCGCTGCCGGCGTCTTTGGGGCCGCTGAATATTGGGATCCCTGGACGGGAGAAATCCGGCCCCTTGCGTCATCGGAAAGCTCTGAATCCGAATTACATTATCCTGTAAAACTGGAAAGGCGATCTAGCGGCATTATCCGAATTGATCCGGATCAGGAACCTCTGTATCTTTCAGAAAATGATTTCGTTGAAACCTGTAAAAATGTTTTTCCACTTCAACAATATCCGCTGCCTGATGGAAATCTGCTATATAAAGATTCTTTTGAATTATCGGACAATGACGCTGCAGACCGAATCATTCTTGATATGGGAGAAGTTTATGAGATCGCAGAAGTTGAAGTGAATGGAAACCATGTAGGAGTGAAGATGTGGAAACCTTATATCCTGGATATAACAGATAATATCAAAGTCGGTGAAAATACTATAACCATAAAAACCGCTGCCAGTCGGATAAATGAGCTAATGGGAACTGATTATCCATACGGTTTGAAAGGACCTGTACGATTGCTGGTTTGCTATAAATAAATTAACCATGGAGTAATTATATGAAATTAAGAAATGATATTGATGATGTAATGGACCGGACAATCCGTTTTACAACAAACGGAAAAAGCGGAGACGCTCTGGTCAAAGTGAATCTGAAACAGGAAGCCTATAAGGTCAAAGGGCTGGATAAATGGAACTTTCCTGAGGAAATGGAGCCCTTTCTCGATGAGAATATCAAAGCACTTGAGTGCTCATGGCAGAAAAAAAAGCTTATACCTGACGATTCCATTCCCGCTCTCTATCCCCGGTACGGCATTGCCGAACACTCGGCTTTTGTTGGCGGCGAGGTGGATTTCAGCGAAGACACGAGCTGGCACCATGCGATTCTTAAAGATTATGTCGATATTGATCAACTCGAACTTCGCGAAGACAATGCATGGCTCCGTATGGTCGTAGACGGACTGGCTTATTACAGGGAAAAGGGTGAGGGTATTTTTGCAGTCAAACAGAGAGGTTCCATGTCTCCTCTGGATATGGCCAACGCTCTGCGCGGTAATGATCTATTTATGGATTTCTACGACTATCCCGAAGAGCTGCACAAGCTTTTGAAATTCTGCACCGAAGCCTGTGAATGGTATGTTTCCAGGCAGAAAAGCGTGATTGGGGATTTTTATGGTGGTGCGATCAGCGGAACCGATGTGTGGATGAAAGGCGATGCCATCGGCCATCTCTCGGAGGATGCTTCGGTCATGTGTTCTCCTGGTATTTTTACAGAGTTCGGAAAACCTTATACAAGGGAGCTGGTGGATAAGTACGATTCCGCCTTTATGCATCTCCATACGGCTGGGACTCAGGCATTTAAAGAGATTCTGGAAATCGATAAACTGCAGTATTTTGAGCTGGCGCCGGACCCGAACCAGCCAAGAGGAATCGAAGTGTATAAAAATCACAAAAATCTCTTTGGAAACAAAATTATGAAACTCTTTATCACATTTGACGAGATAAAAGAGAATATCGATTTTCTGAAAACAGCCAAAACAGACCTAGTATGCGATGCAGGCAGTGTCGAAGAGGCTCAGGCTATTACTGCTTTTGTGAGACGGGAACTACCGGTTCTTTAATTCTAAATAATGAAGAGGAAACAGATATGATCGGAACGAGAGGACATGATGTGGGAGCCGGTTTGACCAGCGCTTCGAAGCTGGCTGAGGATATGCGGAAAGCGGGGATGGAAGCCCTTCAGCTGGTGGCATACAGAAGCATAAAAGGGGTCATTGAAAAACCGGGATGCCTGTCCCACGGTCTGGCCTGGAGCATAGGCCGGGAATTTGAGAAGCGGAACATTCACATAGCCCTTATAGGCAGCTATTTCAATCTGCTGGAACAGGATGAAGAGAAGCTGAAAGAGAGCGTGGACCGGTTCAAAGAATATCTGCGGTACGCCCGGGATTTCGGCTGTCCTCTGGTGGGGACCGAAACAGGTTCGTACAACGCCGATATGTCCTACCATCCCGACAACCACGGCGAAGAAGCCTTTCAGACCGTTCTCGAAATATTCAGAGATTTCGTTGCGGTTGCCGAACGCCATGGCGTCATGGTCGGCGTCGAGGGATTGTACAACTTCGTCATCTCCACGCCCCAAAGGATGAAGCGCCTTCTCGATGCGGTTGATTCGGACAATCTGCAGGTAATTCTCGATCCGGTGAATCTGCTTCATATGGGCAATTACAGGGAAGTGAAAGAGATTATTGAAGAGTGCTACGAATTATTTGGAGACAAAATCATTGTGATTCATGCCAAAGATTTTGTTATTGAAGACGATCAGATAAAAACCGTTCCTCTCGGTCGGGGAGCTATGGATTTTGAACATCTACTGTCCCTGGCGAACAAACAAAAATCGGGCATCGATATCATAATCGAAGATTTGAGAGGTGAAGAACTGAAGGAAAGCCGGCAGTATCTGCAAAGTGTAATGGACAAACTGGATATTTGAAGAGAAAGGAAGAAACTATAATGAGCAGCGAAAAACAGAGCACAATTGATGCGGAAATCATCAAAAAAAATATCGACCTCGTAGTGAGACGGACAATGGCTATGGATTTCGCCTGGGACTGGCCGGCGGGCGTGGCATTCTACGGGATCTGCCGGGCCTGGGAAGTTCTTAAAGAGCAGGAATATCTCGATTTTCTCGTTGGATGGGTAGATAACTACCTGGATAAGGGAATACCGAAGCTGACAGTCAATGCCGTTTCCATAGGCCATACACTGATTACTCTGCATGAGGCGACGGGCGATGAGAAATATCTGGGTCAGGCCAAAGAGATGGCCGAATTCCTGACCAATGATGCCCTGCGCTTTGCCGACGGTGTCTTCCAGCATACGGTCTCTCAGAATTACAATTTTCCCGAACAGGCCTGGGCGGATACACTGTTTATGGCTGCTTATTTTCTGGCCCGCATGGGTGTAAAAACAGAGAACGAAGCCTATTTGAAAGACGGACTGAAACAGTATTACTGGCATGAGGAATATCTGCAGAATACCACAACTAATATCTATTACCATGCCTGGGACAACATCAATAAAGACAATCTTTCGGGAGTGTACTGGGCCAGAGCCAATGCCTGGGCTACAGCGACATCCGCCGGAGCGCTGACATTGATTGATGCCTTTAATCCATCTTTTATGACCATTCTCGATGCCCTTCGCGACCAGCTTGCCGCCCTGGTCAGACTGCAGTCTGAAAATGGCCTCTGGCATACGGTGCTCGATGATCCTTCAGCCTATGAAGAGATTTCCGCTTCCGCCGGGATACTGGCGGGGCTGATCGGATATGAACAGGTCCTGGGACAGAGCGTCTACGGAGAATACATCGATAAGGGAATAAAGGGATTGATCGATAACATCGCCGAAGACGGCAGGGCTATGAATGTCTCGGCTGGAACGGCGGTCATGAAAAGCGCCGACGATTACAAACTGGTACCAAAGAAGCGGATACAGGGCTGGGGTCAGGGTCTGGTTCTGGCTACTCTGGCAGAAGCATATCTTTATGTATGAATAAGTCTGTCAAAGCGAACACGATTTGAATCTAAAGGAGACAATAAAATGACTAAAGATCTTCCCAAACCGGAACGGATCTACTCGGGCACCAAGTCCCAGACTAAGACCTACATGCATCAGTTCGTCGATAGTCCGGATGGTACAAAGTACGCATTTCGCTACTTTCCGGGGGAGAATCAGCCCCAGAGCGCCAAAGGAGAGAATGCCGGGGGAGACCCATGCGAAATCTGGCTCTGTAAGAGTGATCTCACCGGGCACTACAAAGCCTTTACCTCACCGTTGAGTGAAGGCGGGCACGGTTCCGACGTGATTGTATGGGTTAACGACGACCTGATTTACTATGCCGGACTCTCGTATCAGATAAGCACTGGCAAGATTCTATGGCAATTTGCTGGATCTGATGGTGAAGTGCCACTGGCGAGGTGTCACCCTGTTAATCCCCATAAACTGTATGTTGGAATTCGCGGCGATGTAGAGCCTCATTGGAATTCCAGCAGCAAGTGCACGGACCTGGGAAATAAGGGCTGGTATTGGCTTGATCCTACATCACCGACGAAACCTGAGCTTCACCTGGTCACTGACATGAAGGACCTGGTAAAATACTACAATGGGCAATGGGAAGATGCCGAGGCTACCTATATCCATCAGAATCCCAGTGATACAAAGCTGCATGTCGTCGTCTATGACAGCAGGAAACGTCAGGAGTTTGCTTTTATTCTGAACGCCGAAGACGGTTCTATTCACAGCTATCTCGGGCCCAATGACATTGGTCGCTGCCACAACGGCCATGTGCTATGGCTGGACGATAAGACTCTCTTTGCAGGCAATCAGCACCCTGGATTATTCAACCTCAAAGGCAAGGTCATCAAGCGTCCTGCCGGCAGGGGACAGGGAAACCATATTTCTATTTCTCCTGACAAAAAGTGGTGGGTTGGCGATATTCACCTGGAACATGTGGTCCGTCTCTACCGATTCGGCTCGAGAGACTCGGTTGTCATCAGTGGTGAGGTCAAATACGACAATCATCATCCCTCCTTCTCCCGCGATGGTAAATATGTCTTCTTCCAGGGAAAGAAACCATCTGAGCCACACATGGGTGTGTACCGGGTCGATGTATCGAGTATTACAGAAAAGGTAAGCAGTTATGAATAAACAATCAATTTTATATAAAGATTCAGGAGAGACGGTTCTCATAGGCAGCGGAGGACTTGTTTTCGAGATTGAGAAAAGCAATGCACAGGTTCTGTCTGCAAAGTGGGATGGTGATATAGAAAATCTGATGTATGTTGACGGGCGTGATAATTATTTTGTCCTCAATTATCACCTGAAAGGCAAGCGCGGCCAATATAATCCGAAGAAAGGAGATTTGACCTATTACGGGGGCAGTGTGACAGAAGAATACGCAGATTTCATGCTGCTTCTTGATGATCCGGAAATAGCACCATTCAGGATTGAAATGCGTTTTTCTGTTAGAGCCGGTATTTCCGGATTATATTTTCATTCGGTTTACAGCTATACAGATTCCATGCCAGATGGTGCGCAAATCGACCAGGACAGATACGCGCTTTATGTGAACGGCGATATTTTCGATGCTTACAAATTAGGAGAAGAGAGAGAAGGAGTTCTTCCTGCCCCGAAGGCACTTAAGAATGGTGAACTGGTTATGGATGCAACTTATAAACTGGAAGACGGCAGCTATTATACCAAATATTCACATATCAATTATGAGTATGAGAATGAATTGTACGGGCTTCACGGCAAAGGACTCGGTGCTTTTGTCATCAAACCTTACAGCGATTACTTTAACGGTGGTCCTACGAGACAGGAATTGACCCTCCATCAGACCTATGACAGTCCTATACTTTTATGGCATGGTCAAACAAGCCACTACGGCCGGCCGGCATTAGTTCCCGGTAAAGGGTGGAGTAAAATGTTCGGACCTGTATTGTTTTATTTTAATCAGGCTGCGACCATGGAGAAATCCTGGGTTGATGCTACGCAACTACTAATTGAAGAAAAAAAACAATGGCCCTGTAAATGGATTGATACTCCGGAGTATCAAAAGAATGAAAGAGGTTGTGTAACAGGTGAAATCTCCATCGAAAACCGTAAGGAAATTAAGAATGGAATTGCTGTTTTAGGCGCACCGAAACCGGACTGGCAGTTGCAGTGTGAAGACTATATTTATCATGCCAAAGCCGATAGCAACGGCAGTTTCAAGATCCCCCATGTGAGAGCCGGAGAGTACTCACTTTATTTTTTTGCCGATGATCATATCGGTGAATATCGACGGGACAATGTTGAGGTATCAGCTGGCGGTGAAACAAAACTGGGTGAAATTTCCTGGCAGCCTGAGACTCAAGGAGAGTTGTTATGGCAAATAGGAAAGGCAAACCGCACTGCCGGCGGTTTTTATGGTGGCGAGGACTATCATCGATGGGGACAGTGGTTTGACTATAACAAAAAATTCAGAGACGGTGTTCAGTTTCAGATCGGAAGCAGTAAGGAATCGGTGGATTTTAATTATTACCAGCCTTACTGGAATCTATCATTTGATGAACAAATAAAAGCAAAACCATGGATTATCCGATTTGACCTGGATGAACAATATGAGGGCAATGCGGTGTTGACGCTGGCCTTGGCAGGAGTCGTGTTTGCAAACCTGAAAATTGAAATCAATGGTAGCCCAATTGGCGATCCATTAACATTGCCTCCGGTCCCGAACGACAATTCTCTATATCGTTCCGGGAATCACGGTGTTTACAGAGTGGAAAAGATCAGATTTGATGCCAATTTTCTTTTCAAAAGGGAAAATGAGCTGAAATTATCGATTGTACCGCCTGATGGTCAGGATATGTGGATGAGCAAGTATGCGAGTGTTTTATATGACTGCATTCGTCTGGAGGTTGAATAAAACATTTCAGAAATAATTATTAATCCAGTCTGTTATACCCGCCTTTTACCACCTGTTCCATGGCTGCTAGCTCTACATCGCTCAGGAAATCGAAGTGAGCTGATCTTTTTCTGGCTGAAAGGTTCCCGTTGTTCTGCAGACACATCTGGATGAATAAGTCAATTAGGCGGTCAGGCATGTCAATGATATCCTGTATCGCCTTTTTGGTCTTGTCATAGTTGGCCAGAAAACTTAGCTCTTCCACAAGCTCTACTTCGATCGTTTTGGTTACAAACTCATATAAAGCTTCTGCCTGAGATGTCATATCCATATACTGATACCAGCATGCGGTATCATTCTCTACGGTCATTTTCCCCATCTCATCCAACCGATATTCTACGAGTTGTGATAAAGGTCGTGAAAAATCTTCCAGTGATGCATCGTAATCAATCGGATTTTTTAGCATAACTGCTGAAACTGGAAACATGAGTCCACGTGGCACCAGTTCCTGTAGTGAAAGGATGTTATGTATCAAGAACCTATGGATTCGTCCGTTCCCATCTTCAAATGGGTGGAGGAATACAAAACCATAGGCGATAGCCGATGCGTGGATGACCGGAGAAACATTTCCCGCTTTCATCCGTTTATGGGATTCGATCAATCCCTCCATCAGATTAGGAAGATCATCAGGTTTTGGACTGATGAAATGTATTATCTCTTTTTGGTAGGCAATTGTCTGTCCAACATAATTTTGACTTTCCCGATAATCCTTATCTTTGAATCTAGGGTCAACAATCAGGTTCTGAAGTTCTATCAGCCTTTCCTTTTCACAAAAGTCTTCTTTTCAGCAAGCTCCAGAGATTTTATGAATTTTTCAGTTCGGATGGCATTGGGCTTTATGTGCTCAATTTCAAAGGATGACTTTGTTTCTTTGTTATAGAGGTAGTTCAGCGCCCGGTGAAGAAGTTTAGGAGGATAGGCGGTGACTATATCTTCGCACCTTTTACGCATGTCCGATGAATTCAACCTGGAAAGATTTTTAGTTCGTCTTACTAATGGACAAAATGTTTTGGACCAAGAAGGTTATTGACAATTCTGTGGCGTTGAGACTTTTCCCCTTTTTGAACGGTGTAATAATCTTTTGCTTCCAGTGCCTCGGTATAGTTACCGGTAGCAATGTTATCGACAGATAGTTGCTTACCCATCAGAAACTCATAGAAAAACCAAATCCTCCGACTATACTTACCAGTCGGCTTGGATTTTATGTAATCGGCAAGCTCTTTTTGAGGAACCTTTTCGAAGATTCGAGCCAGTAATCCCAGATTTACACCATCGTATTTCAACGCAAACTCAAGGTGGTCTCCGACTTTTTCTCCAGGCCAGTACCTTACCGGGTATATGTCTTCAACTGCACCACTTTCCTGAACCTTCGATTTGTGAGTGCCCGATGAAGACACAAATGAGGTGTGCCAATGAGGTATGCCTACCAGATCAAGCATATCAAGAAGATACGCATAACCTGCCGGACGAGGTTTCAAAACATTTATTTTCAAAAGGGAACCTCTTAAAACTATTAATCTCATAGTAATATTATTAGATAATATGTTTTTGTCAATAGAATTGTTAAAATAAGGCTAATATCTGGTAAAACAATTAGATATCATTTGTCACATGTAGAAATCGACCTTCAGCAGGAAAAATAGGTATCCAGCTAGTAAGATAATTAGAAATTGGCTTTGGTTGGTAAAATACTTACAATTTAGAATGACCAGATGATACTTTTTTCTCATTTTTCCACTTAAAGCTTTAGGGCTCTGATCTGGATGTTTTTTTTCGTTTTCCCTTTTAAATTTATGGGCCCTGATACCAATTTGATACCAGTTTGAGAATAAAAAAAAGCCAGATATAAAATATCTGGCTGTTAATTGCTTACATAGTAAGACTTTATTAGCTCCCCCGAAGAGACTCGAACTCCTGACCTAGTGATTAACAGTCACCCGCTCTACCAACTGAGCTACAGGGGAAAATTGCTTACAAAAGGGATATTACATTATATGAATTCTTTGGTCAATATTCTTCTGTAAAAAAAGCTATTTGATGCTGCTTTTTATTCCGCTTTTCACGGCAATAGACAGAAGAGATTCCATATATTCTTTTGAAGGTGGTTCTTTGTGTGAATATAATGGATCCAAGGTGTCTCCCGGTTGAAAAGCTGTTAGATACCAATGACTGGAATCTTTTAAAAGTGGGATTATCTTTTCCATATCGTCTATATCAATAATATCTTCGATAACCGTCGTCCGAAATTCATGATCTATACCTGATTCCAGAATATAAGCGATTGATTCTTTTAGTTTGTCTTTGTTTCCCCGGAGACCCAGAAGGTAATATTTTTCTGGACTGGTTTTAATATCCATAGCTATGTAATCTACATCCAATGTCTTTAATTTTTCTGGATATAATCCGTTCGTATCGATCTTAACCATTAAGCCATGACTTTTAATAAATGATACTATGTCTCCAATATCATCATGTAACAGAGGTTCTCCTCCGGATATAACCACAGCTCCTATGAGGTTTTTTCTCTTAATGATGAACTTCCTTATTTCTTCAATAGAGATTAAATCGTCATTATTTGTGCTATTTAATACAAGTGAAGGATTGTGACAATAGGGGCAACGCAGGTTGCAACGAGGTGTGAATATAATAGAAGCAACCTCCCCGGGATAATCGAGGAGGGTTGTCTTCACTAATGCCGCACTAGTCAGTGGCATTAAGCTGTTTTAACTTTTAGGAAACTTTTTAGTTTGTCGGCATTTCCCGTTCTGTAAATCTCAGATCCTTTGGAATCGTAAAGAATAACAGTTGGGGCACTGTATACAGAAGAATTCATGGCTTCTGTTAAACCGTTTGAATCATCAACGTTTATTTTATTTCCTTCGAGAGCGATAGAATCTATGACTGCCTTTACAGGTGGGCAATTGGGACATGTTTCTTTGAAAAAGAAAGAGAAAGATGCCGCTTCAGAATTGATAACTTCCAATTTTTTTTCTTCGAAGTTTATCTCTATTGCCTCTGTTTTCTCAACAACAGGCTCCGGTGTATAGGGCTTTTCAATATTTCTCGTTTCCAGATCGGAAAAATTTAATCGCTCACCATATTCTTCGCTCTTACCTCTGTTCCAATTAACTACAGATCGGTAATAACCTACAATTCTTGCATAAACTTCAGACTTTCTACCTTCTACATTTATCAGCTGCTCATTTAATTCATCAATTCTGCTATCTATTTCTGCCACTGTAGTCATTTTACCGTCTCCTTTAATAACTGCTCTTTTTCTTTCTCTAATTTCTTAATCTCTTTTTTGATGGAACTTTTCTCTTCTTCTGCACACTTAGGGCAGTTGAAGTGTTCCCCTTCCAGATACCCGTGAAACAGAGCAAATGGAAAATATGGGGGAGATTGTGAAATAGGGGAGCTTGTAGTTGCTGGCTATTGTTTGAACCAGTTTTTTACAGGCCTTCCAGTCTTTGATCGATTCACCGAGCATTCCGTGGAATACTGTTCCACCAGTGTATTTAGTCTGTAGTCGATCCTGCAGGTCGAGTGCATCGAAAATATCTGGTGTGAAGTCAACAGGAAGCTGTGTTGAGTTTGTATAATAGGGCTCATCTGTTCCTGCTGTAATGATATCAGGGAAGTGTTTCTTATCGTGTTTTGCTAACCTGTAACTTGTACTTTCAGCTGGTGTGGCTTCAAGGTTAAACAGATCTCCAGTCGTTTCCTGATAATCTGCCAGTCTGTCTCTCATATAGACAAGCACTTCATCAGCGAAATCCTGACCTTTTTCTGTCGTGAGATTGATTCCAGAGAAATTTAACAGAGTTTCATTCATACCGACTAAACCGATTGTTGAGAAATGATTGTTCAAATGTTTCAGGTATCTCATGGTATAGGGGAATAAACCGGACTCGAGAAGCTTATTGATAACTTTTCTCTTGATAACAAGAGAATTTTTCGCATGATCCATTATGTTGTCCAATCTGCTGAAAAACTCTTCTCTAGATGATGATAGATAACCGATCCGTGGCAGGTTGATTGTTACAACTCCTACAGAACCGGTAAACTCATCGGAACCGAATAATCCGCCACCTCTGTTTCTCAATTCTCTCTTGTCCAATTGAAGACGACAGCACATTGACCGAACGTCTTCGGGATTCAGATCGGAATTGATGAAGTTCTGGAAATATGGTGTTCCGTATTTGGATGTCATTTCAAACAACAATCGGGCATTTTCTGATTCCCAGTCAAAATCTTTAGTGATGTTGTAAGTTGGAATTGGGTAGGCGAATCCTCTGCCGTTTGCATCACCTTCAATCATCAGTTCAATAAACGCTTTATTGATGAGAGCCATTTCCTCTTTGCAATCACCATAACAGAAATCCAGTTCTTTTCCGCCGACAATAGCCTTTCTCTCTTTAAGGTCTGTTGGACAAACCCAATCGAGTGTAATATTGGTAAAAGGAGCTTGAGATCCCCATCTTGAAGGTGTGTTAACACCGAAGACAAAACTCTGAATAGCCTGTTTGACCTGGCTGTAATTTAGTTTGTCCACACGAACGAAAGGCGCCAGATAAGTATCGAAGCTCGATAGCGCCTGTGCTCCCGCCCATTCGTTCTGCATGACGCCCAGAAAATTCACGATCTGGAATACCAGTGTGGAAAGGTGAGACGCGGGCTTTGAAGTAATTTTGTCGGGAACGCCGCCAAGACCCTCTTCTATGAGTTGTCTTATGGACCACCCTGCGCAGTATCCACTGAACATGGAAAGATCGTGAATGTGCATAGCGCCGCTTCTATGTGCTTCGGCGATATCGCTGTTGTAGATATTTTTGAGCCAATAGTTAGCTGTAACAGTTCCGGAGTTATGAAGAATGAGTCCTCCCAGTGAGAAATTAACATTTGCATTCTCATTCACTCTCCAATCGGACTGTGACAAATAACCATCCATTGTATCATCTATATCCAACATCAGTTTCTGCGCATCTCTGATCGCTTCATGTCTGGCTCTATACAAAATATAGTTTTTAGCCAGTTCCGGGTGATCGGAAGCGATTAGAATATTTTCTACAATATCCTGAATCTCCTCTACGGCCGGTGCTGAATTGGGATGTCTTTTAGACATGACGTTTTCCAGTTTAATCTCGACGATTCCCGTCTGTTTCTGGACAAAAATCTCTGCATCCTTTATTCCAGTTGCTATGGCTGATTTTCTGATAGCATTGGCAATGACATTTCTATCATATGGAACTGCCTGACCGTTTCGTTTAACGACCTGTTTGATAATGCCTTTATCAAGCCCTTCACCAACTGTAAGACCCAGGAATTCCTTCCAGTCTCCGCTGTCTCCTTTCTTTTCCACTAGCGCCCCTTCTTTTTACTTTTAATATTGTTACTGATATTTTCTATTTCATTGATAAACTCATTCACATCTCCAAACTTCCTGTAGACAGATGCGAACCGGATATATGCCACATGATCGAGTGAGTAAAGTTTACTCAATATCATAGCGCCGATTTCAGAAGATTTTATCTCATTGTTGCTTTTGCCCTTTAGGTGAACTTCATCTTCCAATTCGTGTAACAGCGTTTCAACAGTGGCTCTGGAAACTGGACGTTTCTCTAGAGATCTCCAGAGTCCCTGTTCAATTTTTTTCAGATCGAAATCCTGTCTATGCCCATCGCTTTTTACGACTTTTAGAGGCACCTCTTCTATCCTCTCATAAGAGGTAAATCGGTAACTGCATCCAAGGCATTCTCTTCTGCGTCGAATTGTCGATCCGCTGTTGTTCTGGCGCGACTCTATAACCTTATCATCCAGGCTGCCGCAGAAAGGACATTTCATTCAAACCTCATATACACTATATGTGGAGTTATTCACATTAAAAACCACTATAAGACACCAGTTGATCAAAATCAAGAGAATTTCCATAGAAATAATAAAATCTTTTTTTATCGATTGAAACTGAACTTTTTGAGCGAATTTTTCAGTTGAAATAGTGCTTTTTTGATGTTTCAGATTAATGAATTTATGTAAAGTAAAAAAGAAAAAAAATTGTGTTGCAAGAGGGTGTGAAAGGCATGTTTAATTGTGGGGATTTTTATAGTGTTTTGGGAGGAGGGAGTTGGGAGTTGGGAAGAAGGATTCGGGATAGAAAACTCTTCCTGTTTCCTATCTCCTTTCCTCCCAACTCCTATTCTTATAGTGTGAACAGCATATCTTCGTATGAAGGATAAGGCCACATATCTTTATCAGTTATTTTTTCTAAAGTGTCACCGTAAGTTCTCAAGTCATCCATAGTGGGTAGAACTTTTTCTTGGTAGGCTTTTGCCTGAGCGAGCAGATCCTCTTCCAGTTCAAGAGCTTCATTCATCTCTTTAGTTACTTTTGCTGATGCTGTAAGCAGTCCGCTTAAGTTTGTTCCCAATTTCGCCACAAGATCTTCCTGTGGAGTTAGTGTCACAGAAGGTGCAACACCTTTGATAGCTTCTATTGATTTTACGATTTTAGAGGCATATTTACTGCTTGCAGGGAAGATGAGTCTTTCAGCCATTTCAACCATAACACCGGCTTCGATATTTATCTGCTTGCTGTATGTTTCAAGATGGATTTCATATCGTGCTTCAAGTTCTGGTTTTGATAATACCTTGTTATTTTCAAAAAGTTCTACAGAGTAATCTTTAATCAGTTCTGGCATTACATCTACTGTTGATTTAAGATTGGCAAGACCTCTTTTTTCTGCTTCCACAACCCAATCATCAGAATATCCATTTCCATTGAAAATGATTCTTTTGTGGTTTTTATATGTGTCTATAACAATTTCTTTTACAGCTTTGTTCACATCCGATGCGTTTTCCAAAGTATCGGCAAAACCATTAAGGATTTCTGCTACTGCTGTATTAAGGATTACATTCGGTCCGGAAATTGACTGCGTAGAACCGACCATTCTGAACTCAAATTTGTTACCGGTAAAGGCAAAAGGAGATGTCCTGTTTCTGTCTGTTGAATCAAGAGGCAGGTCAGGAAGCATAGTCTGCCCGATTTCCATAATACCGCCGTCTTTTGATGGAACTTTTTCTCCGGCTTCGAATTTCTTTAGGATAGCATCCAGTTCTGTTCCAAGGAAAATCGATATTATTGCAGGAGGAGCCTCATTTGCTCCCAGTCTGTGATCATTTCCAGAATTTGCAGCAGAGAGTCTCAATAATGGAGCGTATACATCAATAGCTTTGATAATTGCTGCAAGGAAAATGAGGAACCGTGCATTCTTCTGAGGATTATGACCTGGTTCCAGTAGATTGATTCCATCATCAGTTGCTAGAGACCAGTTGTTGTGTTTTCCAGAACCATTTATTCCGTCAAATGGTTTTTCATGTAAAAGACATACCATTTCATGTCTTTCAGCAACTTTTTTCATTGTCTCCATAACGATCTGGTTGTTATCGGTGGCAACATTGGTTGTTGTGTAGACATTTGCCAGTTCAAACTGGTTGGGGGCTACTTCGTTGTGCTGTGTTTTCGCACTGATACCCAGTTTCCATAATTCACAGTTCAATTCCCTCATGAAATCGGCAACTCTTTCTTTAATGGCACCAAAATAATGGTCATCCATTTCCTGCCCTTTTGCAGACATTGTTCCGAAAACTGTTCTGCCTGTGAGTCTCAGGTCAGGTCTTTTATTGTATAACTCTTTATCAACAAGGAAATATTCCTGTTCAGGTCCTGTCTGTGCAAATATTTTAGTTGAAGTTGTATTTCCAAGAGCTTTAAGGACTCTTAATGCCGGTCCAGCCACTGCTTCCATTGATCTCAATAGAGGAACTTTTTTATCAAGTGCTTCACCTGTATATGAAATAAAAGCAGTTGGAATCGTTAGAGTTAATCCTGTTTTATCTTCTTTAAGGAATGCCGGAGACGATGTGTCCCATGCTGTATATCCACGAGCTTCAAATGTTGCTCTCAGTCCACCGTTTGGAAATGAGGAAGCGTCGGGTTCTCCCTGTATCAGTTCCTTACCGGAGAATTCCATTAAAACAGTTCCGTCACCTGCCGGTGAAATAAAGGAGTCGTGCTTTTCGGCAGTAAGTCCTGTGAGTGGCTGGAACCAGTGGGTAAAATGTGTTGCCCCTTTTGAAATAGCCCAGTCTTTCATTGCCGATGCAACTACTTCGGCAACTTCTTTAGAAAGTAACTGCTCTCCACTCTGAACTTTTCTCAATTCTTTAAAAATCAGTTTGGGAAGCTTCTGTTTCATTGTTGAGTAACTAAAACAGTTTTCTCCATAAATTTCTTCTACCGATGATGAACATGTAATTGTATCGTTATCCATTTTTTATAATCTCCATTCATTTGTTATCTTGATAATTATATAGCAGTAATCATGCCAATTTTTAGTATTTCATGAATACTGCTCTATAATTACTTGTATTGTAATAGTTTATGTTTTAATAAAAGACAATGTAGTATATTTAAGATACTTAAGTATAGGTAAATACATACGTTTACGTATGATTATTATGGAAAATATACAAAAATGTATGAAATCCTTAGAATTGATCAATGTGGGTAATTTTTGATCTTCCAACACTGCAATTGAAGGGGTTGTTCATACATTTTTGTAACTTTTATTATCCGATGGCTACTTCAGCTGTTTCTCCGCTTCTGATTCTAATTGTCTGTTCTATTGGCAATACGAATATTTTTCCATCGCCAATCTCTCCGGATCTGGCGCCCTTAATGATTGCCGATGTTGTTCTATCCACAAATTCATCATTCACAGCAATCTCAATTCTGACTTTATCCAGAAGATTAACCTCAATATCAACACCTCTGTAAGACTCATGATAACCCTTCTGCTGACCACAACCTTTTGAGTTTGTGACAGATATTTTATGGATGTCGTCTTTAAATAATTCCTGTTTTACTTCATTTAATTTGTGTGGCTGTATATAAGCTATTATTAGTTTCATAATTATTGTATCCCTCCCTTATTACACATTCTGGAAAATCTGGAATCCGTGATAAGATTCTGTACCATGTTCTTCCATATCCAGTCCTCGTCGCTCTTCTTCTTCTGTAACTCGAAGACCTGTAGTCTTTTTGATCAGGAAGAATAGAATACCTGCAGTTACTGTTACCCATACAAATCCCACGAGAACTCCCAGTGCCTGTACTCCCAGTAATTCAAATCCACCACCATAAAATAGTCCTAGAAGACCATCGTCCGGACGGTTGGCAAATAATCCAACAGCTATTGTTCCGAATGCCCCACATACACCGTGTACGGAAATTGCACCGACCGGGTCATCTATGTGTAATACTTTATCAAAGAACTCTACTGAGAATACTACAATGATTCCTGCTAAAGCACCGATAATAACGGCAGCTAAAGGTGTTACAGCCCATGTTCCTGCTGTTATACCAACAAGTCCTGCTAATGCTCCGTTCAATGACATTGATACATCGGGTTTGCCCATAGTGATCCATGTTGTCATCATGGCGAATATTGCTCCGGCAGATGCTGCTAGTGTTGTTGTTACTGCTACATGTGCAATTGATAAGTCTGTTCCGGAAAGAGTCGATCCCGCATTAAAACCAAACCAGCCAAACCACAATATAAATACACCAAGTGATGCTAAGGGTATGTTGTGTCCAGGTATTGCCTTAACAGTTATTTTCTTTCCGTTTTTAATATATTTCCCGACTCTGGGTCCTAAGATGATAGCGCCCATAAGAGCAGCCCAACCACCAACTGAATGAACTATGGTAGATCCTGCAAAGTCATGGAATCCCATTTCCGCCAGGAATCCACCACCCCATGTAAAGCTACCGAAGACAGGGTAAATGATACCGGTGATAAATACAGAATAGATCAGGTAAGAACTGAACTTGGTTCGTTCCGCCATAGCACCTGAAACAATTGTCGCTGCTGTTGCTGCAAACACGACCTGGAATATCCAGTCTCTCAGAACCGATGAGTCTGATACTTTCAGGAGAACATTATTACTGAATCCACCATAAGATGCACCGTATATAATCGCCCAGCCAACTGCCCAGAATATTAGTGCGCCAGTGGAAAAGTCCATCAGGTTTTTCATAATAATGTTTCCAGCGTTTTTAGCTCTGGTCAATCCGATTTCAACCATGGCAAATCCCGCCTGCATAAAGAATACCAGAGCAGCTGCCAATGTTAACCAGATCATATCCATAGCGACTGAAAGTGTTTCAACTGAAGCCTCTCCTGCGAATGCTGTCGTGCTGATTACCAGCAATAGAATAAGTGGTAATATAATTTTTTTCATAATTTCCTCCATTGGCTACTAAATTGCAGGGACTGTGCCAGTTTGGAGAAAAATATTAAAATCAAATTGTAAACTGTGGGATTCAATATGAAGTATTTTCTTGTATTACAAAGAAATATAGAAAAGATGATTTTTTTAAATTAGAGATTGTTTCAAATTTATGACAATTTTTTCAATTGGTAAAAACATACATATATGTATCCTTAATCGATAAAACATACGCATTTGTATGTTTTATCGATTAAGTCTTGGTGAGTTATAATCAGGATTATTTCTAATTAGTTTAGCTTTTATGTTGTAAAATAACATCTTGAGTGATTCTATTTCGCGGGTGATAATGAGATTACTATGAAGGGTTCCCGTGCCTTTTTCGGGTTCGCGGGTGATAATGAGATTACTATGAAGGGTTCCCGTGCCTTTTTCGGGTTCGCGGGTGATAATGAGATTACTATGAAGGGTTCCCGTGCCTTTTTCGGGTTCGCAGCTGCGAGTCTCGCTGCTCATCTGTTCTTATATTTTGCGCAGATAATACCATATTTATCAACTCTGAGACCCATGATTCTCTCGGAGATGCCAAGAGCTCTTGCAGCGGATGCTCTATTTCCTCTGGCAGTTTTCAGTGCATCTTTAATTAATTCTTTCTCCAGAGATTCAACGGCTTCTTCTAAAGTGGAATGCAAGGAAGTATCAGTGCTTTCCGCCGATTGCAAAGATGGTGGAAGATGATAAGCATGGATTACATCGTCAGTACTGAGAAGGGCTGCTCTTTCAATTACGTTTTCAAGTTCTCTTACGTTTCCCGGCCAATGGTAGCTTTGGAACAGGTCGATTGACGTACTGGTTATTCTTTTTATGTTCTTATTGTTCTTTTTTCCATATTTTTCCACGAAGAAGTCAGCCAGCAGCATTATATCGGTTTTCCTCTGTCTCAACGGCGGGATGTGTATGGGGAAAACATTGAGTCTGTAATAGAGATCCTCTCGGAAAGAACCTTTTTTTATCTCTTCTTCCAGGTTTCTATTTGTAGCGGTTATAACCCGGACATTTATTTTAATAGTATTCATGGAACCGACCCGTTCTATTTCCCTTTCCTGAAGTACGCGGAGCAGCTTGATTTGTGTCATCTGGGAGAGCTCACCGATTTCATCGAGGAATATGGTTCCGCCGTCGGCCATTTCAAACCGGCCTTTTCTGGTCGCTACGGCACCTGTAAAAGAACCTTTTTCATGACCGAATAGTTCGCTTTCGATAACACTTTCCGGTAATGCCGCGCAGTTCACTCTTATGAAAGGCCGCTCAGCCCTCAAGCTGTTGTAGTGTATGGCATGGGCTACCAGCTCTTTTCCCGTACCGCTTTCACCTCGAATCAGTACAGTGGCATCGCTTTTGGTCACCTGATTGATCAGTGAAAAGACTTCCTGCATATTCTGGGAATTCCCGATCATATTATCGGGTCGGAATTTTTCCTTTAGCTCCCTTTGCAATCGGGTATTTTCCTGGGTAAGCTGTCGCTTTTCCTCACTGGCCCGTTTGCGAAGCTCTGCCGCTCTTGCGATAAGTGAAGCAATGATTGTCAGAATTCTGGAATCTTCATCCAATTCTGTTTCATTTGTAAAAATTCTACCTGCACCTAAGGTACCCAGGCAGATGGTTCCCTGTTTCACCGGGACGCAGATGTATGACCGGTCTTCTTTTTTTCTGCCCATCTGGTCCATTTTATCCAGATAATCATCATCTTCGGTAATATGGGGAATAATCATTGGTTCACCGGTCTCTACTACTTTTCCGGTTATACCTTCACCCAGTTTGTAAACCGCTAGTTTAGCGGCTTTTTCCGGTAATCCAAGGGAAGTTTCAACTGTAATCTCTCTTGTATTTTCATCAATAAGAGTTAAAACGAGAGTATTGAAACTTGTGCTGTCGGCAATTGTCTGCAGCACCGGTGATATGACCTCTTTCAGGTCCATACTTTTATCGAGTAATTGACTCACTTCAAAAAGGAGAGTCATATTCTGTATCTGTTTTCTATAGTGGATAGAGTCCTGAATTGTATTCATAAATACAGATCATACTAAAATGTAGGAAAACTTTCAATTCGAATTTCTACTTCCAGTTTATCAGGGCGTTAAATACCTCTTTTGAATCTTCTTTGCGCACAGCTTTTATAAAATCTGCTGATGATTCATCGCTCAAAGAGCTTTTTTCTATATTTAACTCGTCCATAAAATGAGTTTCACCTTTATACGCTATGGTGAGGGAACTGATTTTCTTTTCATTGTGCTCTTTCTGATTGTAGCAATCGAGAATGAATTCTATGTATCTGGAATTGTTGACATGCTCATTGATATCAATATCGGAGTAATATATCTTTCTATCGAATTGAGATGGAACACCGACATCAAACTTAAATTTCCCCGGATACTCTTCTATCGCATGTTCCTCTGGAAATGAAGGTAAATCTATGCCGATTTTACTTAAGTCGGTCATTCTTTTTGTTTCGGAATTGAGCAGCAACCAGGCTGAAGTGGCCCGAATAATCTCTTCACTGTTTTCATTGTAAAAAACAAAGTCACGCATGTAAAAAAGGCGGTGTTTCCCTTTCGCCCATGTTTTTATCTTTAGTGTTTCGCCATAGGAGGGTAGAGACTGTATTTCCGTTTTTGCCCAGGAAAGAACCCAGAATATTTTATTCTCCTGCAGCGTGTGATATCCAACGCCCAGCTGTTCAGCATGAAAAGAGGCGATATCCTGCATGTAATTAAAGAGAGAGCTGATTTTGAGTTTGTTGTGAAGATCAGCATCAAATGATTCTACTCTTCTTGTCGCTTCTATCTGCAGGTTCATTTTTTCCATATTTTTAGTGCTTCCCGAACTGACCGATTCATCTCTTCCATGAAATCGCTGGTATGTTTTTTAATGTAAAAATGCTGACCGATATTAGATGCACCCTCAATGAATTCTCCGGTAGTAAAATACCTTTCTTCTATAGGCTTATACATTTTATGAAAATCATCAGAGTTTAGTCTCTTATACTTATCCTTGTAATGGACAAATTCCTGAGGATAGCGGGGCGCCGGTTTTTTTGTGGGATAGTTCTCATTGGGATAGCCAAAGCAGATCATGGTAATAGGCAGGGTATAATCGGGAAGATCGAATAAGTCTTTATGATATTCATAATTTTCAAGAATATCTCCAATGTAACATGAGCCGATTCCCATAGATTCAGCAGCGATTACAGCATTTTGAGCAGCAATTAAGGCATCGCTGCAGGCAAGCATCAAATCTCCTTCTTCTGGGTGTTTGGCATTTTCAACTCCCGATTCAACAAAGAAGTCATTCCATCTCTGGTAATCAGCCAGGAACAGCAGTACGAAGGGGGCCTGGGCTATAAATGGCTGGTTATCGCAGCTGACGGCAAGTTTGTCTTTAAGGCTTTGATCTTCCACTTCGATTATGGTGTACAGCATCATATTTCCTGCCGTGGGAGCTCTCATCGCCGCATGGATAATTTTATCTTTAAAATCTCTGTTAATATCTTTATCGATATATTTTCGAACAGACTTTCTGTTGTGTATAAGTTTTAAGGTTTCGTTCATCTTCTTTTATTACGGTTTCAAGTGCCATAAAAAACACTTTTATTTTCATAAATCTATTGGATCTTCACTATCAACTGGTTTGACAGATGTTTCAAGGAAATACATGGGAGATTCCAATTCTTTTTTATTCTCAAAGTATGTTTTTAGAAGGGATAACTGACCGACTTTTTCAATAGAAGTATCCAAGTCTTTTTTCATCGATCTTAAAGAATTGATGTTACTTGTAAGAATATTTTTGTCTTTGGTCTTTATATCTTTTATATCGATAGGTTGAGGTTTCTTCATAAAGGATAAAGTGTCGAGCAGATCTTTGATTTTTATGAATGCCTGATTGATGGACTTTACATCACTGATTAATTCCGGATAGGAATTAATGCCATCTTCGTCATTACTCTGGCTATCGCTTATAAGGTCTGAAACAGAATAGAGAGCTTCATTAATATTTTCCGCATGCTCTGAGGTCGAATCAGCCAGTACGCCGACCTCTTCAGCGACTACGGCAAATCCCTTACCGGCCTCACCGGCATGTGCGCTTTCAATTGAGGCATTCAGAGATAGTATTGAAGCTTTTTCAGCTACCTCGTTTATGATATCCGTTACTTCCCTTATATTATCTATTCCCTTGAAAATGGTCTTTAACTGCTCATCATTACTTTCGGATTTATCATAAAGGTTGGAAATTGTATCAATCAGTAATCCAGAGCGATTGATCTCTTTATCACTGATATTTTTTGACTTGTCGATAGAGTGATTAATTTTACTGAAATCCTTTTCGAATGAGGAATAAACATCAAGAAGGTTATTTAACAAATCATCTTCTGTATCACAGGAGCTCTTTAATATGGAAAAATCGATCAGCATTTTATCAATCACGGCAACCGAATTTGTAATTTGCCGTTTTACTTCTACAACATCTTTGCTTATACCATTCTGAATGTTCTCTATTGATGATTTATATTCACGAACCTCTTTCTCCAGCAATTCCTTTTCTTCGAGGATTGTATTGGATTGCTTTACTGAATCTTCCAGCTGTTCAATGAGGTTGGTTATTTTGTAATTGATTATATTTTTCTCTTTCTCTTTTAAGACGGAGAAATCTCTTTCATTCCCCTGAGAGAGGATATCACTTGTTTTTATAAGAAGTTTTTTAATTCTGATAAACTCTAATAATTGAACGACACTGATAATCAACAAAATCAATATATCGGCTGTCTGAATGATTCGTTTAAAGGGAATGTTTATAAATAGAGAGGCAATTAATACCACAATCAGTAAAAATGAAATGAAAAAGGATTTTTGAATCATATTTATTTTGACAGTCATATTTTAATATTAAATGAAAATTTGACAATTATAAACAGTTAATTTCAAATTCGGACAATAATCCATATATTCTTAAAGCTTTCTCATAGGCTTCGGCTCTATGATGGGTATTGTACTTTTTAAAATTTTCCGGAGCTACCCATATTAATTTATCAAATTCATCATCCTGAGGAGTCGGGTTCATGGATTCTCTGAACTGTATCTTAAATATATAAAACTCCTGACCAAGATAGGGATTCCATTGTGATTCCGCTTTGGGGAAATGATAATGTACTCTTTTCTCAGTCATGGGAAATAAATCCGAGTCCTTAATCGTTACTCCAAGCTCTTCCATCACTTCTCTTCTGACACCTTCTACAGGTGTCTCTCCAGACTCTAAACCTCCCTGAGGAATTTTATATCCCCCGTCCCGTGGTGATGAGCCAATTAGTATTTCATTCTTTTCATTCACAAATATAGCCATAACGGCCTGTCTGAATCTTTTCAATTCTGCAAGCTCTCATAATCTGTCTTTTTGAACATCATTTCTTTTCGTTCGTAACCATATTGCTCATACAGGCAATGGGCGTCTTTCGTCGCCAGTATATTTCATTCGAACATTCGTTGCCGGATGTTCTGAAATACAGGACATTAGAAATTTCCCAAGTCCATTTCCTCTAAAATCCGGATTGATATATACATCGCATAACCAGGCGAAACAGGAAAAGTCGCTTACGATCCTGGCAAAGCCTATTTGCTGCGAATCTTTGAATATTGAAAGAACAACAGAATTATCCATGGATTTCTTTATGAGCTCATCCGGTCTGCCTTCTGCCCCAATAGGTTTGCTGTAGTGATTCAGTAATAAATTTAAGATCGATTTCGTCTTTGGAATCGGTAATAATAAAACCATTTTTTTGCCATTTCACATAGAGCTCCTCAGAAGATATTATTACTAGTTTATTCAGATATTCCCGAATTGAAAGTTCTTTTTTAAATATATTTAAATTAGCTCTATCACGATTATTTAGTTATTTGTAATTGCTTCCATTTGGGTGTCATATATAGAAATTCTGTTTTTACCATCTCTTTTTGATCGATACATAGCCAGGTCCGCTTTGTGAATGATATCTTCTGGATTATCACCCCAATGAATATTAGTTACAATTCCAATGCTCAAGGAGATCATATTATTATTTTTCCAATAGTCCAAAGTTTTATGTAATTCTTTGTCAAACAGCTTTTTTATATTTTCCATGACTGAAAGGGCTCCCGTTTCATCACAGTCGTCGAGAAGGATGAGAAATTCATCACCTCCCAGTCGAGCGGGAATATCCCCTTGACGAGTATTGTTCTCAAGACTTTTCCCAACAGTCCCAATATCTGGTCACCGGTTTTATGTTCCAATTCATCATTTAGCAATTTGAAATTATCGATATCCAGAAACACCAGCGAATCTTTTCTCATATTTCGCTCCTGCTGAGATATTCTCTGGATCAGGCTTTCATAAATGTATTCCCTGGTAAAAATTCCCGATACTTTATCGTGAATAAGATTGTTATAAATTTTTTCCTTTTCCGATTTAATTCGTTCTATTTCATTGTGTCTGTGTTCGGCAATTTTCGTAGTGAATAAGGCCAGGCAGAAAGCCATAATCGTTGGACCGATCCATAACTGTGGCCGGGTTTTTGATAGAATGGCTGCGAATATTCCATCATACGCCGTTCCGATAAACCAGAGTATAAGACCAATTATAATGGGGCTGCCGCCTTTTCTTCTCTCTTTGTCAGATAAAATAAAATAGCTCAATCTGCCCAGAAAAAATGCTACCAGTATTAAAATAGAAATTACCATATAAGGGAAAAAGGGACCTTTTACTACAGAACTATGGGATTTTAGTGTGTTTAACTGATTTGTAAATAAATACTGTCCCGGCAATATGATCATTAATAAGACCAGGGCGGTAAACACTTCTAAGGATCGACATAATATTATATTTCTTTTTTCCACTATGGTTTCGCTGAAACGGTAACTGGTGACTATAGTCGAGGCCGCTCCGATATAACAAATTTTTGTCCAGAATAATACGTAAGAGGGGTCATTGCCCGATACATACATGGCATTTCCAAAGAGGAATATGAATAGGCTGATCTGTAATGTAAAGAAATCGGCTACAATCCGGTCAGTTCGAAAGGCATTTATATAAATAAGACTGTAGAGTGCAAATATCAGGATCAGGATAGACCCGATAAAACTCCCTACGGCATTAATGTGAATAGACAGAAACAAAAAAATTACTCCAATATAATTATCTACTGAAGGGGGAAAGGAATTTACGTTGAAATTAGTAGAGATATCAATATAACATGATAATTAATTATTTACATAATATAACTAATCTTTTTTTTCGAAAATATAATAATACATCGATTCTTCTTTTATCATTGTCTTAATTTTAAATCCCTTTTTATCCAGTGCTTCAAACATCTCAAAAGTTATTTCTACAATAGATGAATTACCTGATTGTAATTCACTGAAAACGATTGGTAATGATAGGAATGGGAATCCGGCAACTTTGTATTTACTCTCTTCATTCAGACAGACTTCATCAAAACAGGGTCTCTTATTATACCATTTAAGCAGGGATAAGTGTTCCAACCCCTTATTGTGATTTACTATAACCTGAGATGACTTTTCGGACCAGTTCATCACGCAGTCGACAACTGGCCATGGAATATTTTCCGGAGGAATTGAAGCCTTATTATTCCAATTGTACACAGAAGAAAAGTTTGTAAGATACAGCGATGTGTTTGCGGCAAAAAGAGGGGAGGTCGAAAAGCGGAATTCTTTGATGCCCATATCGCTCAGCCATTCCTGGGCCCTTGAAATCAGTCTTTTTCCTATGCCCTCATTTCTATATTGAGAATGAACTTCTATTCCCGCCAGCTCGGCATAATTCTCTTTTTCATGGGGAATGATTCCTATCCAGCCCAGTATCGTTTTTTCATCGTTTGATACGGCTACAATTTTCTCACCGAGATTCCGATCGATATGTTCCAAGTGTTCTTTTGGAGGAAAAGGAGCACCTACTTCTTTGAAAATATTATCAAAGTCACCGTATTGATTCCAAATATACTGTTTCTCGTCAGCTAAAAGCTTTATGAATTTCATAGCTACCTCGTGATGCTTTGTTCATATGATGCGATGATACAATTATTAGATAGAATGATTAAAAATTAAAGTTTTTTTTGATAATAGTTTTCACTTCTTTAATATGCGCATCGAATTCAGTACGGCGATCAGTGCGACGCCCACATCGGCAAATATAGCCTCATACATAGTGGCATAACCGATTGCTCCCAGTGCCAGGAAAAACAGTTTTACTGAAAGTGCAAAGATAATATTCTGCAGTACAATTTTTCTTGTTTTTTTGGCAATTCCCTTTGCAGTTAATATCTTAGAGGGTTCATCGGTCATTAAGACTATATCGGCTGCTTCTATAGCCGCATCAGATCCCAGACCTCCCATAGCAACTCCGATATCAGCCCGAGCGAGAACCGGGGCGTCATTGATTCCGTCTCCGGCAAACAAGACTTTCTTACCAGAATCAATCAGTTCTTCTACCTTAACTAATTTATCCTGAGGCAGTAACTCGCTGAAAAATGATTCGATCCCCAATTTCATAGCGACATCTTCGGCTATATAATTTTGATCTCCTGTTAACATCAATACCTGGTTGGCTCCGGCAGATTTGAAACTTTCATTAATCTTCATAGCTGACGGTTTTATTTCATCTCTAATGTGTATGGCTCCGCTATATTTTCCATCATAGGCTACGTGGACTATTGTTCCGGCATATTCCTCATTGGGAAATTCGATATCGAATTTCTTTAATAAGCGATCATTCCCCACAATCAGTTCATTATTTTTATATGTACCGCTCAGACCTTGTCCCGGGTATTCCTGAATTTCCAGCATATCATTGTTATTTATCTCTGAACCATAAGCAGCAACAATCGATCTGGCTATGGGGTGCGTAGAGTTTTGTTCCAATTGGGCTGCCAGTTCCAGTGTGTCCTTACCTGTAACATTTTCAATGGCAAAGTTCCCTTTTGTCAGAGTTCCTGTTTTATCGAATACAAATGTGTCAATATTGTTTAGGGCTTCCAGATAATTACCGCCCTTTATGAGTATTCCCTGTCTGCTTGCCGAACCCAGTCCTCCGAAAAATCCCAGAGGAACACTTAATACCAATGCGCAGGGGCAACTGATGACCAGGAATATTAAGGATCTGGAAATCCATTCTCTGAAATCACCAAATCCCAGTATGGGAGGTAAGAATGCGAGAATCAGGGCACTGATTACTACGATCGGTGTATAGACTCTGGCGAATTTGGTTATGAACTGTTCAGTTTTCGCTTTTTTGCTCGTTGCGCTTTCAACCATATTCAGTATTCTTGAAACTGCGGAATTGCTGAATGTCTTATTTACTTTAAACAGTTAAAGGTGAATTGATATTGATGTAGCCGCTCAGGACTTCGTCATTTTTCTCTACAGATCTGGGCATGCTTTCTCCGGTCAGAGCAGAGGTATCAAGACTTGAGTTTCCACTGAGGATAATTCCGTCAACGGGAAATTTCTCTCCTGCTAATACCATAATTGAATCATTTACCTGGAGCGTTTCCGGCGAAACTCTTTCTGTTGAGTTCCCTTTTATTAAATTAGCGTATTCCGCTTTTATATTGAGTAGAGATTTAATGCTCTTTCTACTGTGGTCTACGGCATATTGCTGGAAACCTTCACCGATTTTAAAAATAACATGACAGCAACAGCTTCTGTAAACTCTCCCAATGCAAAAGCGCCAATTGTCGCCAGAGACATTAAAAAATGCTCATCAAATAACTGACCTTTAACGAGGTTCTTAAGAGCTCTCAATACGACATCCCCACCGATAAGAACATAGGAGACTACATACAGTGAAATGCTTATTGGAAAATCCAATGTCATGAATAGATTGACAAAGAGGAGCACGGCGCCGGTAAAGGTAATGCCATATTTTTTAATGATACCTGAAAAAGACTCTTTTTCGTCTGAAACTTCAGCAGTTTCATTAGCACTTTCGATTGTATTAACGGTTACACCGTTTTCAATATTATCAACTTCACCCTGGATCATATTCTGCAGTGAATCAGATTCCATATCGCTTTCCAGATATAGTTTTTTAGTTGCAAAGCTCAATGTTACATTTGATAGTAATTCATTATTTTGAAGAGCATCTTCTATTTTGACAGCGCAATGTGCGCATGTTAAACCTTCAAGTTTTAATTCGACCATTCTAATTTCCTTATTCAGCCCTGCGAGTCTCGGGCTTCATGCTTGAGATGATTCAATGCCACATCGATCAGGCTGACGATATGTTCGTCATCAAGAGAGTAATACATCATTTTTCCATCTCTTCTGGTTTTGACTATGCGGCTTTTTTTTAATAAGCGAAGCTGGTGTGATACTCCCGATAGTGAAATCTCCATAAGAGCGGCAATATCTCCAACGCATAATTCCTTAATCCTCAAAGCAGCGACAATCCTCATGCGGGAAGGATCTCCCAGAAGCTTAAATATCTCTGAAATATCGACTATATCATCTTCATCAATCAGATTTTTAACGACGATATCGACATTTTCCTGGTTTACGCAACATTCAGTTTTCAAGTAAGACTCCTAATATAAATGAACAATTGAGTAATTGTTCAAGTGTGTACTTATAATTTACTATTTCCCCTATCATTGTCAATAGAAAGTTAATCCAATTATTTTTTTTATACAAAATGTGAAACTCATTGACTATGCAATTTCCCTAATATAGACTTAATTCAATATTTTTTAAGGAGAACATTTTATGAAAGATTATTTCAAAGTTACTACCAGAACAATTGTTGCTACCGGACTGGGTGCTGCATTATTTATGTTATTGTTTATGTATGTAAAAGTTCCTTCACCGATTCCAGAGACTAGTTTGCAGACTGCTTATGGATTAGGTGCCTTTTTTGCTGTCCTTTTCGGACCTTTAGCAGGAGCTTTAATTGCTTTTATCGGACATGCGCTTTCTGATGCTTTACAGTATGGATCTCCATGGTGGAGCTGGGTTATTGCCAGTGGTGTCTGCGGATTTATTTATGGATTGGCCTATAAGAAAACAGGCGTTGACGAAGGGAATTTCAACGGAAAATCAATTCTGGTTTTTAATGTCATTCAGATCTGCGGTAATATTATCGCATGGGTAATCGTTGCTCCTGTTCTGGATATTGTAATCTATGCTGAACCTGTAAATCTTGTATTTACACAGGGATTGGTTGCTGCGGGGATGAACTCTGCGACAGTTGCCATTATCGGTACTCTCCTGCTTATCGCCTACAACGCGACAAAAACAAAAAAAGGCAGTCTTGACAAAGAATAATTCTATTAAAGAGGTTAGTGTGAGTAAAGATATTGTCATAGAGTTTAAAGATTTTAACTTTCAATACTTTACTCAGGCTAAACCGACACTTCACAATATAAATCTTACTATAAATAAAGGCGAAAAAATTCTCATTGTTGGTCCCAGCGGAAGCGGTAAAAGCACTCTCGGCCATTGTTTGAACGGATTGATTCCCTTTTCTTATAAAGGTGAGATTACAGGCAGTTTGAAAGTTCTTAATCAGGAGACAAAAGATCTCGATATATTCCAGCTTTCTAAAATACTGGGAACTGTACTTCAGGATCCCGACGGTCAATTCGTAGGCTTAACTGTCTTTGAAGACATTGCTTTTGCACTGGAAAACGATATAATTCCCGTTCCTGAAATGAAAGAACGGGTTGCCAAAGCAGCAAAACTGGTCGATATGGAGAGTTTTGCATCATCTTCTCCTTATGAACTTTCAGGCGGACAGAAACAGAGAACATCTTTAGCCGGCGTTATGATTGATGATGTTGATATTCTCCTCTTTGACGAACTGCTGGCTAATCTCGATCCTGCAACGGGAAAAGCGGCCATAGAGATCATAGATGATATTCACAATAGTTCGAATAAAACAGTAATCATTATCGAACACAGACTGGAGGATGTGCTGCATAGGGATGTCGATCGGATTATAGTCATGAACGACGGCTATATAATTGCCGACCTCAATGCAGACGAATTGATGTCATCGCCCGTATTAATCGAGAATGGCATCAGAGAGCCCTTATATGTTACCGCTCTCAAGTATGCCGGGGTAAATGTTACTCCGGAATTATCAGCGGGACACTTGGATTCCCTGATAATGGAACATATTACCAAAGATTTGATTAACTGGAATGAATCGGTTGTTCCCCATAAAAAGGAAGATGATAAAGATATTCTCCTTGAGCTGAAAGATGTGAGTTTTTCATATAACGGAGTCGATCCTATAATTAATGATGTCAGTTTCCAGTTGAGAAAAGGTGAGCTGATTGCCATTGTAGGAAAAAAACGGCGCAGGGAAATCGACTTTATCCCGTTTGATCTGCGGTTTTGAAAAAGAAGATTCAGGCGTAATCTCTTATCTCGGCGAAGACATCAGTGATTTAACAATTAAGGAAAGAGCTGAAAAGATCGGCGTCGTAATGCAGAATCCCAATCAGATGATTTCCAAACCGATGATTTATGATGAAATTGCCCTGGGCTTGAGACTTCGCAATATGGATGAAGACGAGATCTCCAAACGTGTGGAAAAGGTCTTGAAGGTCTGTGGTTTGGCTCCCTTTAGAAAATGGCCTATCGCCGCGTTGAGCTTCGGTCAGAGAAAAAGAGTGACCATCGCATCAATTCTGGTTCTCGAACCGGAAGTCATTATACTTGACGAACCAACTGCAGGACAGGATTTCAGACATTATACGGACATAATGAAATTCGTTAAGGAGATCAATGAACTGGGGGTTGCCATTATTCTCATCACTCATGATATGCATCTGATGCTCGAATACGCCAAAAGGGCTGTTGTTATTTCAGGCGGAGAGAAAATAGCCGATACAAGACCCAGCGAAGTTCTTACCGATTCCGATGTAATTGAAAAGGCGAACCTCAAAGAGACATCGCTATACCAACTGAGCCAAAAAGCGGGAATAGCAGATGGCACCGGATTTGTGCAGAATTTTATTGATTATGAGAAGAAGGTGCTGATACATTGAAAAATAAATTATTTTCCTACAATTATGTTGATACGCCTATACACAGACTTTCGGGACTGACTAAGCTCATATGTTTTCTTTTGCTGACATTCGCCGTAATGTTCAGTTTTGATATTCGGGCTATTCTTCTGGTCATGGTATTTTCATTAGTCATTTTGAAGGCCTCTCAAATCAAATTTTCCCAGATAAAAATAATGGTAATCTATGTTGCCATATTTGTGGTTACCAATGCGATCATTACTTTTTTCTTTTCACCTGAAGAAGGTGTGAAAATATATGGAACCCGTCATCTTATAATCGAAATTATAGGTCGTTATAATTTGACACAGGAACAATTATTTTATCAGACAACAAAGCTGTTTAAATATGCTTCGGTCATTCCTCTGGGAATAACGTTCTTATTGACAACAAATCCCAGTGAGTTTGCATCAGCCCTAAATGGCGTGGGTGTTCACTATAAAGCGGCATATGCTGTTTCTCTGACCTTGAGATATTTTCCCGACATACAGCGTGAATATCGGAACATAAGCCTTTCACAGCAGGCCCGCGGCCTGGATATTTCCAGAAAAGCTAAATTCACAAAAAGGGTTAAAAACGCCCTATTGATAATTATACCTCTGGTATTCTCTACCCTCGATAGAATTGAACTCATAAGCAATGCAATGGACTTGAGGGGTTTTGGAAAGCATAAGAAGAGGAGCTGGTTCAGCAAAAAGAAATTTACTGCCGGAGATCTTGCGGCAATCATTATATCGACTTTGATATTTGCCGGAACGATTCTCGTTTCAGTATTTATCAATCACGATAGATTTTACAATCCATTTATATAGGAGCGACGATATGGAAAAAGCAATGATGGTATTTCAAACTGATTTTACTTATAAAGAGGGGGCTGTCTGTTCTATGTATGGTGTTGTTAAAAGTGTAGACAGATCATTGGATATAATTGACGGCACACATGAAATCCCCCAGTTTGATACATGGAGCGCTTCTTACCGTTTGTATCAGTCCATGAAATTCTGGCCTGAGGGAACTGTCTTTGTTTCCGTTGTCGATCCCGGTGTGGGAACTCCAAGGAAAGCTTCAGTCGCTTTGACCAATAACGGATACTATATCGTGACTCCAGATAACGGATCATTGACTCATGTGGATAAAGAGTTCGGAATTAAAGAGATTCGTGAAATAGACGAGACTGTAAACAGACTTCGTGGCAAAGATACTGAAGAGGTGAGCATTTTCCACGGCAGGGATCTTTTTTCCTATTGCGGAGCAAAGCTGGCATCGGGAATTATCTCCTTCGAAGAAGTGGGACCTGCCTATCCGACAGAAGATATTATTCGTGATCCGATACTTGAGCCCATGGTAGGCGATAACAAAGTCTCAGGAATATTTGAAATTAACGATCCCAATTTCGGAAATCTATGGACTAACATACCTCTTTCTCTTTTCAGATCGTCGGGCTTTGAATTCGGCGATTATGTAAACTTGAAAATATGTCATAAAGGGGAAGTAAAATTTTCTGAAAAGATTCTCTTCCATAAGTCCTTCGGCTTTGCCGATAAAGGGGATCCTATGATTTACAACAATGAATTAATGAAGATATCCCTTGCTGTTTCTCAGGGAAGTTTCTGCAATAAATACGATCTTGGATACGGTCCGGAATGGACTGTCGAATTTACTAAATGAAGATATTAATATGAATAAACTGATAGTATTTCAAAGTGATTTCGGATTGGTGGACGGTGCTGTTTCCGCTATGCACGGTGTAGCAAATGTGGTGGATGATTCATTAAAAATTTATGACCTGACTCATGATATACCGCAATACAGCATCTGGGATGCATCTTATAGATTGTTTCAGACAACAGAGTACTGGCCAAAGGGAACTGTGTTCGTTTCAGTTGTCGATCCCGGTGTGGGATCTAAGAGACTCAGCGTTGTGGCAGAGACAATAGACGGCCACTTTATCGTTACTCCCGACAATGGAACTTTGACCCATATGAAAAAATATGTGGGAATTAAAGAAGTTCGAGAGATAGATGAGACAAAACACAGAAGGGAAGATACGGAATACTCTTATACTTTCCACGGCCGTGATGTTTATGCCAATACGGGAGCCAAATTGGCCTCGGGAACTATTTCATTTGAACAGGTCGGAGACATTGTTGAAGTGGAACATGTTCAGGAACTGGCTGTCGGTGAAGTAGTAAAAGGTGAGGATTTTGTCAAAGGAACAATTGATATTCTAGATATCCGGTTTGGTAGTTTGTGGACCAACATCCCTCGTGATGTATTTGTAAGTACGGGATTAAAACATGGCGACAGTGTGGAAGTTCTTATTCGCAACGGTTCAAAGACTGTCTATAACAACCGAATTGTCTATGGTCGATCTTTTGCAGATGTTTATCCCAGCGAACAGATTATTTATGTTAACTCAGTATACAATATAGCCATTGCCATCAATCAGGGTAATTTTGCCAAAGCCTATAATATCGGAACAGGCCATCATTGGGAAATTGAGTTCAAAAAAATTAACAAATAGACAATGTATTAAAACCCGAAGTATCATATTTCGGGTTATTCTTTTTACTGATCTATTGATCCGAATACTCTTTGTAATATTTCGCTTATCCTTTTAACAGGATTTTCCCGTATTGCCTTCTCTTCTTCAGCCACTTTCAGGAATATTCCATCAAGAGCTTTTTCCGTCAGGTAGAGAGAAAGATCTATTTCCACAACGGTTAAATCCGCCAGTTTTCCGACAAGAGATTCCGCCATACTATTGTACAGATCCTGAAGTGTATACCAGGTGTCATTGGCAGAAATTCCGCCTATCAGATCCTGGTCTAATGCATCATTCAGAGTCGGTTCATAGAGTGACACAAGTTGATAGTAAGATTTATTGATGAAATACTTAGTCGCTGCATCATCGTCCCCCTGTAGAATTTCAAAAGCTTCTAAGATGGTCATCTCTCTAATGGCATCTTTGAAAATTGGAACAGATCGGGAGGCCGCCTCTTCTGCAGAGCGATTTATCCGGAGTATCAGATCTTCCAGTAATTTCTCACCACCGGGAATCCTATTGATATTTTCGATAACAGCATCTGCTTCCGGAGGCAGAAGTAATTGGAGAACAGGATTCCCGTAATAGCCATCTGTTTTGCCCAAAACCGAAACAGCATGTTCTGCACCGTTGCTCAGAGCTTCCTTGAGGCCTCTGGCCACTTCTGCTTCAGTGAGAGGTACATCCTGAATCATCAGATCATCAATGACTGTAGATACAGTAGATAAACATCCGGTAAATAATAAAAGTGTGACAAGCGATAAAATGATTTTTCTTTTCATATTGATTAATTGTAGTTATTTTTTATTCTTTTTACATCGGATGTATGAATTTTTGATATAATATAGAAAAAAATACAAGGCAGGTATTTTCCACTTGAATTGTCCTTTATGTGAACAGGCAGACCTTTTATTATTTCATGAAGATAAAAAAAGAACCTATATGCAATGTTGTCACTGCAGTCTGGTATTTATTCCATCGCGTTACCGGCTCAGTGCTGAAGCTGAGAAAGCCGAATATGATCTGCATAATAACAGTCCGAAAGATCAGGGTTATAGAAAATTCCTGTCACGTCTGGCAAATCCCCTTTTGGAAAGATTAAGTCCTGACAAGGTCGGGTTGGATTTCGGTTGCGGTCCGGGACCGACTTTAAGCGTTATGATGGAAGAGGCTGGACATTCAGTCCAATTGTTCGATTATTTTTATTTTCCGGACAAATCAGCCCTGGAAAACAAATATGACTTCATAACTTCAACCGAAGTAGTTGAACATTTACATAATCCGGGTGAGGTGTTTCTCTCTTTATTCAATATGCTGAAGCCCAAAGCTTATCTGGGTCTTATGACCAAGTTGGTAAAAGATCACAACTCTTTCAAAACATGGCATTATATTCAGGATCAAACTCATATCTGTTTCTTTTCAAAGAAAACTTTCCAGTATATTGCTGAGAAATACTCTGCCAAATTGGAGTTTATAGGTAATGACGTAATTCTTTTTCAAAAATAATGATTAGTTTTTTACACCGACAACGATATCAACTGGTAGTCCATAGTAAGTTAAGTTTCTAATATTACTGACCGTAAAATCTGCTTTGCCCAGAATCTCTGAAACATTGATGGGGCGACAATCAACAAATTGGGGAAATCTTTTATGACTCCATAAATACAAATTGTAAATCAATGTTTTTTTCTCACTTTCAGCCATTGATAATAAGCAGATTCTGCCATTCTCTTTAAGACTTATATATAGCTTATTCAGTAATTGAGAGATTTGAAGCGGATTGAAAATCTCAAGAGTGAAACTCATAAATACTGCATCTAATGAATCCTGCTGTAATTCGATTGTATTTGCATCCTGGCAGATTAATTTTACTGATTTTTGCAAAAAAGATTTCTCAATTTTTTTGGATGTAATTTCATACATAGATTGGGAGTTATCAACAGCCGTAACCGATCCCTGGACTCCAACTGATTTTGCAATTTGTATTAATGACTGTCCCGTTCCGAATCCAATTTCCAGAATGGATTCTCCCTTTTGAGGAGACAACAATTCAAGAGCCTTTTTTCTGTAGCGGTTTTCGAAGGAGCCGGACATGATATTATACATCCGGCTGATTTTGTTATAATTATTTCTGCGGTCCATCTCATTATAATTCTAATGCAGAATTACAATTGATCCCAACCGGAAATGACACTGGACTGATTATAACTTGTAACGGTGCTTTCAAAGAAGTTGGCCTTTACATCGCCATTGCCCTCTGTATCGGCAATCCTTTCAAGATGCAGATAGGGGTTTGTTTCGAAACCGGGATAGAGCGGGGCAAAATCAAGATGTTTCAATCTCATATTGGCAATATATTTCGTATATTGCTCTGTGCTTTCTTCTGTTATTCCCAGGATGTCATTTCCGATAATGTGGTTTGTCCATTCAATTTCCTGTTCCACTGCTTTTTCAAACATGGGGTAGACCATCTCTTCTGTTATAAATCCCTCTTTTTCCTTGATCAGAGCCTGAATAATCCTTTTGAACATAACCACATGGGTCAACTCATCTCTATTGATATACCGAATGATATCTGCCGATCCCGGCATGAGATTCCTGCTCGAAAGCAGATAAAAGAAATTAAAGCCGTTGTAGAAATAAACCGATTCGAGCAGATAGTTGGCTATTAATGATTTGGCGAAGTTCTCCGGATTCTGTTCGTCGTGAAAATCCTGATATATTTTTGCAATAAAACCGATTCTGTCAAAGAGGACTTTGTCCTCTCTCCAGAACTCATAAATATCATTTCTTCTGTCCTGCGGTATAAGCGATTCGATCAGATAGGCATAGCTCTGGCTGTGTATCGCCTCCTGGTAAGTTTGTATGGCCAGTATGAGGTTCACTTCGGGAGCTGTTACATACTCGGATATCTTGGGTATATTATTTGTCTGCAGAGAATCGAGAAACACAAGAAAGGACAATATCCCGTCATAGCCTCTCCTCTCCGGTTCGGTAAGCTTCAGGTAATCCTGAACATCTGGTGTAAGATCAACCTTTTCCGGTATCCAGAAGTTTTCCATCATCGACTTGTACATCTTGTTCGCCCACGTGTACTTCGTATTGTTTAAATTGAAGAGATTCGTGCTGTTTCCCCCCACCAGTTTTCGTACGGCTATATCGTCTGATCCATTTGGATTAAATAATTTTTTCTGGAAAATGCTATCCATATATTCCTCTTAATTCGCGCAGGAAACGCAAGCTTCCTGTTCATTCATAATATTGCTGTTTTTTTGAATTGTCCTAGTGTAATAGACCGTTTTGCATCCCTTTTCCCAGGCGGAGAATATTGTCTCATAAATGTCCTGAGCGGTAATATCGTTATTCAGATTGTATAGCAGCTCCATGCTGATACCCTGGTCGATCCATTTCTGGATTCTCGATATGACAGAAACAATTCTCGTTTGCTCTATATGTTTATTCTCTTTGTAAAACCAGAATGAATCTTTTATAAACGGCGGACATATGGGTACCGAACCGTTGGCATTTTTATCCACATGAAATTTGCTGTATACAGGCAATACGCTTGCCGTGCATCCCTGGAGCAGAGCGCTCGATGTATTGGGCGCGACAGCTAACAATTGACCATTTCTTATTCCCGAATTGTAAACCTGCACCATTAGATTTTCCCACCGGTCTGATATCTTCGAGTTTTCCTGAAACCACTTCAAATCTTTTCCGAAGAATATCCCTTTGGACCAGCTGCTTCCCTCATATGCTTCGTAGGTTCCTCTATCTTTGGCAAGTCGGGCACTCTCCTCTAGGGAAAACAGGGCGATCTTTTCAAATAATTGGTCTACAATCTCTTCCGATTTATCATAGCGGATCTTGCTTTTTGCAAGGAAGTCCGCCAGACCCATAGCGCCTAAGCCGATTGTTCTGTATCGCTTATTGTGCAATATGCTTTCCGGGGCGGGAGAATCGGTTAACTCGATGGCATTGTCCAATATCCTGACACCCAATTTAACTGCATTTTCCAATTCGTCATCGAAATCGATATTGGCAAGATTCAGACTGAGCAGATTACAGGTATGAATCAGTCCCTTGGAACTTTCACCCATAACGGATTCACCATTTATGTGCGGTTTATTTACAGTGCTCGGACGGAAATTAGAGAATGATTCCTGACAGAGATTTCCGCTGCCGATGAATCCGTCGTGTATGTTGGGATTGTTCCTGTTCGCCGTGTCCTTTAAGAACATATAGGGCATTCCTGTTTCAATCTGGGACTTCATGATCTGTTTGAATATATCAATCGCCGGTATAGTCTTGCTTCTTTTTATATTTTTGTTCGCTTCCAGAGCCAGGTAGAGTTCTTCAAATTCCTCACCCCACATTTCTGCTATCTTACAACCTGAAACCTGTTGCACTTCATGGGGATCGAATAAGGTCCAGTCTTCCCTGGCATCGACTCTTTTCATAAAAAGATCCGGAACGACTACCTGAGGAAATATATCATAAGCCTTTTTTCTCTGATCTCCGGTTTCCGTTTGCAATTCGAGAAATTCCAATAAGTCAAGATGCCAGATATCAACAGCTACAGTTACTGCTCCGGCTCTCTTTCCCAATTGATTTACGGCAACAGCCGTATCATTTAATATTTTAATCCAGGGGATGATTCCTCCCGAAGCATTGGGAACGCCTTGTATTTCCGATCCCGTAGCTCGTATTCTCGAAACATTGAGCCCGACACCACCGCCATTTTTAGAAATCTGGGCGACTGTATTGATATTGTAGAAAATCGAATCGAGAGAGTCATCTATTGCGGCTACAAAGCAGCTGGACAGATTGCCGTTGTCTCTTCTCAAATTGATAAGAATCGGTGTCGCCAGTGAAATCTTTCTTCCTGCGATCACATCGTACATCTCTTTGGCTACTTCTATGCGATTTCCGCTTTCGTTTCCCGCAAGGTATAAGCTGATGGTCATGAACATTTCCTGGGGCAGTTCCAGGGGTTCGTCGCCATCTCTGATCAAGTACCTGAATGTCAACAATCTGGCACCGGCGTAATCAAAATCCAAATCGTAATCGGGATTTATGTATTCGCCGGCTTCTTTCAACTCAGCTTTGCTGTATAAATCTAGAATTTTATTGGAATAGAGTCCTTTTCCTACCATATATGTAAGGAACTGATAATAATCGCTATAAAGTTGTGTATCCCAGTTTCTTGATTTCAGAGCATTTTTGTAGTAATCCATTAACATAAGTCTGGCTGCAATTATCCTGAATTCAGGTCGTTCGACCGATGTCAATCGAGAAGTAATATCTACTAAAGAGGATTGAATCTCTATTGTTGTAATTCTGTCTTTATATATGGAATCTATGTGGCTTTCTATTTCCAGGTAGTCTATCGATGTGCCTTCGCAGGCCCAGACAAGAGCATCTCTTATCTCCTTAATATCAATGTCCGATTCCTGCCTGTCTCTTTTTATTACCTTCAAAATATCCCTCCCATTTAAATATTTTTCGGTTGTGTGTGAGAAAATTATTAATAACAATTATTATTACTAATAAGGAATCTTGCAAGAACTATTTCAAAAAGTTGCGCTATATATGGTATCTTTATGATAAAATGGGATGTATGGAACACTATTCAGCTAATGGGAATTCAGAGAAAGTCTCTCAAATAAAATCAATTGTGATATTCTATTTTTCCGCGACCGGCAATACTGAGAGAGTTGTCAATAATACCGCCAGCGAACTTCTGGAGCAGGGACTGGAAGTTAAGAAGCTGAATATTGAAGACCAGTCAGTATCAGATGAGATTCTTGATTTGGAACAATTTGATCTCATTGGATTGGCATATCCCATCTACGGGTTTGGAACTCCCAAAATCATAGATGAATTTATTGATACATTTCCCCAAGGTTCAGGAAAAAAATTATTTCTATTTAAAACCGGTGCCGATTTTATTTCAATTAATCACAATGCTTCTTTTGACTTAATCAATGAACTGGAAAGAAAAAACTATCTTGTGTTCTACGACAGAATTATCGTCATGGGATCAAACTGGGTTTTGGGATATCCCGATGCTCTTGTGAAGCAACTCGACTCCCTTGCAGAAAAAAAGATTAAGCATATGTGTCATGAGATCCTTCAGCTTAAAAAAAGGAGATTTAAAACCGGAAAGTTCTTGAAATCTCTTTCTCTGGGGATATCCCGTCTGGAAAAAAATTATGGATCAAAGAGTTTCGGTAAATCTCTGAGAAATGATTCCAATTGTACTTTTTGTTCTATCTGCTCAAAAAATTGCCCAAGGGGTAACATACAGATTCTCAATGGGTCAGTAATTTTCGGGGAGAAATGTATCTGGTGCATGAGATGTGTTTACAATTGCCCTCAAAATGCTATTTATTCCAAAGGTTTAAATTTTTGTATCTTAAAAAATGGATACGATCTGGCACAAATTCTCGAAAATGAGCAAACCGAAGGAATCTTCATTACTAAAGATACAAAAGGATATTACAAACATTTCATAAAATATATGAATGATGAAAGTGTATAGGAAAACCTTCAGTTTTGTGAAAATATTCTCAGTTACTAAGCCTGATTTTAGTTTTTTCAAAACATAACTAGTGCTATATATCATACACCACAATTATCTCACTTCACCTCCATGATGTAAAAGAGCCTCTCTAAGTGCGTTATAGGAGCCTTTTAGTTAATTTAGATAAAAGTTGGCATAACAATTGCTGTAAAGCTGGAACATTTAAAAAAGTAATAAAAATACTTTTATTTTCCTTGGAGAGAAGAATGAAAAATTTACTTTTCATATCAGTTTTAATCGGTTTTGGTTTGTTTCTTATTGGGTGTTCTTCACCTGTGGCTACAGGCTTGAATGACGAACTTGCGACAACAGTTGATGTTACCGGTGTAATCTTGACAGAATCCACCTTGACTGTGGGTACAACCAGATCCATGTCAATTTTCAGAATGTTGACCCCCTCATTTTCGCAATACTGACCCCCCCGGAATTCGGTATGTTGACCCCCTTAAAATAATCATCAGTTATCCTTTTAAATAAGGAGGAGCTGGTGGATAAAAGGGAGTTAGAAATGTACAAATTAGAAGAAGCAATAAAAGCCCTTTTGGAGAACACTCCAATCAAGCAAATTGCTCGTCGGCAGAAGATCTCAAAAAACACTGTCAAGAAATACAGAACACATCTGGAATCTATCCTGTCGGAGAAACCATGGATCAAAAATGATCTGTCAGAAATCATGACCGAGTTCCGTACTAACCGTAAAAAAGAACGTTATTCTGAGAATCATGGATGGCTGGAATCACATACAGAACTTGTGGATGAACTGGCACTGGAATGTGATAATTATGTAAGACTCTTCCAGGTACTTCAGGAAAAGGGATTCAACGGTAGTTACTCATCTCTTATGCGATATGTCATGAAAAACTCAGCCGTCAAAGGTCGTCCCATATTCCGGATTGAAACAAAACCAGGGGAAGTCGCCCAGGTTGATTTCGGGTATGCAGGGAGGATTTATGATGAACTTTCGGAAAAAGATATCAAGGCTTATGTTTTTGTTATGGTATTGGGATTCTCCCGTGATGCCTACTTTGAAATAGTCAGAAGCCAGGATATTCAGACATGGAGTCTGTGTCACATTCATGCTTTTGAACATTTTGGCAGTGTTCCCAAAATAGTCATACCGGACAACCTCAAGAGTGCTATCATCAAAGCCGCCTACTGTGATCCACTTCCCAATAGAAGTTATGCCGATCTTGCCAAACACTATGGATTTCAGATTGATCCGTGTATTGCTGGTGTTCCAGAGCATAAAGGGAAAGTGGAATCCGGTGTCAAATATGTCAAAAATAACTTTCTGCCACTAAGAACTTTTAAAAACTTTACTGATGCAAATAAACAGCTTTCCGAATGGAATAAAAATATTGCCAGAGTCAGAATCCATGGTACGACCATGCGTAAACCTGCCGAATTATACATAGCATTTGAAAAGGCTGCATTACTTCCTCTGACTACAGAGAGGTTTGAAATCCCCGTTTACAAGAGACTGAAAGTGGGAAGAGACATTCATATTCAATTTGACAAAGCATACTACAGCGTTCCATATGGACTACGGAGTGAATATGTCCTAGCAGTCTGTCGGACTTTACCCCTTTCTAAAAAAAAGAATTTCCAGAATTCAATTTCTCGCATAAAATTCCTTCATGAGTGCAAATTTTATAAATATTGACAGAGATACTCCGATGCTTTTTCCTGCTGACCTGCGGGAATGGCTACCCGAAAACAGCCTGGTCCATTTTATAATAGATGCAGTAGATACACTGGATCTAAGCAGTTTTTCTATAAATACACGAGGCAGTGGAAACGCCCAGTATCCACCGGCGATGATGCTGACACTGCTGATTTACAGCTATGCTACAGGAAGATTTTCTTCAAGAGAAATTGAACAGGCAACGTATTTTGATGTGGCAGTGCGATATATATGCGGTGGAGATAAACATCCGGACCACGACACAATATGTTCATTCCGTTTAAAAAATCGAGATGTATTCAAGGAATCTTTTATCAAGGTTCTGATGGTGGCTTCTGAAATTGGGAACCTAAAGAAAGTCGGTGGTATCAGTGTCGACGGAACTAAGATTTCAGCCAATGCCAGCAAACATTCGGCAGTGAGTTATAAACGGGCTGTAAAGAAAATTAAGCAGCTTGAACTGGAAATTGAACAATTAACACAGAAAGCAGAGGAGGCAGACAGCACGCCACTTCTCGATGGCCTGACAATTCCTGATGAAATAAGCCGTAGAGAAAATCGAAAGAAGGCATTGGAGAAGGCTAAAGCTGCCATTGAAGAACGTTATGAAGAGATCTACAAAGAAAAACGAGCTGAATATGAAGAGAAAAAGAATAAACGGGATAAAGTCCGTGAAAGTGGTAATAAACCACGGGGAAGAGAACCCAAACCACCTGGGGAGACACCGTCTGATAATATGCAGTTCAATTTTACAGATGAAGAAAGTCAAATAATGAAAGCAGGAAACGGCAACCACTTCCTGCAGTCATACAATGCCCAGGCAGCTGTCGATACCGAAGGAAGCATGTTGATTCTGGGAAAGTATTTGACGGCTCATGCAAATGACAAACTTGAGCTTGAGCCGTGTACTGATAGTGTTGATTCTGCAGTTCGAAATATAAGTGATGTCAGTTCTGATACTGGTTATTTCAGTGAAAAAGCTGTACTTGCAGTTGAAGATAATGGAAATGGCCCGATTGTCTATTGTGCTGTTGAAAAGCATGGTCACCACCGGACTGTTGCCGATTTGGAAGAAAAGGCTGATCCTCCGCCACCTCCGAAAGATGCAACCACAAAAGAAAAAATGATTCATCGTCTGAGAACCAAAGAAGGAAAAGAAAGGTATAAACTTCGAAAACAAACGGTAGAACCAGTTTTTGGCATCATAAAAACAGTAATGGGATTCAGGCAATTTTCTTTGCGAGGGAAAGAAAAAGCAGGTCTGGAATGGGACCTTGTCACTCTTTCATATAATTTAAAACGGCTGTACAAACTGAACGATGGGAGACGATTGTCTGTGATGTTGTAGGGAGAGTGCTTCCAGAGATAAAAACGACTCTATAAAGGGTAAAATTGACGGAAAAATTGATTTTATTTTATATTTTCCGATTAAGTTGGTTAGAATTTCTATAAAGCCTAACAAACCGGGATTTTATTTAATTTTCGACGTTACGAAGGTTTATCAACCCGACAGACTGCTAGGTAGGAAAACGGAATCCCAAGTGGCCATTTTTCATGATAATGAGCTTGTAGCAGTCCATTTTCCCATTTTTGCAGGGAAAAGGCGTACAAATAAGGACCATTATCCACCTGATACAGGTAAATATATGGAATGGGACACAGAATACTGTATTCGAGAAGCTGGTAAAGTCGGAGTAAATACGACAAGAATTGTTCATTCACTCCTAAATGAAGAAGTCATAAGAAATCTCAGATCGGCTCAGAATATCATCCGTTTACAGAATAAATATGGAGAAGAAAGACTTGAGGCCGCCTGTACCCGTGCTGTTTATTTTGGAAATTACGATTATCACAGTATCAAGACCATTCTTGAAAAGGAGTTGGATAAGCATAATGATATCTTTTCTCCTCCGGAAAGACAGTTATCCGATACCTACGCCAGAAGCATTGATGAACTAATAAATGGGGAGGTTCTTCATGGAAACACATGCTCAAATTAAATCAAATTTAAAATATCTGAAACTCTCATCAGTTTATGAGAATTTCGAACAGAGAGTCTCGGAGGCTATTCAGACTAAAATGGGTTATGCCGACTTTCTTCTCATCCTCACTCAAGATGAAATTGATAGACGGAAACTTAGAAAACAGGAAAATAGTATCAGAAAAGCGGGTCTTGGGAGATATAAAAGACTGCTTGAATTCGACTTCGATTTCAATCCGAACATAAACCGGCAGCAGGTACTCCAACTTGCCAGTTGTGAGTTCATCAGGAGAGATGAGAATGTCCTTTTTGTCGAGCCTACCGGTGTTGGGAAAACATTTTTAGCAAAGGCTATAGCTCATGAAGCATGTTCAAAAGGTCTGTCTGTGATATTTACCAGAACCATGAAAATGCTTGAATATATCTATTCGGGAAATGCTGATAATTCGACAAGTAAAAGAATAAAACAATTTATCAAACCGGATCTTTTGATATTGGATGACTGGGGCTTGCAGGCTTTTCCCAACAAATTGTTGAATATTCTCAATGAGATAATGTCAGAAAGATATGAGCAGGGATCAATTATTATTACGAGCAATAGGCCATTAGAAAACTGGAGTGAATTGTTCACAGAACCTGTTGTCAGTTCTGCTCTTCTCGATAGGCTTTTCCATAATGCTCATAGAGTCGTAATTGAAGGAAATACTTATAGGAAAATGTTGTGATTAGAATTATGGTTTATAGTATCTGTAAGAGGGGTCAGCATACCGACAACTGAGGGGTCAGGAATGCGAAAAATGACAATCCATTCAATTGGATGACATAACCATATTACCGGCTAATGCCAGTAACAGCTCGGTAACCTGGAGTTCAAGTGATGAAAGCATTGCTGCTGTTAGCACTAATGGTATCATTACCGGGCAAAGCGTTGGCAGTGCAGTTATCACAGTTTCTACCATAGATGGCAATTTTATTGACACCGTAAATGTTACTGTTGAAAGTTATGTTCCTATAACAGGTATCTCTTTAAGTGGTAATCCCAGCTTTGAAGAAAATGATACAGAATCAATTTCAGTTATTATCACTCCTTCGAATGCGACAAACAAGTCTTATACTGCAGCCATAGATGACTCTTCCATTATGGAGGTCTCTCTTAAAGAGGCGGGCTACATCAATTTGACAGGTCTTACTTCTGGTTCAGCTGTGCTGACAATAACATGTGATGATGATCCCGACTTTTGCGAGACTTTTAATGTGACAGTTCTCGATGATACCGTTACACCTGAAATGGAAGATATACTCGTTATGGATGAAGACTCAATATATGTTTCTTTTTCAGAAGAAATTAAACTTGTTGATGCTGAAACTATTGCAAATTATTCATTGATTCTCGATCCGTCCGGTGTCGCTATTTCCATAAGCGTCGATACTGTAGAATTGATTGCATTATCTCCCAAGACGATTTTGTATCTTCATCTTAACAGCTCACTGTCTATTGGAGATGAAATTGAGTTGACAGTGAATGCTATGAGAGATTTATCAGATAATCTAATATCGACAAGCGGAGACGATCATAAATCTGCATCGACCTATGTGCCTGGCCATGGTTTGAATGTCTCATCAGGTTTAGTTAGTGATTCAAGTGGAACCATCTCTCTATCAATCGGTGCTGTTTCAGTAAGTTCTGCTTCTGCAAATTTTAATCCTGATTCTTTTCAGGTTTATGCTGTTACCAGTGGAGATGCTCTTTCACAAAGTTCAATTGTCGCTGCAGCGAATATAGCTTCAGATGGATCTACAGGGACATTTCAGGACTTGACGATTGGAGGAGATGTTATATTTGCAAATGGAATTTACGATCTATATGTTAAAGGAGATTATGATGTAGATGGAAACTTCGCAACTACCGAAGATCAGTATTTCAGTTTTGAAGGACCAATTTCGTATACAGTAACCAGTGGCCTTTAATCGTAAATTAAGCTTTATTACGAATCTGGAGAAGGGGAAACCCTTCTCCTTTATAAATCATAACCAAGCGCTAATGAATCATCATAGTCGCAAATTTCATACATCCCCATCTTTTTGTAAAAAGCCATTGCACCTGGATTATCTTTGGAAACAACAAGGTGAACTTTTGAGACTTCTTTTTCTCTGCACCGTTTAAAAAAAGTTTCCATGAGTTTTCTACCCATGCCCCGACCTTGTAACTCCGGTAATATATCAATATGCAGATGGCCCGGGTAAGGGATCAAATCCTTATCAATTTTCGTATCATTTTGAATCACATCATTTAAAAAGGCTTCTAAGGGATGCAAATTATCACTGGTTCCAAAATCGTATTGTGTTCTTATTTTTGGAAGCCAGGTAGAATTGAGCCAATTAGTATATTTTATTGTGTCTGTAGTTCCCAATACATATCCTTTGGGAATGTTATCAACAGTAGCCACAAAACAGATATCGATTTCAAAATGGAGATAAGGCGCAGAGAAATAATGCCCGACTTTTAAAGGATCCTTACATACTTCATTGGCGGGACCTCCATCCAAGCCTGTAGCGTAAGAGATCTCATATATATATTGTATATCTTCTAATGTACATTGTCTTATTTCAATCATAATAATTGAGGCTCCTTTGCGCTTCCCACACCAATTCCTTTACTTTATTATCACTTACGATTATTTCCAATTCTTTTTTTAGCTTTTTATCCTTAAAAGCAGAGAAGGATCGAATCAGTTTCCACCGGATGAGATTGTCATCGCAATGTAATTCATACAATTCTATGAGAGTTTTTTTAGATCTTTCGTCTTTAGAATTAAAAGAGATATGTCCCAAAACATCTATTGCTTCTAATAACTGATTTCGATCTAACATTTTTTTATTAATATGATGTAATAGAGGATCCAGGATCCCCGTACCGATATTTACTAATGTTCTGGCAATTATATCTCTTGGTAGGGGATAGCTTTTTTTATCAAAGGGCTTCACAGGCAGCTTCTTATGTTGATTTGTACCTATTTTTGATAAGTAGGGGATTAATTTTTCTGAAGCTTTCATACCAAAGGAATACAGAGCTTCGCAGATAGCTATTTTACAATAGAGTTGTTTTTCATTGCATAATGTCCGAATTAGTTCATCGGTCATGTCTGTTTTCATATTTAACTTTATGATTATGGCAGCTTTTGTTCTATCTTGAGCAATCCCGGAATGCAACAAATCAGAGATATCTTTTTGCGATAGGGAGAGATCCAATGTAGACTCACTTTCTTTAAAATATCCTCTTGATATCAATACCTGCAATTCGCTTTTCATATATGGTTTATATCAATCCGATAGAATTATCTTCTGCTATATATTGTACAACGCTGTCATCAATATTGGGTCCGATTACAATATCTGCATAGGGCAAAAGTTCTTTCAGGGCATTTTCTACCGCAATACCGCAATCGGCATTTTGCAGCATTTTTATATCATTATTATTGTCGCCAAAAGCAGTTACAGATGAACCGTTGAACTCAATAATAGGTAGTTTTAACTCTATATCTTTAAAGTGAGGCTGAATTGATTTTACACTTCTGGCAGAAGCTATGGTGAACAAAACACCTTTGGTAATCAGATTATTGATATTTCTTATGGCAAATGATGTCAATCTGGCATCGGGTTGTAATAATGTCATATCCAGATCGCTGACATACAAGCGGGTTTTCAAATCCATACATCTCCCGGCGCTGTCAACTCTCCCCCAGACTCACCGGTGTTTACTGTACCGGCCGGTTCTATCAAAAGAACTTTACAGAGATTTTCAGCATAGGGTTTATGCTCTATACCCATGGGTACCACATAGAGCTCACCCTGGTTTATGGTCACCTGTCCGTCTCTGAAATCTATCCTCATGGAGCCTTCCATAACCATAAAGACCTCATCGGTTTCCTTGTGATCATGCCATGTGAAATCACCTTCGATATGAACAACTTTAAATAGAGTATTATTCATTTGAGCAATAATCTTTGGTGTCCACTTTTCACTGAAGAGGGAAAGCTTTTCATTTATATTTATTGCTTTCAGTTCATTCATAGCTCTATAACGTCTCCTGTATTGAGTGAGTTGATTTTGTCGCCGCAGTGTTTTTTGAGAATCTCAATTGTTTCTTTTCCAGTACAATGGCCTGTGTAATAACTGGTCTCAATTTGATTTAAGCGAAAGGACAACTGTTCCATCTGCTGAATTCCATCTTCGTTTTTGGGATCGTGAAGATGAAAACCACCCATAACGGCTTTTAACTTGTCTTTCCCCGGTCTGCTTGCAGATTTTCCAATAATGTTGAGTATTCCCGAATGAGAGCAACCAGTGAATAAGGTAGAACCGTCATTTTCTTTCACAAGTAATATAATTTCATGAGCGAAATCATCTTTGACCATTTTCTTTCCAAACTTTTTGTACAGGGAATTATTTGATCGGGGAAAATTATTGGGCATGTTTACCATAGCCGTTAAACCATCGGGCAATATCAGATCCTTATCAATAAATTTGAACCGTTTCAAATTCTTTCTTATCAGCTTTCTATCGAGACCAATGTAGACCGGATAAATCCCGAAAACCTTATTGTAATAAGCGTTTAATGAAGAATCGTGAAAGATAATTTTTGCCTTGTCGTTGATTGATAAGAAATGCTTCAGCCCGCCTTCGTGATCATAATGGCTATGGGATATAAAAACATAATCAACCTGAGTGATATCTATATTCAGCTTTTCGGCATTTTGAGCGAAGAGCTTGTTAGGGCCGAGATCAAACAGTATTTTATGCTCATGACTTTCAATGTAAAGACTCAATCCATGAATAGTCTTCAAATCTCCAGATGTTTTTTCCTTTATATTATTCTCAACTAATACAGTGACTTTCATATCATATTTCCTTCAATTTTGCTTTTAGCAGCTCGTTCAAATCCGCACATATCTCTTTTACTCGATCTTTTGGAATCCAATCCTCTTCAGGTGCTCGTAAATATTGAAATGACTGTGTACCACTGTAGGACTCATCAAAACCTTTATGTTTGGGAACCATGTGAAAATGAAGATGCTGAAAGCCCTCCAATTCTGCAAGACAAAGAATGTATTCCTTCTCTGTTTTAAAATATTCATAAAGTGCCTTTGATAGATTGAATTGAATCCTCATCAGTTCTTCGTGCTCTTCATTTGTAAGGTCGTGATAGGCTTCCATATGCCTTTTGGGAGTAATTACCATCCAACCCTCTAATGCGCAGGGATAGGCATGCTCAACAATCAGGCTTTCACTCTCCCATATAGGTTTACCCGGGCTGATTCTCTTTTCCCCCGAGTTTGATTTGCATATTAAACATTCCATAAATAATCCTTATTATATAATTCTCAAAGCGAACTTCGGGCAAGTGGGAACACAGTAACCGCATAGTATGCAATTCTCTTTTGTGACAATTGCCTTTTTATTTTCCACATGAATGGCATCATGTTCACAGGTTTTCTCGCATTCTCTACAACCTATGCAAAGCGCCTTAAAGACAAAGAGGCTTTTTTCATTGAGTTTTAATTTTTCGCTTAGTTCTGTTGGCACATGGCGATTTGTGAATATCCGTAGATTCATATCGAGTTCTTCTTCTGATGTCATTCCGAGAGCTACGGCATCAATAAGAGGATGATCTTTAACCCAAATCAATGCTTCTTCAGCCATATCTTTTAGATATCCGCCACCCAGAGGTTTCATCGCATAGACGCGAGCCCCTCTTTTTTTGATTTTTTTTATAGCTTTTTCCTGCTCTTTTAAAGTCCCGTCGGTAAGGCCGGTTCCCTTTTTATTAAACATCAGGTGATACCATTCCAGTCTTTTATCATCAGATAGGGCATGAGCGCAAATGGTCGAATGCGTAGATATGCCAATGGCTCCAATTTTATTCTGTTCTTTAGCTTCCAATAGAGCTTTTAATGCGCCTTCTCTTTCTTTAAAATCATCCATTGATCGTACTGCGTGGAGAAGAAAAATATCAATATATTTGAGGGACATAGTATCCATGGCCTCATCAATTGCTGAAATCATCTCTTCATAAGTTTTGCAGGCGGACTTTGTGGAAATGACGAATTCATCTCTCTCAATTCCGGACTTTTCAATTCCGTATTTCACATGGGGGTAAGACCCGTACATCTGTGCCGTATCAATCCATCGGACACCTTTTTTTAAAGCCGAGGAAATTATTTCACCTCCAGTTTCGGGACTCATGCCTCTTTGAAGCGGAGACATAGTCAATGATCCGAAAATCAATTGAGGTATATTTTTATCGAGAACGTTCAATGTTTTGAATTGCATATAGGATTTATAAGCTTATATGAAAATTTTGTCGAGTAAAAGAAATAAAAGTATATTAGAATTCATTTAAGGTTAAATTAACCATAAGGAGTGTTGTTATGGGTCAGAAAGATAAGGGAAAAAAAGAAGGTCACAAAGAAGCGCAATTATCTTTAAAGGAAAAACGCAAAAAGAAAAAAGAGAAAAAAAATAGTTAGATCTTCTATAAATTCAGGAGTTCCTGTAGCTTTCAAGAGCTCCTGATATATCCTCAACAACGATTAATGCAGTGATGAATTTCATTCCGAATTCTCCTCTTTAATATTGAAATGCTGATACAACAAATAAAAACCGATGATCATGGCTAAGACTCCCATCAAATCCTGAACAAGAGGCTGCATTTCAAAACCATTTGAACTCTGCATCTCCATGTTGAGATATCGTACAGCCAGCAATGCCATGAGGTTATTGAGAAAATGTCCTGCAATGGGCAATATGATTGATTTGGTTTTCAAAGCGATCCAGCTGAATATCATTCCCAGTAAAAAGGCCGTTATGAATTGCCAGGGATTCAAATGAACTAATCCAAAGAGAAGAGATGAAATTAGTATGCTTTTTCTTTGGGAATAAATTTTATTCAATCCGAATAGGATGAAACCCCGAAACAGGACTTCTTCGAAAACAGCCGGTATGAGAACAATAAGAATGATAGAGATCACTATGGAGTCTAAATAGAAGACTTGGTTAAAGACATCCAGGAGAAATTGAGGCATGGGAAAGAAGTGATAAAAGATATTGTTGAACTCGGAGAAGACAATGGCTGATCCGGCAAAGAGAATGATGAAGCAAAATACTACATAAGTGTTAATTCTGTCTAAAAAAAGAAAACTCTCTATTTTGATGAAGTCTTTTTCCATTAGATAATAAATGATAAGAAAATAAACCAATATCTGAGATAGTATGTACAGAATATTGTGAATATTTTCAGATATGTATAATCCTGCAAACTCGAGGATTGTTATTAAAATGCTCATGATAACGCCGGTTAGCAATTGCAAAGCGATAAAACAGAGAGAAACCCATATTGTATTTTTAATTGTCGGATAATTATTATTCATAAGATGTTTAATTCTAAAATGAGATAAATCTGCTTTCAAGCTTTATTTATAAAGATCACTGCTGAGTTAGAATCTCACACCCCTCTTTGGTTACGACAATTGTGTGTTCAAAATGACACGATGCTTTCATATCTACTGTTTCAACCGTCCAGCCATCGTCGAGGACATTGACCGCATCCATTCCGAGATTAATCATTGGTTCGATAGTTATGACCATATTCTCTTTCAATTTCTGCCTGTATCTTGACGAGTAATAATTAAGAATTGTGGGTTCTTCGTGTATTTTATAACCGACACCATGTCCGCAGAAATCGCGAACGATTCCATATCCGAAGGGCTTCAAATAATTTTCTATAGATCTGCCTATATCATTAACCCTTATTCCCGACTTAACAGATCCAATTCCCACATAGAGAGATTTTTCCGTTCGTTCCATTAGCATCTTTTTATCGTCGCTAATGGTTCCGACGGCAAAGGTTCTCGCCGAATCGGTCATCAATCCCTTTAAACTTATAGTACAGTCCAATCCGACGATATCCCCGTTCTGAAGTTTTCTTTTTGAGGGAATTCCGTGTATAACCTGTTCATTTGTTGAAACACACAATGTGGAGGGAAAGCCCTCATATCCTTTTTGTTCGGGAATGGTATTGTGTTTTCTCAGATAAACTTCTGCCAGAGCATCCAGTTCAAGTTCGCTTATCCCCGGTTGGACATAGGGTTCGATATATTTGTACATGGAATCCAGTATGCTGCCACATTCCCTCATAACTTTTATTTCATCATCGGATTTTATATAAATCATCAGTTACCTCGGGTGGTTCTTTGATAGACTGACAAATCTCTCAGAAGACAATTGGCGTAATAGCTGCAATGAAGACAGCTATCGTCAGAAGGATCAATGGTTTTGTGCTCACATAACTTTGTAAAAGAATCCTTATCCTGTTCAACCCTTTCAATCAGTTTCCTGTCTTTTTCGAGATCAAAATCATTATTATTTTTCTTTTTCAGTAGATTCAGAGCTGTTTTTTCCAACTTTTTGTTTCTGTTGTATATTCTATCGATCTGGTTTTCGAAATTTGATTTTGCCTGAATAACCGTTCCCTGTTTTTCACCCAATTGAATATGGGCTTTAATATTTAGAAGATAGTCCTTGAAAATAAAAAGGATTATCCCGCCTATAACAATTGAGGGTATAAAGGAAAGAACCATATTGCTACTCAGGAAAAAGAACAGTAATCCATATGAGAATCCAGCCACTGGGTTTAAAATAAATCTCAATATCCCCAGATAGAGTAGAGCGTATAAGATTATTGTTCCGTAACGCGATATCTGATCAAAGCGTATTTTAGAGTTTGCCGTTAAATTGTGTCTTAAAACTTTTGAACCGTCCAACGGCGATATGGGAAGAAAGTTAAACACCATTAGTGATATGTTAATAATATAAAAGAGTGTGAAGAATTCGTACAAAGAGGATAAAAAGGGGATGGGGAATGCCTGTCCTGCCATATAAATCAATTTAATTATAATAATAGTAACACTTGCCTGGAACAGATTGCACAATGGTCCCGCTATGGCCGATAAAGCCATCCCTTTTGATGGGTCTTTGAAATTATAGGGGTTAACCGGTACAGGCCTCATCCATCCTATAACCGGTACATTGGAAATTGCTCGGAACAAAGGAAAAATAATTGTTCCAATTATATCTATGTGTGAACCGGGGTTCAGGTTCATTCTGTTATTATCTTTTGCCGTATGGTCGCCCATTATGTATGCGGAAAAGGCATGAGCCCATTCGTGAATCGAACCGGCGATTATAAAGGCAGCCATGTTCATCAATGTGTAAACAATATCTATATTCATGACGGGGATTATATCAGGAATAATCTATTATTCTAACAGAAAATCCACAGCATCAATCAATATTTGATCAAAATTATCGGGAACGTTGTGCCCGGCACCTTTGTTTATTACATATTTCGCAGGGAGATTGCTTTTTTCAGCTGATTTCATAAGTTGATGATGATAGGCTACTTCTCCCGATTTTTCTCCTTCCAGCAATACCAATTTCATGCCTCTTTCAGCTGCCTCTTTCATGTTTTCATCATTGGTATCATCTGTTTCATTGGGACATAGAGCGACAATTCCCTTTAGTGGAAATGTATTATTCATCATCACATTCAGTGAAGCCATAGATCCACCTGAGAATCCCCCCAATAGGACCTGATTCTTATCAATGGAGTATTCTTCACAGATAGAACTGTAAGCTTCTCCAATTTCGGTTCGGGATTTTTCATAATTATAAGTCCAACCGAATCCACCTGTGCATTCGGGATGAGAAGATTGAACGTAAGCTACAATGAATCCTTTATTTACGATAGGTTCCGGTTTCCACTCCATGCTGAAATCCTTGATGTTGCAGGCATTTCCGTCGCCGTGAAGAACAATGAACATGGGATACATTTTTTCGCTGTCATAATCATTCGGTTTGTAAACTTTGTATTCCATTTTTGACGTCTTTTCGGCAACAGCTCTGTTTTCATCATTCAATTTTATAATTTCATTCCAACCGGGCATATCCCTCATAGGATCCCAGCCTTCCCACTGCAGGCCATAGAAATAGCCTATTGCCAGACCTTCATTTAACAATTGCAGGCACATTTGATAATTTTTATCATTTCTGCAGCAGTATAAGGCATATACTTTTAATTCAAAGTCATATTCGGGAAATTGGGAATATGATTTTTCCAGTAATTGGACTGCTTCCTTATATTTTTCTTCTTCGTATAATAAGTCAATTTTCTTATCCAGCGCTTTATAGGCTTTGTAATTATCTTTCATTAATAATCTCCTGATTTTTTATGTGATTATATAGGCCTAATACTGACACCGTACTGTCAGTGTATGACAAAAGTTCTATGCCATGGAAGAAATATGCTGTTATTCTAAATTATCATGAAAAAAATTGAGCGATTGCTTGCCATAGTTCTGGCATTAAAGAATAAAGGGAAAATGATCGCAGCTGGTCTGGCTGATTTTTTGGAAGTGAACATTAGAACGATTTACAGGGATATTGATGCTCTGAGCCAAATGAATATTCCCATAACAGCTTTGCCCGGGAAAGATGGAGGATATGATATACTCGATGACTATTTCATGCAACCGGTCCAATTTTCAAAGGATGAGATTCTCACCTTATCTGTTGCCAGAGAATTGGTTCTCGATACACAGATTCCCGGATTCGATCCCTATATCCACTCGGCTTTTTTAAAGATCCAAAGCAATATATCCAGGGAAGATGAAAACCGTATCAATATGATTACCGGCAGAATCTTATATGATCTTAATTTCATAGCCCCGGAGATGGAGGGAAAAGATTATTTTCCACTGATCAAAGAGGCTTTTGACAATGATAAGTGTCTTGTCATTGGATATTACTCGCTCAAATCCCAGCTTGTTAAGGAATATCTGGTTAATCCCTATTTGCTTATATTTACCGATGGTGTCTGGTATTTGAGAGGGGAAAGCGAGAATAAGCCTTTCTTGTGGTGGTTCCGCTTGGACAGAATAAAATATATTAAATTGTCTGATGAGAATAATTCCCTGCCGGAAAACTTTGATAAAAATACTTACCGTTTTTCAGAGAACATAGAACGATCGGGGAAGGAGTCCGATCCTCAAATCTGCAGAATAAAGATGTCGCGAATCTTATATGAAACTGTTTGCGATGATGTCCTATTCAAAAGAGCATCCTTTAAAATAGTCGGTGATAGTTATGTTGTAGAAATTCTGACTGATAGATATGAAACTGTTTTTCAGTTTTTATTCAGAAATTATGATAGTGCTCAACTGATCGGTCCTGAAACTCTTAAAAGGGAATACTCCGATCGATTAAAGAAGATATTGTCTACTTGCTGAAAAAAAACCGCAGAATGGATCTGCGGTTTATTTTATTCTTATTTGCTATTACTTATCTGCCAGCAACTCGGGATATCTATTTTCCAGATCCCTGATTTTAGGCATATCCCAATATACGATGTAGGGATGGGTCGGATTGAGTGTCAGAAAATCCTGATGATAATCCTCAGCGGGATAAAATTTTTCCAGTTCCTCAAGCTGAGTTACAATCTGCTGCTTATAGACACCCTCTTTTTCCATATCCTGTATATAGGCTTCTGTTTTCATTTTCTGCTCTTCATTCATATAAAAGACTGACGATCTATATTCGGTACCAATATCCGGTCCCTGATAATTTAACTGTGTAGGATCATGGGCGACGATGAAAAAGACTTCCAGAAGCTTTTCAAAAGAGATTACATTGGGGTCGTACAATATCTGCACTGTCTCCGCATGACCTGTCTGTCCCGTTCCCACCATTCTATAATGAGCCGTATCGGCTGCTCCTCCGGCATAACCGGAAACCACATCCTCAACGCCGTTCAATAATTCGAAAACGCCTTCGACGCCCCAGAAGCATCCACCGGCGAACACTGCTGTATCCACATCGGCCAGTGTGTAATCGCCTTCCACCCGGGATTCCATATCCTGGGATTCTACCTGTCCAAATCCGAAAATCATTGATACAGAACTGAATAAAAATAATATTACATGTATCTTTTTCATTATATTTTCTCCTCTATTCCATTTCAAAAAGAGTCAGATATTGTCCATAACCCTCTTCCTCAAGATCTTCAACAGGGACGAAACGCAGTGATGCCGAGTTTATACAATATCGCAATCCCGTGGGCTTTGGCCCGTCATTAAACAAATGCCCCAGATGAGAATCGGCGTAAAGGCTTCTCACTTCAATTCTGATCATGCCGTAACTGTCATCTGTCAGATTAATCACATTTCCCTCTTCCAGAGGTCTTGTGAAACTCGGCCATCCTGTTCCCGATTTGTATTTATCTGTTGAGCTGAAGAGAGGCTCACCGGAAACGATATCTACATAAATACCTTCTTCCTTGCTATCCCAGAATTCATTGGCGAATGCTCGTTCCGTTCCGTCGAATTGGGTAACCTGAAGCTGTAGATCTGTCAGTTCATTTTGCAGGACATCGTAAGATGGCTTTTCATAGCGACCGTCGGTAACTCCCGGAGGCGGAACCGCTGGAGAGGCATCCATAGTCATTTCCATAGAACCTTCCATTTTAGGTGGCTCTACCTGTTCTTTTTCAATTTCCACATAGTCGGGATCATTGTTTCCTCTGGCATTGGCCATAGTTATTACGGCCACCAGTAATAATATGCTAATGGTAATTATTGTTATTTTTTTCATTGTTATCTCCTTCATCACCCAAAGGTGAATGCGAATAGACGCAATTTTCCTGTTACTTTCAATTTCAATATATGGTTGCCACGCTTATCCAGACCTACTAGTTGATAGAGCCGACTCTCGTCGAGTTGCACTAGGCCGTCAACTACATCTACCGTATTTCCGGAAACCGATCCGTCGACTTCAATTTCAAGAACAGATGAATCATCTACGGGTTCGATTACCAGAAAGACGTTTTTGGCATTGAATCCCAATTCCAGTACTCCCGATTCTTCATTGACTACATATTCTTTAGTAAAAGCCCATTTCCCGTCGAGGGTCCACATGCCGTTTTCCAGCTGATCGGCAGAATCGTATTGAGCGTACTGGTTTTCAATAAGTTCAGTTGAGGCTGTAAATCCTTCAGTTCTTCTGAATCCCAAATAGGTTTCGGCGGTTCTGCTGTCGATTTTTGCAACCGGCATTTCAGCTGCTTTGTCAGTAGTCAATCTTCCCGCTTCATCTAGAAGCTTTCTGATCACTTTTTCAGATGATTCGTATTCGCCTTCGCCAAAATGGAAATACCGTATTTTCCCAGTGGCATCAATAAAATACTTAGCCGGCCAGTATCTGTTTTGGTAGGATCGCCATTGGGCAAACTGATTATCTAAAACGACAGGCCAGTCGACACCTAACTCATCCATGGCCTTTTTCACGTTATCCGCTTCTCTTTCAAAGGCGAATTCCGGAGAGTGCACACCGATTATGACCAGACCTTCATCTTTGTACGCTTCGTACCACGATTGCAGATGGGGAATGGTGCGTACGCAATTGATACAGCTGTAAGTCCAGAAATCTACAATGACGACTTTTCCTTTCAATTCTTCTATTGTAAGAGGCTCGCTGTTAAACCACATGCCGTTGGTAATTATTTCAGGTGCCATACCGTAATCGCCTAATCGGGCGTTTTTCGGTTCTATGTCAAAAGATATAGCTTCTTCTCCTGTCATCATCATTGCCGGAGGAGGGGCATTCCGATTATTTATGGCATTTTGCACAGGTTCGATCGTCTCGAAGAATGTAAGCCCTTCACCGTATCCCGGGAAAATATCCAGAACGGCTGTTTGGAATCTTCTATCGAGTCCGAAACCGATGGACAATCCTACAACTATCATCAATACTCCGAATCCCTGTTGTACTTTTCTGGAATTGGCAGATAATTTTGAGAAGCGGCTGATCAGTTTTCTTCCTCCAACCATAATTGCCAGCATGGGAATCGATGTTCCAAGAGAGTAGGCCAATATAATTAGAACGGAACCACCGTCAACAGCCTGGGTAATAGCGAGGCTGATAACAGATGCCATAATAGGACCTACGCAGGGAGTCCATATCAACCCGAGGCTGAAGCCCACGACCAGTCCGCCTTTAAATCCACTGGTTGCTTTGCTCTGTTTGGTATTTCGATTCATTCTCGATGCGAACTTTTCAAACAGCAAGGTGAATTGGGGTACGAGCATAATGACTCCGAAGAGCACGATTAGAACTACAGCTATGATTCTCAAAGCATCTGCCGGAATGTTCAAAAATTGAACGATAGCGGAAAGAGTCAAAGTGAATATGCTGAAACTGAGAATGAAACCCAATATTACACCATAGGGGCGTCTTTTCCCTCCGACGCTTCCCGATAGAACTATCGGCAGTATGGGAAGTATGCAGGGAGATAAAATTGTAACCACTCCTGATAGGAATGCAAATAGTAGTAAAATGAACATTAATAGCCTCCATGTTAGAAGGTACTAAGTAAATATCACAAAACTATCACAAAATTGGAAAAAAACAGTAAACTTGATTATTTTATATGTATAATGAAGTTAGTGTTGATTAAGTAAATAGGATTTCATATATGATAGGTGAGAGAAAAGGCCGAACCGATGGTTATGAAAAAGTAACCGGAAGAGCGATTTACGGTAATGATATAGAGTTGCCCGGTATGCTTCAGGCTGTCTGCAGGTATGCCGATATTCCCGCGGGGAAAATAATTTCAATTGATATCTCCGAAGCTGAGAAAATGGAGGGGGTGAGAGCCATAGCCCTGTACAGTGATGTTCCGGGAGATAAAAAAATCGGTCCTGTAAGAGCGGACTTTGCTCCCATTGCCGGAGAAGAGGTCCATTTTATTGGAGATGTCATTGCTGTAGTCGCTGCCGAGACAAGAATCCAGGCCATATCGGCTTCATCGGCGATTAAAGTGGAATATGAGCCATTGGAACCGGTCACCGATATCGAAGAGGCTGTGAAACCGGAAACGCGCATATTGCATCCCGAATATGAGAGCAATATCGTCAATGAATATCCCCTGGTTAAAGGTGATGTGGAAAAGGGATTTGCTCAATCTCATCATATTCTTGAAAGACGCTATACAACTCCGTTTCAGGAGCACGCTTATATTGAACCGGAATCCGTCACGGCCGTACCCGATGAGAGGGGAGCGGGAGTCGAGATCTACGGCTCGATACAGAATCCCCATAAGGTCCGCAGGTTTGTCTCACAATATCTTTCTATGGATATGAGCCGAATCAATGTCATAAAATCGGTCATGGGCGGATCCTTCGGAGGGAAAGATGACATTATAGATCATATAGCCTGCCGAACGGCTTTGCTATGCCGTATGACGGGAAGACCTGTACAATCAACCTACTCGCGGGAAAACTCCATCATTGAGAGTTCCAAGCGCCATCCATTTATACTCAATTACAAAGCGGGATTTTCTGAAAAAGGGAAAATCAATGCTATGGAAATTGACATTCTGGCTGACAGCGGAGCCTATTCCTTTCAAACTTTTTTCGTCACCTGGAGAGCTTTGGTCCAGGCAACGGGACCTTATGAAATTGAAAATGTTAAAACAAAAGTAAGGGGAATTTACACCAATAACTGCTATACCTCTGCGCTGAGAGGATTTGGTTCCCCTCAAATCACCTTTGCCCACGAATCGTTTATTGATGAAATGGCCCATATCTGTCATATGTCTCCTTTGGAAATCCGTTTGCAGAATGGATTGAAGCAGAACAGTTACTCTGCAACGAGTCAGCATTTTAAGGACCATACTGTATCGCTCGTCCAGGCATTGAAGGAAACGGCAGAAAAGTCAGACTTTGAGAATAAGCGAATAGAATATGCAAAAAAGAATAAGGCCGGAGGCCGGTACCGGTATGGTATTGGTATTGCCGATAGTCTCAGGGGCTGTTCACTGGGCTCGGAAGGAGTCGATATTTCCAGTGCCGTCATGACGGTCAATCCCGACGGCAGCATCAATCTCATAAGCGGAGTTTGTGAAAATGGATCGGGCTTGCAGACCGCCTTCTGCATCATAGCCTGTGAAGTTCTGGGAACGAAACTGGAAAAAGTGTATATGACAGACAGTCCCACTTCCTACACTCCCGACGGAGGACCTACAGTGGCATCGAGGGCTACCCTGACAGGGGGCTCTGCGGTTCAGGATGCAGGGGAAATCCTCAAAAAAAGAATTTTTCAAGTCATTAAAGATGATCTAAAGGTAACCAAGGCAGAAGAAACATACTGGAATGACGGTATTATTGCTCAGATTAAAAATCCTTCAATTCAAATGACATTTGAAAAAGCCATTGAGAAAACAGTTGCCAAAGGGGTCAACCTATCGGCAATCGGATATTTTAAAGGACCCGAAGTGGACTTTGATGATGAAACCGGCCAGGGAGATGCTTATTTTACCTATGTATACGGTTGTCAGGTGGCTGAAATCAGAGTCGATACCTATACGGGTAAAATGGAAATCCTGAAAGTCACGGCTGCTCACGATGTGGGTCGGGCCATTCACAGGGTCGGTGTCGAGGGACAGATCTACGGCGGAGTTGTTCAGGGCATGGGTTATGCTGTTTTGGAAGATTTCAATATGCAGAAAGGTCTGGTAAAAAGTGAAAACTTTGATTCTTACCTTCTTCCGACGATTAAAGATATTGGTGATATAGATGCCATCATAATAGAAAATCCCGACAAATACGGTCCATTCGGTGCTAAATCAGTAGGTGAACCGACAAATGAAATTATCGCAGCAGCTTTGGGGAATGCCATCTTTTTTGCCACAGAAAGCAGACCTTATAATCTTCCATTGACCATGGAGCAGGTATTTCTGGGGTATAATCTCAAAAAACCGGCCAGGCAAAGTGAATTGCTTCATGAGGGGACAGGAAAAAAACAGGTCCCCGCTTTATCAGGCATAAATATATTGAATCCGACTGATCTCAATGAAGCTCTTGAGATGGTTTCAAATGAAGGGGTAGTGCCACTTGCGGGAGGAACTGATCTTCTCGTTCAGTCCAGGCTGCTCAATAATGAACAGATCTTTGTTGACATAAGCAATCTGAAAGAATTGAAAGAGATCAGCGAAACGGAAAACAGCATCACAATCGGAGCCTGTGTTAATTATAATCAGATTGCCTATCACGACACTTTGAAAAAGCTTTTCTCTATTTTGACAGACGCTGCCTTTTTAGTGGGATCCAATCAGATCAGGAACAGAGCGACAATCGGTGGCAATCTGGTCAATGCCGCTCCATGCGGCGACTGCATACCCCCTTTGATGATTTACAAGGCCAGTATCAAGTTGATCTCCAGGGATTCGGATAGATTGCTGCCCATAGAAGAATTTATAACCGGCGGTTATAAGACCTGCATTAGAGAAGACGAACTAGTTCATTCTGTGATTATGGAAAAACCCGAAGGAGCCTGGTATTCAGCTTATGAAAAACTGGGAAGGAGAAACACCCTCAACATAACCAGGGTCAGCTTGAGCATGCTGTTCAAAGTCGATGAAGATCAATTCGTAGAAGAGTGCAGAATTGTCGATGGCGCCCTCTTTTCCTATCCCAGCAGACTGGAGGATCTGGAGAATGTATTCGTCGGTAGAACGCTTGATGATAAGGCAGTCTTAGAAGCCGAGAACCTGCTGTCTGAAAAAATTGAAAATGCCATAGGAAAGAGATGGTCGGGGAAATTCAAGAAACCGGTTTTCCTCAATATATTTAAAGACAATATGAATTCTCTGCGAAAGGAAATGAAAAATGAATGAACTAACAGTAACCGTCAATAATCGAAAACACACTTTGCTCGTCCCGGGATCTCTGCGGCTGCTGGATATGCTTAGAGAGAATCTCCATTTGACTGGAACCAAAGAGGGATGCGCCGTTGGAGAATGCGGAGCATGTACCGTAATCCTTAATGGCGAAGCTGTCTGTTCCTGTTTGATACTGGCAGCCCAATGCGACGGCGGAGAGATTCAAACAATCGAGAGTCTGGCTCAGAATCATGTTCTGTCAGACATACAGCAGGCTTTTGTCGACCACGGAGGGAGTCAATGCGGATACTGCACTCCTGGAATGCTAATGAGTATTAAAGCTCTGTTAGACAAAAATCCCAAACCCGACGACGATGAGATCAAAACGGCACTGGAAGGGAATATCTGCCGCTGTACGGGATATATTCCCATAATGAATTCTATTCATGCCGTTATAGGATCGAATGATGCATAATCATATGTAATTAATCCACTTTATTTCGTGTCTTTATATGTTTACTGCACTATATTGATCAATCAAAGCAGGAGATGGATTGATGCGAAAAATCATTCAAATTACGGCTATTGCTCTAATTGTACAATCATGCACGAGTATATATGACCCCTCATATTCAGGACCTTTAAGAATTTTCGAAACTTCCTTTGAATCAATAACTGATTTTGAAAATTTTTATATAGTTTCACCTGGAGATTATAATAGCACACATGAACTTTCCGACGAAATTTCTAAAGATGGCCAATATTCCCATAAAGCCTGGATCAGCAGTGCTACCAATTCTCATAATGATGGACCGGGTTATTTTCCCCATCGTGCATATCCAACCATTCAATTTCACAAGACAATAGAAGGAATCTACCGCACACCGTGCCTGGTCACGCTTTGGGTATATCTGGATATAAATTTAATTGACAGACCTGCCGGATCAATCGATGACTGGTTCAGCTTTATCACACTCTCTTCGGATGCCAGCGATAATTGGTCCAGAACTGTTCTGGCAAATCTCGTACATGATGGGTATGTTCATTTGGCTCATGTACCGGAACAGGGACGTCAGGAGCATCTATTCCAGGCTGATAGCATAAATGATCCGGGTGGATTATTAATTTACCCCTTGAATCAATGGGTTCGATTGGATTTGCTGATTGATTTCGATGAGAATCAGGGATATGCCAAGTTGTGGCAGAATGGCAGCCTCATCTCTCATGCTCTAGTCAATGGTGGTCATTCCGGTCTTGCCCAGGCTCATTTCGGTCTCTATGCATCGGCAGCTGTTTCATCGGGAACAATTTACAACGATAAATTGCGAATACAGGAAGTGAAAGACGAAAATGAAGCTTTATTATTAGTACAGGAGCCCTATTAACAAGTCTTACAGGGGTAATGTTATGAGAAAAAGTGCTCCTTCTTTTTCCCGGCTGAATGCCTCTATTTTTCCATTGTGAAGTAATATGATCTCTTTGGTAATAGCTAGGCCCAGGCCAGTTCCGGGAGATCGACGATCCCTGCTTTTGTCAGCTTTGTAAAAACGTTCAAATATATGGGGGAGATCTTCCGGATTTATACCCAGTCCCGTATCCTGTATTTGTAAAATAAGATAATCGTCACTGACAGACATTTCAAGTTCGATTCTGCCACCTTCCGGCGTAAAGCTCAGAGCGTTCTCAATGATGTTGGTCAGGGCCCGTTCCATCATAGCGATATCTCCATTGAATACGGGAATCATTTCGGGATGATGTATTTTCATATCAATTCCAGAGTTATCGGCTTCCGGCTTTAATTTTAATAATACATCCTGTGCTAACTCGGCAAATTGAAAAGGCTCGCTTTCAACTTTTATCTCTTTGCTCTCCAGTTTGGCCAACTCAAACAGTTCTTCAACCAGCTTCTGGAAATTGGATACATTTTTTAAACTGGTCTCCAGGTATTCTTTTCTTTCTTCATTGGATAGCTTGTCGTCTTTCAAGATGATGGTTTCAAGGTGCCCGCGGATTGATGTTAGGGGACTGCGAAGGTCATGTGAAATATTGGCAATGAGGTCGCTCCTCTGCTGTACGCTCTTATCAACCGAATCGGCCATTTCGTTGAAAGTCCTTCCCAGGTCTGCCAGTTCGTCGTTTCCTCCGATAGTCACTCTTTTATCATAATCTCCCAATTCAAATGATTTTACCGCCGATCTGAGACGCCTGAGCCTCCTGGTCAAAAGGGAAAACAGAGAGAGTCCGGCTACTATTGTCGCGATAAAGGCGAGAAGAAATGTAATCAGGCCGGTTCTCAGGTAATAACTGTTGCGAACCATTTCCAGAGACTTATCGAATCTCTGTCCTCTCAGAATGACATAGACATAGCCCTGTTGATTGACAATTCGCATGGGGGCAGTAGAAAAGGGTTTGACCTCATCTTCGGTACGGGGATCATCTCCTTTTATGGACTCTCTACCATCGGCAAATAGAAATTTTCTTATGGGATCCATATCAATTTTATGTCTTATCACCATATCTTCCGGACCTGTAAAATAGGCCAGTACATTCCCCATCCCGTCAATGAGATAAATCTCAACCATGGGATTGAGCACCATCATATATTGAATGGCATCTTTAATTTTCTCTTCTTCGATTCTGTCTTTGACAAAGGGTTGCAGTTCCACAGCCAGACTGGCGGCATATTCCCTATTCAAAATTTGTTCCACTTCATCGAAAAGGTGTCCGGCGGCATTAAAGGTAATGAAAAGACTTCCCGCACCGAGCATTAAGATCAGCAATAAAAAAATAAGTGACAATTTACTGTAAAATGACTGAAAGATATTCATCATGATGAGAACTCGTTAATTTCTGCAAATCGGTAACCTACTCCCCAAACGGTTTTTAGGTATAAAGGGTTGGCAGCATCTTGTTCAATTTTATTTCTCAATCGGTTGATGTGGGTATTCACTGTGTGCTCATATCCCTGAAACTGATATCCCCAGATGATATTCAGTAGATCGGCTCTGCTGTAGGCTCTTCCGGGATTTTTGACAAAGAGTGCCAGTAAATCAAATTCTTTTACCGTGACATCAATCTCTTTTTTTAGGAGAAAGACTTTCCTCTTATCAAAATCGATAGATAAATCGCCGATTTTCATTTCTTTATTAATGGATTCACTTTCCACTTTGCTGTTCTGCGTATTGGCTCTTCTCAGCAGCGCTTTAACACGTGCTGTCATCTCTCTGACACTAAAGGGTTTTGTCAGGTAATCATCTGCACCGAGCTCCAGACCGAGAACTCGGTCTATCTCTTCAGCTTTTGCCGTCACCATCATAATTGGTGTTTGAGGATCTTTTTCCCTAATGGCTTTACATACAGAAATCCCATCCATTTGAGGAAGCATAATATCGAGAATGATCAAGGAATAATCACCTGTGAGTGCCTTTTCTAGTCCCTTCTTTCCATTCATGACATGTTCGGTGGATAAACCGAGATCTTCTATATTTACAGCAATGACCTGTGCAATTTCACTGTCATCTTCAATAATCAGTACTTTTTCTGGATCCATATAATAGAATATAGTTTCAATATTAGATAATCATCAATAAAAATTTAAACCATTTCATTTTAACTTCAGATAAACCAATAAAGTGTGACTTATATGAAATAGTGAAAATATTAATGTGATACTTTGGTAATGCCAATTCTTATATTCTATAGGAAAGTAATAAGAATCTGCTAAAATACTAATTCCTATCAGCCAAATGAGAGGCAGATAAGCCGGTGCTGTAAATCCAACTGCGCTCATGCTCCATGTCGAATCAGGAGTATAGATGAGCATAATCCACGATAGAAAATAGAGCAGTATACCTGCTAAATACAAGATGAACCCTAATTTTGAATATTTGTTCTTCAATGATAGTTTAATAAACAGAGGAAATATAAAGACAAGTACTCTGAAGATTTTCTCCCCAGATAATATCAGCTGTGGAATTCCCCTATCGAAATTTTCTGGTCCGAAGGCTGCAGGCAATTTTGATGCTAATAAAACATTCCAAACCAATATGGGAATTATAAGAATGTAAGCATTGGATATTATTACCTTAAACATATTCATATTTTCAAACCTCAATTTATTTTTGACATAATCTGTTCCGTACATAAGACTTTATTCAATAATGAGGTAATTGGCCATGAAAAAAAATATACTGTATTTATTTTTAGTATCAATTTTGAGTTTTACAAGTGCTGTTCATGGAGAGGATAATATGAAGTCGACAACAATATTTACAGCCGGGGACTTGGTAATAATAACTGCGGATATGTACATAGAACACCCTAAAGACTCGCCTTTCATCATTCTCTTTCATCAGGCCAACTCCAGCAGAGGAGAGTATATTGATATTGCCCCAACTTTAAATGATTGGGGTTTTAATGCAATGGCTATTGATCAAAGATCGGGTTCATCCTCTAATGGAATCACTAATCAAACCAGAAAATCTGCTAGAGATAAGGGTAAATCTCTCTCCTATATGGATGCCGCTTCTGATTTAAAAGCAGCCATATCTTATGTCCGGGATAATCATGCAGATGGAAAGATCATAATATGGGGTAGCTCTTATTCGGCTGCTCTGGTATTGCTTTTAAGCGGACGAAACGAAATCAATGCCGATGGGATCCTGTCATTTTCTCCAGGGGAATATCTTGGCGCAGGTAATAATGTGTCATCTGCATCATCATCCATCGATGTTCCCGTATTTATCACATCTGCCAAGAATGAAAAAAACAACTGGTGGAATATCTATCAGTCTATATCTTCAGAAGATAAAACCTATTTTCTGCCCCAAACAAAAAGCGGCAGACATGGCTCGAGTACTCTCTTTTCATCAACCAGTGGTAGTGAAGAATATTGGCAGGCTGTAGAAGAATTTCTTAAACAGTACTTATAATTCATCTGCTATTTTTCTTACGGTTTTAAGATGGATCTCCCAATTTTTATTTCTCAATTCCATATCACTTCTGGTTGTTCCTCCAAGAACTATTAATTCTTTCTCTTTAGCACGATCAAATATACGGTCACCAAGCATAATGTTTTTAATGCTTTCAAGGTGGCCATGTTCTCGTAAGTGTTCTTCAGATCTTCCGGCAATGCAAAGACAAATAGCCTTATCCAGTTGTTTCATCTTCATATTGCCATAAGCAAATCCGTTAGTCCAAACCCTGTCAAACCATCCGACTAGTTTTGCCGGTGCTTCTGTCCAGAAAAGAGGGTATACAAAAACGAGAATATCACACTCGTTTATTTTTCTCTGCTCTTCCACAATATCTTTTTCCAATGGGAGATCATCTCTATAATGAGGTTCCCGAAGATATTCTGATTCGCTGATATCAGTTTTAAATCCCATTTTGTAAAGATCTGAAATGACATAGCTATGTCCATTCTTTTTTAGGCATTCGATGAACTCGTCTCTTACAACTCGTGTAAAAGAGTCCTCGCTGGGATGGGCATAGACAATAAATACTCTCATTACTTTTCCTATTAAAATATAAATTTTAGATATATGGTTTCACTCATCATACATGCATTTGGGGTATTTCAAAGGATTTTGCCCCCGTGGAATGTACATTCGTAAACTTTATCACTCAAATAGAATATCTCTTCAGTTCCATAAAACCATGAAAAATCTCCCTTTACATTACAGTGATAGGTATGATCATTTTTAGTATAAAGCTTAGGGCCTCTATAAGGGTATTCAATTGGAACTTTAATCAGGCATTCTTTAAGAAAGTCTCCGGAAAAAGATTGAGATAGAACTCTTCCCATATAATTCATTGACCATAAGGGTATATCCGACTTCCACATTGTTTCTTCGCCTATAAACTTCTTACTCCCGAAATAGGAATCCAGATATTTCATATTGCCTTCTGAATATTCCAGATCATGAGATTTTATTCTTGAAGAGTTTGCTTCTGCACCTCTCCCGGCATAAGTATTAATTTTAGCTCTACAGAGAAAACCTGTCAGATCCAAGATATCGAAATCCTTCATATTATCAACTTTTGAACAATCTGTTTTTCCTTTTATGAGTCTGTCCAAAGTTATGTTATACATCTTGCTGATCAATATGAGTTTTTCAATTTCCGGAATTGATGATCCATTTTCCCATTTGGCAACGGCCTGTCTCGATACATCCAGTTTTTCAGAAAATTGTTCTTGTGTTAATCCTGTGGATTTTCTTAATTTGATTAATTCGTATTGTATATTCATTGTTATTCCCTCTGCAGAGATAATCTTATTGTCTTGGAATTTCCACCACCAACTGATAGTTGCCATTTGGCAACTATCAGTTGTTTTATAAGTCTATAATAACATTTCCCACTTTATGCCCTTTATCTACATAGGCATGTGCTTCAGCAATATTTTCCAGTGAATAGGTCTTATCAATAATAGGCTTAATTCTATCTTCTTCAATTAATTTATTCAAAAAAAGCAGATCTTTAATCTTCGCAGCGGCAGGTCGCAATCCCGTTGCAGCAAAAACAGCCTTCTTTTTTTTAGATTTTGTCGTTTGAAGCATCTGAAGCATTATGGCAAATGAAGGAACTGTAGTCATATAAACTCCATCGGGCTTAAGAGCTTTTTTTGATTTTGAAAAGGAATTTTTCCCAATGGCATCGAATATGATATCGTACGTTTTTCCTGTTTTAGTAAAGTCTTCTTTTGTATAATCAATCACATGATCTGCACCGAGGGATTTAACCAGTTCGACATTTTTTGTACTACAAACTCCAGTTACTTCAGCATCAAAATAACTGGCAAGCTGAACAGCATCGGATCCGACGCTTCCCGAAGCCCCGTTTATCAGTATCGATTTGCCTTTGCTGATTCTTCCATTGTCCCTGATAAAGGGAAGAGCCGTTAATACACCTTCGCTTATGGCTGCGGCATCTCCATAACTCATTCCTTCGGGAACTTTTGCAATTGAGCCGTATTGGGAAACACTTTTGTACTCTGCATGAGCTCCCCCTACGGCATCGGACGCGCCGTAAATCCTATCGCCTATTTTAAAAGATGCAACATTTTTCCCGAGCTCTACTATTTCTCCAGCAAAAGCATCTCCCGGAATATCCTTTGGTTTGAAAAAGCCACTGAAGAAACGTATTAAGAAAGGCTTTCCCATTCTTTGAGCGCAATCGGGAGGGGATACAACGGTACCGTGAATTCTGACAAGAATATCATCATCTCCAACAACAGGTTGTTCAGCTTCTTTTATTTCTATAACTTCCGGGGAACCGTATTTTTTATATGATACTGCTTTCATGATTTCTCTCCTTTATTATTAAATCCTTTGATACCTCTCAAAATAAGCCAGAAAATTAACAATACTTCACCTATGAAAGTGAACATGGCTATAGATATGTTATAATTTGCACTGAGAATATTTCCACTTGAATCGATTGTGTATCCCAACCCGGCAATAGATACAAGCAAACCTAAAAATCTTGGAAAATAGTCTGACTTATAGATTAAATAACCAAGAAGAAGTAAATGAAGACCAAAAATTATCAGTCCGAAATCCCATCCTCGATTAAAGGCATTGACTGCCAGCATTACCTGAGCCTGTAACTCATCCTGCTTAAATAATAATTGGCTATTGGAATTATCCAGAAGAGTTAATACATTCAGGAGATTAAACAGTGCTATCGCCAGAATGGCAGCATAGATTAATCTGAACCAGGCTGTTAACAACGAAAGAGCCTCATTTTCTGATTTTAAGATGATGTGTAATCCCCATGCTACAATAATATCCAGGATGGCTACTATTAAGAATCCATATATTCCCAGACGGAATAAACCTTCTGAGCTTTGTATATTTTCAGTTGCTATTGCAGGATCTTCCGAGATAATCAGTCCCTGCAAAATATTGAAATTGACTATCGGGGCAATTATTGCCATTAAAATTAATCCAATCCCTGCATAAATTGCAGCTTTTTCAATTGATATGCCATTATTTTTTAGATTCATTTGTTTTATCTCCTTTTGTTTCTAGACTTTCCAGTTTGAATGTAAAGATCTCTTCCAATGGCAATTGAAATACCATTGCAATACGAAATGCCAATTCCAGAGTGGGGGAGTATTTCCCTTTTTCTATGGCAACGATTGTCTGCCTTGTAACGCCTACTTTTTCTCCCAGATCCTTCTGGGTCATTTCGTCCTGGTTAAACCGCAATTTCCGGATATTGTTTTCAATCATGCATTTGCCCATGTTAAAATCCCCTTCTGTAATAATGAAGTTTCACAAAATTGCCAATGACATCGGCGATGAAAAATGCAAAATACACAAGATTGAACATTACGAAAGGCGGATAACCTATTACGAGTGTCACCATTGATAAGAGGAATCCGATACCCACTACCATATATGAAATATTATTGGATTTTAGATCTATAATCTTGTCTCTCTCATCTGTAACAGAGGGATCGAATTCTTCTTTTGTAATAATGGTATTGGCTATTGAAAAAATTATCGTTATGACGATATTGGCTACGATTTGAATGGGGATAAGAACGAGAATGACCGTTCCCCAAAATTTAAAGTCATTGGCCGGGTCAAGTTCTCCCATACGGTATTTTTGAATTACATATATACAATAGACAATGTAAACCAGAGCATTACTGATTATTGAAACTATTGTTCTTTTTTCCTGATTAGGCATATAAATCTCCTCATGTCTACTATATATAACATATAGTATAATTTTATATACCTAATGTAATAAATTAATTACACTGTGTCAAATATTTTTGATACAAATTTTAATTTAATCTACTGAAATAACGACATGACCTGTTTTGATACCTTTTTCAACATATCTGTGAGACTCTGAAATCTGATCCAGAGTGTAAACCTTATCTATTATAGATTTTATTTTTCCGCTTCCTAATAAATCTGTAAGATATTGTAGATCTTCTGTCTTTTGGCTACCGGCACCAATAAAAAACTTTGTATTAGAGAATACAGAATGCCATAGTCTCTGAAGTAATTTCGGTAGAGTCGGATTGGCGATCAGGTATAAACCGTTTTTCTTAAGAACTTTAATTCCTTTGCCTAGGCTGTTGTTACCGGCAATATCGAGAATGACATCGTAGGTTGTTTCTGATTTAGAATAGTCCTCAGATAAATAATCAATAAATTTTTCGGAACCCAGAGAGAAAAGTATTTCCCCTTTGTCTTTTTTATCAACGGAGGTAACTTGTCCACCCATTAATTTGGCGAGCTGTACAGCATATGTTCCGATACTGCCTCCGGCACCGATAATAAGTATTTTTTTAGTTTCTTTCGTGATTTTTGCCTTTCTAATGAAATGAAGAGCTTCCAGTCCTCCGTTTGGCAGGGGTGCCGCTTCGTTGAAAGAGATGTTTTCCAGTTTTAAGACTATGGGACCATTCATGTCGCTTTCTACTTCCGGCAGGCAAATATATTCAGCATTACCACCCATTTTTATTCCCGTTGCTGCCAGAACTGCATCCCCGGGCTTAAATCTTTTAACAGATGAACCTGCGGATTCGACAACTCCTGCTAATTCCATACCCAAAACGGGTATTCTTATGGGTTTTATTATACCTATGAATAGTCTCATAGGCAGGCGATATAAGTAGGGGAGGGTCAGATCTCTCAACTCACAATCGCCAGCTGTAACTGTGGCACTTTTAATTTTTATCAGAACTTCATTATCTTTTGGGACTGGTTTATCAATTTCCTCTACTTGTAGTGTTTCTGGTGAACCGTATTTAGTCCAGATTGCTGCTTTCATCGATTGTCCTCTACTATGGTAATTGCGACATTTCCTTTTTTGTGGCCCATGTCCACATATGTATGAGCTTCAATAATTTTGTCCAGGGGATAGCGCTTATCGATTATTGAAGTCAATTTTCCTTCTTCTATCATATCTTTCAATTGAGTCAAATCACTTGAGTTTATATTACTACCAGAACCGGAGTCTTTCATAACATTCAGGTATACTCCTTTGTTCTTTAGTGCCGTTTTAGCTTTGCCTCTGGGATATTTATCGACAGTATCAAATATTAGATCGTATGGATCATTTCTTTCGGCAAAATCCTCTTTGGTATAGTCTATGATAGTATCTGCCCCTAAAGACTTGACCATTTCCAAATTGGAAGTACTGCAGACTCCGGTTACCTCAGCTCCAAAAGATTTGGCAATTTGTACAGCAAAGGTTCCAACGCTGCCCGATGCTCCATAAATAAGAACTTTTTGATTAGGTCTGATATTCCCTTTTTTGAGGGTCACCATAGCAGTTATGGCTCCTCCTGGAACAGTCGCTGCTTCTTCGAAGGTCATGTTATTCGGTTTTATGGCAACCAATCCTTTTTTGATGTTTCCATCTTCGGGTAGACAAATATATTCGGCATAAGCTCCAAAGCCATACCCGGCAAAAGCGAACACTTCGTCGCCTACCTTAAACCCTTTTACCGAATTGCCGATTTCTTCAATTATGCCGGCTAGTTCAAATCCAAGGATTTTTCTTTTAGTCGGCTTAAATAAGCCGTTGATCAAGCGGACGAAAAAAGGATCGGGTTTTCTCATTCTTGTATCGCCTATATGTACCGTAGTAGCATAATTCTTTATTAATAACTCGTTACTTTTGGGTTTAGGCTTTTCCACATCTTTTATTTGTAGAACTTCTGGCGGCCCGTATTTTTCATATACAATCGCTTTCATTACATATCCTCCAGGATCTATTAAAACTATAAGCTATTAGTTTTGCATTCCAATTATAATTTTGCCTTTTGTTCGTCCTGTCCCGTAATATTTCAATGCCTCAACAGTTTTTTCCATAGGGTATATTTTATCGATTACCGGTTTCACTTTTCCAGACTCTATCAGCTCCTTTAACAAATCCAGATCTTTATTTGTCGTAACTTCCATCCCGCAGAGTTTTTTACTACTGAAAAGCGACATGAATGGTCCAAGCAACAATGCCTGGAATATCTGTTTCATATCGCCACCTGTCGAAACATAAGTACCATCAGAACTAAGGGATCTTTTGTAATCGGAAATGGACCTGAAACCGGCAGTGGATAAAATCAAATCATAAGTCTGACCGTTTTGAGTAAAGTCTTCAGTCTTGTAATCAATGACATGGTCAGCACCAAGAGACTTTACCAAATCTGCATTTTTGCCACTGCAAACCCCTGTCACTTCAGCTCCATAGGCTTTGGCTATCTGAACGGCAAAAGTTCCTATTCCTCCCGAAGCACCGTAAACCAGTACCTTCATACCCTCTTTCAGATTCCCTTTATCCCTTAGAGCCTGGAAAGCCACCAATCCCGCTTCCGATACGGCAGCAGCTTCTTCAAAAGAGAGATTAGACGGTTTGTGAAGCAATGCTTTTTCCGAAACACAGGCGTACTCTGCAAAAGCACTGAATCCTTCACCCGATATGTTGCCGAAAACTTCATCTCCCGGTTTAAAAGCAGTGACATTTTTACCTACCGATTCAGCAATTCCTGCAACATCGTTGCCTGGGATCGTTCCCTTTGGCTTAAATAGCCCTGTCCATAGTCTGCCGACTACAGGTTTTCCACTAACGAATATCTTTATATTAAAATTAACTGATGAATTTTTTACTTTGATCAAAACTTTATCGTCACCGGGCAGAGGCTTTTGAACATCTTTTATTTTAAGAACATCTAAGGGTCCGTAATTTTCATATACTATAGCTTTCATTTTTTATCTCCTAATCAGATCTCGAAATTGAAACCTTTTTTTATCAATTGTTCGTATCGCTCTTTATGGAAGCAGTACAGTCTGGCAGCTCTGTGCGATACATCTTTCTCTATCTCTTCAAGATCTATTAATAGGTCCATAGAGAGAATCTTTTTCCTGAAATTCCTCTTGTCCAGGGACGTTTCAAGGACTATTTCATATAAATTCTGCAATTGGGATAAGGTGAATTTCGGCGGAAGCATTTCGAAACCTATAGGCTGATATCTCACTTTTCCCTTAAGTCTTTTTATTGCCTCTTCCAGAATCTCTTCGTGATCGAAGGCAAGTTTTGGAAAGTCATCTATAGCAAACCAGGCGGCATCGCTGGCGTCTGTATCGGCGTGTAATATTAGATCGTTCATCTTTACAAGAGCAAAATAGGCAACAGTAACGATTCTGTCTCGAGGATCTCTGCCCACAGCCCCATAAGTGTAAAGCTGCTCCATATATATATTTTTCAAGCCTGATTCTTCCGCTAATTCTCTTTTGGCAGCTTCTTCCAGGTTCTCATCCATTTGAACGAAACCTCCCGGTAACGCCCATTTATCTTTATAGGGCTCCAGATTTCTTTTAATAAGAAGGATTTTTAGATTTTTCTTTAATAAATCCAGACCGAAAACAACACAATCCACAGTTACCGCCGGTCTTTCATATTCATATGTATATCCCAATAGGGTTCTCCTTGGTGTTTTATACACTATTAATATTATATTAGTGTCTATGGGACACTAAGTCAAGGAGAAGTTTGATTATTTTGAGGGGATTACAGTAATGACCAATTTCCCCTTGTGTCCGCCCCGGTCAAAATATTTCATTGCTTCGGGCAATTGCTCCAATTCGTATGATCCGTCTATTACCGGTTTAATCAATCCGGAATTATATTGATCATTGAAATAGGCCAAATCCTTGTTGGCATTGAGCATCACTACCTTAACTTGCTTTTTGTACAGTTTTCTGAACAGTGGTCCAAGGAGCAGAGCTTCCAGTATTCTCCCCATTGATCCACCCGTTGTCACATATGTGCCTTGTGGTGTTAAAACTTTCATGAAAGATTTTATGGGATGAAGTGTTTTGTTGTCCAGGATCAGATCATATTGATTTTCAGCCTTAGTAAAATCTGTCTCCCTGTAATCTATCAGATGATCATATCCCAGCTCTGTCATCATTTGAAATTTATCAGAGCTGTCAACTCCTGTAACTTCGCAATCGAATTGTTTGGCGATTTGAATCCCCAATGTTCCCACGCCGCCGCCAGCTCCATTTATCAATATTTTATTGCCTTTTTGAATATTCCCCTGGTCGAATAATCCCTGTACAGCCAGTATTCCAGCCTGGGGCAGTGCGGCGGCATCTTCGAAACTCATATTTTTGGGTTTTAGGATTAGTGCATTCTCTTTGGCGCAGGCAAACTCTGCAAATCCACCCCAGTTGCTACCGCTAATGTCTCCATATACCGAATCTCCAGGTTGATAGTTTTTAATATCTTTACCAACTGATTCTATAACTCCGGAAATATCAGATCCCAATATGGGAGTCATTTTGGGTTTAAATAAACCGTTGCCCATTCTCGTAATCAATGATTTTCCAAGCAGCAATGCCCAATCCCAGTCATTGATTGAGAATGCGTGTATTTTTACCAGGACTTCATCTGTTTTGGGCACTGGTTTATCCAGTTCTTTCAAAATTAAATTTTTATATGATCCATATTTTTCATATACATAAGCTTTCATCGGTAATTCCTCATTTCCATACTATTAACAAATAGTAGTGGCTCAGGTTTTTGATAACAAGATGAGTTTAAAATTATTATTGAAGTTTGATTTTACTACAAATCCTTAGGGCATTGTATTATATTTAGCTTAACCTAATGACTGAAAAGGAAACAGTTAAGAAACCAGGGAGACGAGATGAAAAAATTTTTATTGTTGCATTACGGATTTGAAAATCCTACAGATGAAATCATGGCTGAGTGGGGTAAATGGTTCAAATCCATCGAGGGGATTATGGTCGATCAAGGCGGCTTTATGGGCGGTCGTGAGATCTCCAAACAGGGCACGAAAGAATTGCCATGGGATATGGATTGTATTACCGGTTATAATATAATTAAAGCCGAAAGCATTGATGAAGCTGAAAAAATCGCAAAGACAAATCCATTCATAGCAAGCATTAGAGTTTACGAATTAAGAAGCGAATAATCAGTTTTGTAAATTTCTCTTAATCCCCTTGAAAAGGTTGCCGGAATTACAGATAAGTGTGTTTCATTTTTGAAGATGTGACTTTCAAAAATGAGTTTCTTATATTTTCTAAAGGATAAAGTTTCTGTCAGTTTTGCAACATTGGACAGCATGCCGGCAAATGCCGGTTCATAAAGGGCTTCTAATTCTCCAGCCGAAAGGAACACTTTGGCAGGGAGAGTATCATTTTTCTCAGAATATAATTGTTCCATGCTTAAAATGACAGAATTGTCCCAATATATTGAAGGGCTGCCGATTATATATCGTTGAAATTCCTCCGGTTGATTGAATAAGACGTATAATCCGAACAGGCCACCCATCGAATCACCCAATAATGCTGAATCTTTTGTATTTACCGAATAGCTGCTTTCAATAAATGGTTTTAATTCCTTTGAAATAAATTTAAGAAAATCACCTGATCCTCCGCTATTTTTGGCATTGCCTTCCTGAGTCGGCGTCAAATCACGTTCGCGCAAAGCCATATGCTCTGAATTGTCAGGATATCCGATTGCCACGATGATGACTTCCGGTATCTCCTGGCCGTACTGCAATAACCACGCTGTTTCAGCAACCATACCGAAAAAAATATTAGCGTCAGTCAGATAGGCCACTGGATATTGCCTGGTTTCTGGAGAATAATTCTTTGGTAATGCGATATTAATATTAAACAAGTCTCCAATCGTTTCGGATTTAAATTGATGTTGTACTGTATGTGAAAGTGTCACATGATTCATTTGTTCCAATTAGATTTCCTTTGTTGTTAAGAGTAATATTGTTTTAAAACCTTACAGCATAAATATGTCATCCATGGTGATGGTTCTTTTTTATCAGCAAAATCCCACCCCTTATAATTCATGAACATAGATGTCGGCTTAAAGTGGCCATTCTCATCTTGCGATTCCACAATCCATTGGATTATCTCTTTCACGAGCAGTTCATCCTTCAGAAAGTCAAATCTGCTTAGAACCTCGCCCAAATACAATGCATTATACGTAAGCGTCAAAGGGTTTTTTCAGGCATATTCCACGGCATAAGAGCATCGAGATCAGTTTTATCTGTTATTTTGGGTATTTCTGAGAACATATAGTTCAAATATAGGTCAGGTTCCACCTTGTTAGCTTTCGCAGTCTCCACCAGAGAATATAGAGCAGCACTTGAATGAGCACCTCTTGGTGTTATGTTGAACAGCCAATTTTTTCGACCAACACAGAATGGCCTGATAGCATTTTCAGCAATATTATTATCTGGTTTGATCTCAGGATATCTCAAATATCGAACAAGGTTTTTATACTGATTTAACGAGTAATTAATGGCCAAATCAAGTTTTGAATCGGGAGCGACTTTCCTTTTGACATCGACTAGCAGTCTGTCGGGTTGATAAACCTTCGTAACGTCGAAAATTAAATAAAATCCCGGTTTGTTAGGCTTTATAGAAATTCTAACCAACTTAATCGGAAAATATAAAATAAAATCAATTTTTCCGTCAATTTTACCCTTTATAGAGTCGTTTTTATCTCTGGAAGCACTCTCCCTACAACATCACAGACAATCGTCTCCCATCGTTCAGTTTGTACAGCCGTTTTAAATTATATGAAAGAGTGACAAGGTCCCATTCCAGACCTGCTTTTTCTTTCCCTCGCAAAGAAAATTGCCTGAATCCCATTACTGTTTTTATGATGCCAAAAACTGGTTCTACCGTTTGTTTTCGAAGTTTATACCTTTCTTTTCCTTCTTTGGTTCTCAGACGATGAATCATTTTTTCTTTTGTGGTTGCATCTTTCGGAGGTGGCGGAGGATCAGCCTTTTCTTCCAAATCGGCAACAGTCCGGTGGTGACCATGCTTTTCAACAGCACAATAGACAATCGGGCCATTTCCATTATCTTCAACTGCAAGTACAGCTTTTTCACTGAAATAACCAGTATCAGAACTGACATCACTTATATTTCGAACTGCAGAATCAACACTATCAGTACACGGCTCAAGCTCAAGTTTGTCATTTGCATGAGCCGTCAAATACTTTCCCAGAATCAACATGCTTCCTTCGGTATCGACAGCTGCCTGGGCATTGTATGACTGCAGGAAGTGGTTGCCGTTTCCTGCTTTCATTATTTGACTTTCTTCATCTGTAAAATTGAACTGCATATTATCAGACGGTGTCTCCCCAGGTGGTTTGGGTTCTCTTCCCCGTGGTTTATTACCACTTTCACGGACTTTATCCCGTTTATTCTTTTTCTCTTCATATTCAGCTCGTTTTTCTTTGTAGATCTCTTCATAACGTTCTTCAATGGCAGCTTTAGCCTTCTCCAATGCCTTCTTTCGATTTTCTCTACGGCTTATTTCATCAGGAATTGTCAGGCCATCGAGAAGTGGCGTGCTGTCTGCCTCCTCTGCTTTCTGTGTTAATTGTTCAATTTCCAGTTCAAGCTGCTTAATTTTCTTTACAGCCCGTTTATAACTCACTGCCGAATGTTTGCTGGCATTGGCTGAAATCTTAGTTCCGTCGACACTGATACCACCGACTTTCTTTAGGTTCCCAATTTCAGAAGCCACCATCAGAACCTTGATAAAAGATTCCTTGAATACATCTCGATTTTTTAAACGGAATGAACATATTGTGTCGTGGTCCGGATGTTTATCTCCACCGCATATATATCGCACTGCCACATCAAAATACGTTGCCTGTTCAATTTCTCTTGAAGAAAATCTTCCTGTAGCATAGCTGTAAATCAGCAGTGTCAGCATCATCGCCGGTGGATACTGGGCGTTTCCACTGCCTCGTGTATTTATAGAAAAACTGCTTAGATCCAGTGTATCTACTGCATCTATTATAAAATGGACCAGGCTGTTTTCGGGTAGCCATTCCCGCAGGTCAGCAGGAAAAAGCATCGGAGTATCTCTGTCAATATTTATAAAATTTGCACTCATGAAGGAATTTTATGCGAGAAATTGAATTCTGGAAATTCTTTTTTTTAGAAAGGGGTAAAGTCCGACAGACTGCTAGCCATTTATGAAATTCCTGCCATATGGGAATCGCCAATTTTCTCCTTTTTTTTAAGAAATCTTCCAGTGAGAGATTTTCAATTATCAGTTTCGTTTCTACCTTATACAGTCTGGTGAAAAACTCCACACCTTTATGAGCTTTCCCTTTTTTCTTAGTCACCTCAGCTAATTTAAAAAACTTTCTCCTGGCATGTGTTAAGCAACCGACATGCCAGAGATCATATTCTTTCACAGCTTTATTGTATGCGGCATAACCATCAGTTTGAAGTATTCCTTTAAATCCTTTTAACAATGAAAAGGGTTTTTCCTGTTTTCTTGTAGGCGAATAATTGAACAGAATGACTTTTTTTCCCTCAGAACCACCGACCATAACCCACATATAGGATTTACTATCCGGTTCTCTATTATTTTCTTTTAAAACCTGAACCGTTGTCTCATCCATGTTAATCATGCTTCCATTTATGGCTATCTTCCGCATATGTTCGAGTATATCTCCACATTTTCTGGAAGCAGTAAGGCACCAGTTGCTCATACTCTGTCTGCTGATTTTAATATCAATTCGTTTAAAAATCCTCTCCTGTCTGTAGAGAGGGATACCATCTACAAATTTACTTACAACTATCTGAGCCACGAGACTGGGAGATGCTATGCTGCCGGGAATGAATCTGGAGGGTGCTTTTGCCTCTAAAACCTGGGAAAGTTCTGTATTATTCTGAAATCCGCTGCAACTGCATGCCCCATATTTTTTTGTAATGTATTCTTTCACAAGAATCTGAGCTCTTAGGAACTCAAGCTCTTCGGTGGAAGATGAGCCCATTTGTGGTCTTTTTTTCCCGCAGCATGGACACAGACTCTCGTCGTCCTCTACATCAAAGATGACTTTTTCTCTTGGTATGCCAGCAGGGAGAGGCTTCTTTCCAGTCTTTTTTTTATCTTTTGATTCTGTTTTATCATTATCTGTGTCGTTTTTATCTTTCTGATCCGAATCTTCTGCACTAGTGCTTTCCGTTTCATTGAATGTCTGACTCTTTTCTTTGTCTTCTTTAGTCCACTTCTCATTCTTTCTGGCAAAGATATATTTTTTTAAGATACTTATCTCTTCCGATTGATTTTCGACTTTATCATTAAGTCGTTTGATCTCCTGTATCAGTTCTTCTTTACTCAGTTTTGAGAAATCCACATTATCCATTTCCAGATTATAAATCTTATAAAAATATTATAAAACCCCTTCAGAAAAAATCTTTTGAATTAATTGATTTATGCTCTTTCCAGAAATCGATTCCCTTCAGGAGTAAGTGTAATTTTTCCAGGTCTATAATCTGAATGTCCGATTCGGAGACTGGCCATGGGAATTTATCTTTACCTAATTTCTTTTGCCATAGACAGAATCCATTTCTTTCCCAATATAATATTTTCAATATCTTTTTGGACTTTCCGCAGAAAATGAAAATATTGGGCTCCATTAAATCGATATCGCATAAGTCATACAGGGCTGACGACAGTCCTGTTATCTGTTTTCTCATATCAGTAAATCCGGGAACTACGTAAATCCCCACAGTATCCAAGTTTATGAACATTTTTTAATTTCTCTTATGGATGCTGATAGTAGTGTTGGATTTACATTTTCAGGAAGAGAAATTTTTATTCCCGAACCTTCGATTACAATATTATTATGGCAGTTATTTTGTACTGGTAGATCTATTTTTATGGGAACAATTCTCTTATCTAATTTTTTAATCCATCTCTGAAATGTACTTTGAACTAATCCGTTATTTTTACAATATTGGTGTGCAGTCTGTTCGCTGATTTTCCAATTTTCAATGTGTTTTTTCCAGTAGCTTTCTGTTTTTCTGATCATTATTTTCTCCTCAGAAAAACATAAATCAGGAGTAGCTGTAATTCAATACGGTGTTAGTTTGACCTTTACTTTAATTCTAATGCCGGAGTAATTTCAATTTGACGCAATACATGGAGAGAGTTATTTTTAATGGATACTATTATTCTTTTGTAATTCGAAATAATTCTTTGAACTTGTGGTCCTGTATATACAATGACCTGTTGTGATTTGAAGTTTCTAATACTCTGATTTGTAGATTGTAGAGAGCCTTTGAATGTTAATAGAGATTCTTGATTCTCATTGAAAATGCAGAAAATCTGCGTATCAGCAATTCCTTTGGTGAAAATATCCGAATCCACTATTAACATCATTATACTAATCCATCACCTGTAAATCTTCTGCACCGAATAACCAATCTACAAGCTTAAGTTTTAATTCCTCTGAGAGATCAAACCTTCTGAATGAATGGAATTCAGATATAGTATTTTTCTTGCTTCTTTCAAGTGATGCTGAAATTATATTTTTGACCTGTGCTCCTGTGTAGATAATTATCTCATGACAGTCGAGATTGCTGATGTCTTGATCTGTAGATTTAAGGAATCCAGAGAATGATATCAAAGATTTTTGCTCCTTTCCTGTAATCAGAAAAACTTGAGTATCCGCACTCCCTTTAAAAACTAACTGGGAACTAGCTATTAACATTTATATTACCTCCACTCAATCATGTCGTGTTGTTTACATCATGGGAGCTATGAAAGAAATGAGACTCCAGATGCATATATTTATCTTTCAAATAAATGTAAAAAAGTTCAGAAAAGTGACGTATTTAGATTTTACGGGTAAAGATAATAATGAATAAAAATTACTAAAGATCGATTTTAGCACCTTTGAAAAGCATATATATATATACATAGAGTAGCCACATTTATTTATAAAACGTGAACAACATATAAACATTGAAGAGTCTTTGTTTATAGAGAGATTAATTGAGGTTGAAGGTTTCACGTTGCCTTCTTGGTTGGCCCCGCTTCAATTTATCTCTTTATAAATGAAGGCTTTTTTTTATGTAATTAGGACATTCAATAATTTTGAACGTAAAAAAAGAATGATGACATATTTGTCACAGAGGATGAGTTATATGACGGAATCAGAAATGTTTATACATCTTAACGATAATGAATTTAAGATCTGGAAATTTATCGATTACTGGAGAAAAGACATAAAAAGCTATATTCCGGACATAGAGTATATTGCAGAAAACTTGAATAAGAATAAACGCACTGTATTCAGAGCAATTGCAGGATTAAAGGAAAAAGGAGTTTTACCAAAATGAGTGAGAATATAAGATGGAATAATAATGCAGTTGATAAAGGATTTATTGCTTTACCGAATACAATAATCGAACATCATGAAGAACTTGGCATTAATGAAATGGAGCTTATATTCCTAATTAAGATATCTCGGCATACAGAAACGTTTAAAGTACATGATAATAAAGTTGTATCTGGTTGTCAAAGAACAGCTCAAAGACGTCCCTGGTCCATTTTCTGGGATACTTTCGAAATTATATTCTTCTATTTGATAATCATTATTTCCACGCACTGAATTTGTTGTATCAATAATATTTCTCAAAGTAGCTACTTTATCAGAAAATAGAAGTTCCCAATTCCCTAGATCAATTTCACCCGTTATTGACATATTGAAGTCTTCTTGAAATTCTTTCACAGATTCCTCAGGATTTGGACCAAACCAACCGTCAATTTGACCAACTTCTGTATAGCCTAAATCAAGTAGTCTCTGTTGAACGGCAATAATATCATTTCCATTCATACGTGGAGTAGTGACTTTAATATTTCTTTCAAGAGAAACGATTGTCTGTAATGGATCGCTAAAAAATAACTTTGACAAATCTGGTTCATGCGCATGTTATATTTTTCTTATGTGATTTGCCATTTCGCTTCTATTGTATCAGCAGAGAGATCAGCACCGCAGTCCCATTCAATAAAGTAACCACCATTAAATATTTTTTCAAATGCTTTTTGATCTTTTAGTACTTCAAATGCTTCATATTTTAAATAGGGATTTACATCAAATGTGCCTATCCGTCCATCTTCTGAAACTATTTGTAAAATACCATTGGTTTTAGGATTGATCTCTATAATTCTCATTGATCAAGCCCCCTAATAGGAAATGGATTTTTACCATTAACTGCTAGTTCCCAGTCAGCTAATAAATCATCGTGGTGGATCTCAATCCATGCAACAACTAATTTCTGCTTTTTAGATGTTAATTTACCGGCAAGAAGTTTTCCATCTATAATTGAATAAACAGCTGTTTCTCCTTGGTATTCTGCGTGAATGTGAGGTACATGATGTTTTTCTATATCCATAAAAAACATACGGATAAGGATTCCATAAAACATAGAAATTGTTGGCATTACTTATTAACATCCTTATTTTATTTAATAATCTCTAGTGAAATAATACTGCTATTATAGATTGTTTTCAATTATTTATAAACTTGATATCTCCGAGACAGGACGTCGAGGATAAAACAACCTTTAGTCGGACTTTTCACTTAACTACAATTATACGTATTGCATAATCTATTCACATTAACAATGATTTTTCTCAAGCAGAAGATGTTTTTTTCCAGTTAGGAATATTGTAGGACATTTTTTGTGAAAAATTATCTTCAGATATTTATTAGAGAACTTAAAAATAGAAATTATGCACCCAATACAATTCGCACATATTCCACTCATATAAAGCATTTTCTGGATTTTAGTTTTAGTACGAAGTTAGAACCTTATGAAAGAATTTCTGTGTTTCTGGAAAAAGAGAAAAAGTCAGTAGAGCAAAAAAGACTAGCATGGTCAGCTATTAAGCTTTTTTACACTCTGGTATCGAAAAAAGATTGTCCTTACAACCTTAGCAAGATACGTGAACAGAAAAGGTTGCCCGATGTTTTAAGCCATGGAGAAATTATGGAACTGTTAGGATGCATTTCTAATTCGAAACATCGTTTGATGATCAGTATTTTATATGGTTGCGGTTTACGAGTAAGCGAAGTATGCAATATAAAGATAAAAGATATCGATTTTATCAATCTCAAACTAAAGATCAGGAATTCAAAGGGCAATAAAGATCGATTCACATTGATTTCAGAAAAGAGCGTTCTTAGCCTAAAGGAAATTATTGAGGATAGGAGTGCTGATGATTTTGTATTTATAACTCAAGTCAAAAAGAAGTACAGCATTCGAACCGTACAAAAGATCTTTTCCAATGCCTTAAAGGCATTCTCTCTTCAAAAGAAGTCCTCATGTCATACCCTAAGACATTGTTTTGCCACCCATTTTGTGGAATCCGGTGTTGATATTAAAACGATAAAAGAGTTGCTGGGTCACAAATCAATTAAGACAACTATGGTCTATATTAAATTGGCAGATCCTATTTCGAGGAAAGTCAAAAGTCCCTTATGATGTATTGCGTGATAACAAATATTCTTTAATTAACGTGCATTGCGTTTTTTATTTTAAGTATAGATTTGTCAGGTGTATTGGCAGTTGGTATTTATAATCAAAAAAAGACTTCCTGATGGTGTGAACCCATTTAGCAGGGGTAGGACCCGCCTTACTCTCCGGAACATCCTGTTCCTTCGCTCCAGGCCGATCTATTCACTGCCGGACACGTCCTGTGTCCTTTTCCTCGCTATCGCTCGGCGTTCATAGATTTTCGAGTCATAAATTATAATCAAAAAAAGACTTCCTGAAGGAAGTCTTTCTAATTTAGCAGGGGTAGGACTCGAACCTACGGCCTTTGGGTTATGAGCCCAACGAGCTGCCAACTGCTCCACCCTGCGTCGTTTCGTTTGGTAAATTATAGGTAATCCAATTTTTTGTCAATCCGTTTCTATAAAAAAAGTTAAATGATTTCTCTAAGTGTTCTAAAACTACTGCTAAGGGCTATTTTTCCTGTACTGTTGTTTTAATATAATTAGGGAAAAAATAATTAGAATTATACTTAACAGATAATAGGGGAAATTCAAGGTGATAAATATGTTATACAAACCGTGAATGGCTGTTGTCCAAATGAGAGCTTTGCCTTTGTATCTGGTTTCTGTTGTTTTCCCTAATCCTGCAAAATATCCCATAATAGCACCACAGACAGCATGTAAAGGTAGTGCCGTTAAACTTCTGCTTATAACCAGGGATAATTGATCTGTAGCACCAGTTAGGTAGACTATATTTTCAGCAAAAGCAAATCCTATGGTAATGGCAATGCTATATTGTATTCCGTCGCTTATGCTCTTTAGATTATCATTTCTGTATAGAATGAGAATAAGAATGGTCAATTTAATCAGTTCTTCAACCAGAGCTACGGTAATAAATGGGCCATATAAATATGTACTTACCAGACCATTTCCTTTATAACTGGAAAGAAGACTTACAATTATTATTCCCGGTAATACGGAAAGAGCTCCCCATAGAAGTAGTTTGATAAATAAAGCTTTATTCAAACTTTTATTTTTATTAATTATATAAAGGCTTGCCACTCCAGAGGGGAGGAAGGATAGAAAAATTACCAATAGGGGAAGTTGATAGTTCATTTCAAAGTATTTTCCAAAATTCTTATAAATAAGCGGTTATCTTTTTCTTTTCCCACAGTAACTCGAATCCATTTATCAAGGCCAAATGATGTTAGGGGTCTAATAGTCACTCCCTGGTCCATCATTTCCAGGAATAACTCTTTTGAGTCTCTTCCTACGTAAAGGCAGATAAAATTAGCCTGTGTGGGGTAGTATCTAATATTCAGTCTGTCGAGTTCATTATATAAGAACCTTTTCCCAATACTGTTCATCTCTCTGCTGCGAGCATAGAATTCATCATCACTCAGGGCAGCTGTAGCTGCTTTCTGTGCGGGAGTGTTCACATTAAATGGTTGTTTCGTTACCAGTATCTGGTCAATTACGTCTTCTCTTGTAATACCATAGCCGACCCTCAAAGCCGCCAGTCCGTATATTTTCGAAAATGTCCGCAAAATCATCAAATTGGGGTATTTCTCTAAAAGTTTTTTTGAATCGGGGAAGTCCAATGCATCACTGTAATCTGCATAAGCTTCGTCGAGTACGAATAGTGTATCAACAGGAACTTTACTCAGCATATTATCCAGTTCGTCGTGGCTGATATAGGTCCCTGTCGGATTATTGGGATTGCAGAAGTAAATTATTCGGGTCTGTTTGTCTACTTTTTGCAATATATCTTCCGGAGAGAAGGTGCCGTCTTTCATTTTTGCTTTTCTGATTTCTCCGGAATAGAGTATGGTGGCGAAAGTATACTCGGAAAAAGTGCTTTCAGCAGTTATTGCGTTATCTCCTTCAGAGACATATGTGGCCGCAATTAATGTCATTAATTCGTCAGATCCGTTGCCAACGATTAAGTTCCCTGTATTATAGCCGAGTTTCTCTGCAAGAGTTTCCCTTAAAACACGACAACTTCCGTCGGGATATATGTTTACATTGCTAATGGAATGAGTAGCCGCTTCGATTGCTTTGGGAGATGGACCCAGTCTGTTTTCGTTGGAAGAAAGTTTTAAAACCCCCTCCTTCAATACGCCCGGTTTGTATGCTACCATGTTATCAAGGTTATTCTTCATTTTCATTTTTTGGTTACTTCCTTTCCATCACAATATCCATACTTTAAAATGAAATGAAAATTTTTGTAATAGCCAGTGGTAAAAACAAAAGTATCACTTTTTAACAAAATTGTAGTACGAAATATTGAAATAAAGCTTTACAAATTACGAAAAACGAATACAATAAACCTATAACATAATAATAAGGATGTATTTTACATGCAGCCAGACGACATAGATTGGAAAATCATAGAAATTTTAAGAGAGCGCTTCATTCCCAATAATGCTATTGCCAGAGAGCTGGGAGTTTCGGAAGGGATGATTCGCCAAAGAGTAAAAAGACTGAAAGAAGCGGGAATTCTCAAAATCAAAGCACTTATTAACCCCGATGTTCTGGAAAATCTGCAATTGGCTATGGTGGCCATAAATATTACCGAATCGGCATTGCTGAAGAAAAGAGCTGACCAGATCGCATCTCTGGAAAACGTATTATCCGTTTCTTTTACTTCCGGCCGTTATGACTTGTTCGCCGAAGTACTGGTAACTTCCAATAGGGATCTCGTTCGTTTTTTGACAGAAGAACTCCCCAACGTGGAAGGCGTTACCAATACGGAAACCTTTATGATGTTAAGAAGTTATGGAAAATTTGTATAATATATTTAAAAAATAGTGAGAATTTAAAAAATACACCTCCTTTTACGGGAGGTTTTTTTATCTTAAGCTTCGATTTCCTTATTCAGAAGTTGGGAATGTTCAATCAACAGATCCACACTTCTTTTAATTTCGTTCACTTCTTCCGAGATCTCACCGATATTCTTCATCATATCAGTTACCGATTGTAGATGCCCGCAGAAAAAATATTTAAAAGTAAGTAGATTGCCGATTAATTATTAAGAGAAGAAAATTATAAGGATAAAAGAATGCGGGATTTCATTACCACAATCCTTCCCGCATTCAAATAAAAAAACAAATTAATCGTAATACCTGAATCCATTTATGGCAAGATATTAAAAGCAACTCATAGCAAAGAAGATTTTACTAATTGTACTTGTTGTAATCTCGCACATTATTTTAAACAAATCTCTCTTGAAAACATCTCTCTGAGTTAAACACTTTTCCATTTCAGTTAATTCAATTTTCTCTCACATCCGAACATAAAAAAAGGAGCCTCGTCCACGCCAATGTACAAGCTTCTTAATCCAAAACCTCCCGAAGGAGGAACTCTGATACTTATAATTCGGCTATGTATGGAAAAACTTCAAGTCCTCGGTAAAGATTTTCCTTGGGAAAAACCGGAAAGATGTCCAGAATGTGGAAGTATTGGTCTATGGGGACACGGATATGTCCTTCGATATTTCCATGAAATTGTGACCGGATTATGGATAAAACGATATCGCTGTCCCGATTGTCATGCCGTTCATACACTCCGTCCATTTGATTACTCTCCCGGTTTTCAGTATTCATGGACAACTATCCAGAATTCAATTCAAGAGAAGAAAAATGGATCTAATTTCCTGAAAACAGTATCCCGTCAATGTCAGCAGTATTGGTTCAAAGCCTATCGATTTCAACAGAAGCGACAGAGGAACTTCACGGTCTCTTATGATATACCATCGAGTCAGAAAGATGTGACATTCAGGATAAATTATCATGAAATCCCATGTACAGAGGATCCTCCCTACCTGCCTTTTGCGGTGACAGTGAAACCAAGCCGGTTTAGTTTCAAATGAGAAATAAGCCAGGAGGTTTTATCATGAATCAGGAACAAAAAGAGAAAGTAGCCGTTTTCAGGTTCGGGGTGATTTTCCCCCTTGTCGAATGTAATGTGCGTGATTATTGGGGAGAAAAAGCCCGGATCTTAAGAGAGCTAGTCAGTCGGGATTGGGAGATTCCCAATTCGAACAGAAATTACATCAGCAAAGCGACTATCTTAAGTTGGTTACGCCGTTATGAACAGGGAGGTAGAAAAATCGAAGCACTATACCCTGGAGACCGGGGAGACAAGGGACGAATTCGAAGTATTGATGACGAGACAATTGATGCTCTTGTCTGTCTGAGAAAAAAGAAACCTAAAGTATCTGTTCCCCGTCTTATCGAGATCGCCAGATCTGAAGGTCTTATTCCTTTGGGAAAGGAGGTTTCGACAGCCACAGTCTACAGACTGATGAAAAAGCACAAAGTTGAATCGGGAAAAAAGAAAGTGGATATGCGGAAGTTCGAGGTGCAGATGGCAAATGACTTATGGCAGTCGGACTGTATGCATGGTCCCCAAATCCTACATGAAGGAAAACTGAGAAAAACCTATCTGTTTGCTCTTATTGATGATCACTCTCGCCTCATTTCCCACGGACAGTTTTACTTTGCTGAAAATCTGGATAACTATTTGGATTGCCTGTGGGCCGCATTGCGTAAGAGAGGACTCCCCCGGAAACTCTATGTAGATAACGGCCCATCGTTTCGGGCCCACCGTCTGCAATTAGGATGTGCTGCTCTGGAAATCGGATTGACCTTTGCCCGACCATACAAGCCGCAGGGGAAGGGGAAAATAGAGCGTTTTTTCAGAACAGTCAGATCTCAGTTCCTGTCTGAACTTCCCTCAGGGCTGGATTTGGCACATTTGAATACTAAGTTTGATGAATATCTTGAGATCTACCACAATCGGAAGCATGGAACGACCGGCCAGGAGCCCATCCGCCGTTACCTGGAAAGTTCATCCCTACTTCGGTCGGCACCGGAAAATCTTCCCCGTTATTTCCGAAAAAAGGAAAACCGGAAGGTTAACAACGACAGGACAGTAAAACTGAACGGCAGATTATTCGAAGCACCGGTGGGACTGGTCGGAATGCAGGTTGTTCTGCGTTTTGAAGACTACGATAACATTGAGGTCTATCTAGATGATCAATCTAAAGGATTTCTCCGACCATTGAATCAGGTCGTTAACAGTCGGGTGAAAAGAGAAACCGATATCACTCAGACTTCTTCGGTTCCTTCCGGAGGGAAACTCTTTGAAATGAGATCGGGGAGTTCGTGATGAAGAATCTCAGACATCATTATGGATTGAGAAAAGATCCATTTCCCCAGAACATTCCCGTGAAAGATCTCTACCAGCTCCCGTCACTGTCGCCATTGAAACAACGAGTTTTCTTTGCAATTGAGCAGAAGGCGATCAGTGTCATCACAGGAGATGTCGGGTCGGGGAAATCCACGTCAATCAGATATGTAGCAAGTCAGTGGCACCCTAGTGAATATCATCAGATTCCCATTGTTGGGGGAGAGTTCAGTCTAATTGAACTCTATAGAAAGATCCTTATTACTTTTGGTATTCAGTTTCATTCATATCAGATTTCTTTTATGATTCAGAAAATCAGAGAGCAGATACTTGAAGTTGCTGCTAGAAAAGTAACTCCTGTACTGATCATTGATGAGGCACATTTATTGAAACAGAATGTTTTCACACAGCTTCATACATTGACTCAATTTGAGTTTGATTCAAAACCGGTTATGCCTGTCATACTCTGTGGTCAGGATGGATTGATGGATCATCTAATGACGAGCCCGGCCAGGCCTCTGGCTTCCCGTGTTCTGGGAATAAATCACCTGGAAGCTTTGAAAAAGGAAGTTATGGAAGAGTATCTTCTCCACCATTTGAAGCTATCAGGGCTTTCAAAAAACATATTCTCGGAAGAGGCCGTTTTTGCCATTCATCAGTGTTCTGGAGGAATCCTGAGAAAAGCTAATTACGTTGCCAAAACATCTATGTTGGCAGCGGCGATTGAGGGAAAACAGCAGATCGCAGCAGAACATGTCAGGATTGCGGCCACAGAGTTGATTCTCTAAACAGTCATTTCCCGTCTTTTGAAGGCGGGATTTTTTTGCTTCAATTTAATCTGAAAAATAGTCTAACTCAGCGTGAGAAGAATTGGTCAGAATAATCTGAGATATTACACTTGTCCTGTCTGTTTTAGTTCTCTTTTCACATACCATTGTCAGTATCAGAAATATTATTACCAGGAACTCATTTTCATCATCAGAGTCAAATGTCTTATCTGCGGTTGTACTCATGCCCTGATTCCTGAGTTTTCTCTGCCGGGGACAAGTATCGGGACAGCTGAAGCAGACAGATATCTGAGATTACGTCAAAAAGAGGTTTCACAAAAGAAGGCGGCTCAGGTTTTTATAGATCTTGGAATGAATCGGAATTATGGAATAAGTCTTGAAAAGAAATTCAAACAAGCAAACCGTAAGGCAATGGTCTTGTTTTCAAGAGATAGGGACATTCTTTCCAATCCCTTGTTTCTGTTCCAGTCAGATGAGAATCCATACGATTCTCCAATCCTGACCGTAAACTCTCTTTTTTTGAAAAGAGGTTACAATCCTCTCTACTTTTCCCGGAATAATATTCTAAGAATCAGAGAAATCAAAACGGGAAAGACTTTACCACTTAATAAGAGGGCTGTCTGGCCAGATCATGTGAAATTAAACTCATCCTAAATAATCTTAAGGAGAAAATCATATGACAGACCCAGAATTTGAATTGAAAAAGAAACAGATCTGTGACTTCAGACACTCTGTGGTTGCTGAGTTGGGAAATCCATATCTTTCGAGAGGAAAGTTAACTCAGCTGATAAAAGAGAAATCGGGAAGAGAATACGCCATTCCCTATTCTAAAAGGAAAACTCTGACCGAGGGATGCATCAGACGCTGGCTGAATCTCTACAGAAAATCTGGTAAAGAGGGACTGGCTCCGGGAGTTAGAGATGATAGAGGAAAATCCCGCCTTCTGAAGGATGCTCAGCAGACAGCCCTTATCCATCTCTTGGAAACAAGACCGGAAATAACAGCCACAGCAGCAGTTAAAATACTTCAGACTAAAGGAATTATTCAAAATGAGATCTCCAGCTCCTCCCTTTCTCGTTTCATAAAATCCCATGGATTGACCTATAGAGAGAGAAACCGTAATAAAGAGGCTGAGAAAAGTCTGAAGTTTGATTTCTTCTCTCCACTGGAATGCATTCAGGTAGATGTCATGTATGGTCCGCAGATCCCTGATGAGAAGGGAAAATATCGCAAAGCACTTCTTATGGCATTCTTAGATGATGCAACCAGAAGAATAATCTATTCCAGATTTTCCTTTTCAGAGAAATCCATACTTTTTGAAGACGGTATCAAGCATATCCTGAAGACACATGGAATGATCGGACGTCTGTACACAGACAACGGGAGCAGCTTCGTCTCCAATCAGACCAAAAGGATTCTGGATATTCTCGGTATCACTTTGAGCCATAGCCGCCCGGGAATCCCAAAAGGTCGGGGAAAAGTAGAACGCTTTTTCAGAACGGTCAGGGATCAGTTCACCAGACCTCTCGAGGTGGATGATGTACAGAACATAGATGATTTGAATGCCCGTTTTCACACCTGGCTGGAATGTGAATACCACCGATCTAACCATAGAGGTCTGAAAGAATACATCACACCTCTTGATGCGTGGATGGCAAAAGTACACCATATCAGGTCCATGAAACCGGGAATTGATCTGGATAGAATCTTTCTCCATATGTTCTCCCGGAAGGTCTACAAAGATTCCACATTTACTCTTATGGGTACTCTTTTTGAGGCTCCGGCCATCCTTTCCGGAAAGAGTATAAACATTCATTTTGATCCACATCCTCCGGTCTTGAGAGTTCTCATTTCCCATGGGGGGAAAGAATACGGAGATGCCAGAATAGTTGATACATATGCAAACACCAGGGTGAAAAGGAATTACTGTAGAGGTCAAAATGTCGATATTGATGATGAGAATTCCGGGTTGCCGGTAAATCTTCTTGTGACAAGTATGGGCGGATCCTGATATGAAAATTAGGGAAGTATACTCACATTTTAACCTGTCGGGTAATCCATTTTCAAAAGAGATTAAAACCGAATCCTTAAAAGCACTTCCTGGGGTGAAAGAAGCAGAAGGGCAATTGCAGATTCTCTTTGATACAAAGGGAATTGGTGTTTTAACCGGAAAATCTGGCACAGGGAAAAGCTGTTTACTCAGAAAAGTAACGGATTCGCAACCAAAAGGAATCTGTAAGACTCATTACATTTGCCATACATCTGTGGGAATCCTGGAGTTTTACACACATATCTGTAATGCATTCGGTCTACAGCCATCGGGAAGACGCGCTCAAATGTTTAAAGCTATTCATGATCATATACTGAACATGAATCAGACCAACCATGTTCATCCTATTCTCATAATCGATGAGGCTGATAAACTGGGAAATGATATTCTTCAGGAGATCAGACTGATAGCCAATTTTAATTATGATTCTTATGATGCCATTACTATTCTACTCTGTGGTCAGGAAAATCTTCTCCAGAAGTTTGGACTTTCAATTCTGGAATCTCTGGCCAATTCCGTTACTGTGACAGTCAGAATAAATACTCTTAAAAAAGAGGAAACCTACTCCTATATCGAACAGAGAATCAGTGATGTTTCTGTGGGAAATTCTCTATTTACAAAAGCTGCGATGAATCTGATCCATAATGCATCGGGTGGTGTCATGAGAGTGATCAACAATATGGGAGAACATTCTATGATTAAAGCCTATTTGAGTGGATCTGCTACAGTTGAAAAAGAGCACGTTCAAGCCATTTTGAGTCGGTGATTATTCATTAAATTATCTTTAAAGCGGGTGTTTCCCGCTTTATTTTTTGCTCTAAATTATTCGGGAAATCTAAATGAGAAGATAGTGCGGGAATCTGTGGGATTATTGATGCTTTATTGAGCCATATTAGGCTGGGAAATTAAGCTATATTAAATCGGGCATCTACATCAGGGGGCGTTTAATAAACAGAATGCCTTTGATTTTTATTCTCAGGTGAAAGAGTTTATCCATTATGTGCACATAAAAGACGGAATCTATCAAAGGGAAACCGATGGAATCTTTCCCGAAGCGAAATGGACATTTCCAGGAGAAGGAGAGGGATGCGTAAAGGAGATCGTTAGAGATCTGCTTAAATCCGGTTATGACGGCGGATTTTCCATGGAACCCCATATGTCGGTAGTTTTCCATGATGGATCAGTTGAAAGCAATGAACAGCTGCAATACGAAAACTATATTGAATACGGACAAAGATTTATGAAACTGGTGGAACATATCAAGATCTAAATTTGAGCACCTATTGACATTCAAATGATGAAAAATACAATTAATAGTAGTAGTCGTTACTAATTAGGAGTGAAATTGTGAAATTATCTACAAAACTCTCATTAATTGTATTGTTCTCAGCTACAGTAGGAATCCTACTTTTCGCCTTAAATTATACCAATACTAGTTATTATCATATTATAGAAGAAGATATTCAAATTGCGAACCATTCGAAAAATATATCTGTTTTCATGCTGAATGCCCGCAGATCGGAAAAAGATTTTTTGCTGAGACTGGATGTAAAATATATTGATCGGGTAAAGGATCTGGTTCAGAGCATCATTACCGAAGTGGAAGCCATGTCTTTGATTGATTCGGAAGAAGATGATCACCATGTTACTTCTGCAACCGAAATCATTTCTGCCATTAAGGATTACGAAGCTAATTTTATTCATCTGACCGACAGCTGGATAGAAAAAGGTCTGGATTCCAATTCCGGATTGCAGAGGGAGTTCAGAAAAGCCGCCCATGATCTCGAAGAAGCTATCGGGTCTGATGAAAAGCTATTAGTCAGCTATTTAACATTGAGAAGGCATGAAAAGGATTATATTTTACGACTGGATCCAAAATATGTTACAAGAGCTGAAGCGACAATAGAAAATTTGAGAAGTCAGATCGATATTTTTATTTCATCTAATTCCCGGAAGGCAGAATTAAATAATCTTCTCGATGTTTATTATCGCGATTTTATAGCTCTGGTTCTCGAAGAGGACATCATTATTCAAAGCGTAGCCGATATGCGAGCTTCGGTGCATAAGATTGAACCTATCGTCGAAGAGATAAATACCTTTTCTCAGGCAGAAGTAGATAAGGATGTGCTCGAAACTGAAACCAGTGCTGAGAGAAATATGTTCCTTGCTCTGATCATCAGTATTGCGGGTATATTGATTTCCATATTTGTATTTGTTTTATTCTCAAGAAGTTTATTGAAGCAGCTCGGAGGGGATCCGTCGCTAATCGAAGAAATTGCCCGGACAATAGCCGGTGGCGATTTGACATTTAGATATTCTAACAATAAACGCAGCACCGGCGTCTATGCATCTATCAGGCAGATGTCTGAAAAATTATCCGAAATAGTCGTCAATATTCAAAGCTCGACAGACATGGTTCTTTCCGGTAGTAATGAGCTGAACTCGACTTCTCAAGTAGTTAGCAACGGCGCTACGGAACAAGCTGCAACGGCAGAAGAAGTTTCCAGCTCCATGGAGGAGATGAGCGCCAATATTCAGCAGAGCGCTGACAATTCTCAGCAGACTGATAAAATCGCGACTAAAGTGGCAAAAGACGCCAGCGAAAGCGGTGTGGCTGTAAAACAGGCCGTTGATGCTATGCAGGAAATTGTTCAGAAAATAACCATTATTGAAGAAATCTCGAGACAGACTAATCTTCTAGCACTCAATGCCGCTATTGAAGCTGCTCGAGCCGGGGAACACGGTAAAGGATTTGCAGTAGTTGCTTCAGAAGTCCGAAAACTGGCGGAGAGAAGCCAGGTGGCAGCCGGAGAGATAAGTGATCTTTCCTCAGAGACGGCAACCGCTGCTAATTTAGCCGGGGAAATGCTGGATAATCTTATCCCCGATATACAAAAAACAGCAGAGCTTGTTCAGGAGATCAGTGCCTCTTCAGCTGAACAACAGCAGGGAGTTGAGCAGATTAGTCATGCTATTATACAGCTTGACGGTGTTATTCAATCTAATTCTTCCACATCGGAAGAGATGGCGGCGACTTCTGAAACAATGGCTTCGCAGGCTGACCAGCTCAAGGATCTGATTGACTATTTTAAAGTATAGAATCTATAACAATAGACTTCTCATTCTTTATTACTCTAATAAATAATATTAAGAAAGATAAAATAAAAGGATTAAATTATGAATACTATTAATGTAAAAAACAGTGATCTCCAGATCCCGGAAATCGCATTAGGCTGTATGAGAATCTCTCAAATGTCTAAGGATCAGGTTAATAAACTTGTGAACACAGCTCTTGATGAGGGAATCAATTTTTTTGATCATGCTGATATATACGGAGGAGGAAAGTCAGAAGAGATTTTCTCTTCTGCAATGGATATGTCTTCATCGAAAAGAGAGCAAATGATTATCCAGTCTAAATGTGGTATCAGAAATGGTTTTTTTGACTTCTCCAAAGACCATATCCTTGAGTCTGTAGACGGTATTTTGAAACGGCTCAATACAGATTATCTCGATGTTTTATTGCTTCACAGACCCGATGCTCTTATGGAGCCCGACGAAGTGGCGGAAGCTTTTGATACTTTACATTCAAATGGAAAAGTCAGAAACTTCGGTGTCAGCAATCAGAGTCCCATGCAGATAGATTTATTGAGAAAATCTGTAAAACAGAGCCTTATTTTTAATCAGCTGCAATTGAGTATAAAACGGACAGGCATGATTGATGCCGGGCTGAATGTCAATATGAAGGTGGATAATTCCGTTGACCACGATGGGTCAATTCTCGATTATTGCCGACTTAAGGAAATAACAATCCAGGCATGGTCCCCTTTTCAGTTCGGATTTTTCGAAGGTGTGTTTCTGGGTAACGACAAATTTCCAGAATTGAATAAAGTCATTGATAAGCTGGCTGAGAAATACAAAGTCAGCAATTCCGCTATCGCCGTAGCCTGGATATTGCGACATCCTGCAAAAATCCAGACGATTATCGGTACGACTAATTTACAGCGAGTTATTGATATGGCAAAAGCTTCGGATTTCAGTTTGTCCCGGGAAGAATGGTATGAAATTTACCGATCTGCCGGCAATGCTTTGCCCTGATATGCCTTTTTTCTTTTTGAGGATTTGTTCCAAGTCTGGATTCGGATCCTCTATATTTGCTTAGAGTTGTCCAAGATGTAATTATCATAAATTGAAAAAGAATATAATAAAAATCTGATAGCGGATTTCTCCAGAATCTTTTTATCAGCTAGCAGTCTGTCGGTCTGATGATATTTTTTAGACCATTAAAATTAACACATAATTCACTAATAAGAATCTATATATCAGCTTTATTTCACTTTAATCATTCACTATTCCATGTATGTATGGTTTCTGCTATAAAAATGAGAATTTAATAGGGGTAGAACACCTATTTGCACCTGAATCTAAAGCAATGCTGATAGTTTTCTCCCCTCATTCAGTTTATGCAGTCTTTTGAAATTATATGAGAGTGTTACAAGATCCCATTCAAGTTCTACTTTTTCTTTTCCCCGCAATAAAAACTGCCTGAATCCCATTACAGATTTTATGATACCGAAAACCGGTTCCACAGTTTCTTTCCGTAGTTTGTATCGCTTTTTCCCATCACTGGTCCTAAGCCTATGAAGCATTTTTTCTTTTGTGGTTGCTTCTTCAGGAGGAGGTGGAGGATCATCCCTTTTTTCTAAATCCTCAATGGTCTTGTGATGACCGTACTTTTCAACTGCACAGTAGACAATTGGACCTTTTCCATTATCTTCAACCGTAAGTACAGCTTGTTCACTAAAATAACCTGTATCAGAGCTAACGTCACTTATTATACGAATATCAGAATCAACACTATTTACACCGGGCTCAAGTTCCTGCTTGTCATTGGCTTTAGTCGTAAGATGCTTTCCAAGAATTAACATGCTTCCTTCTGTATCGACTGCGGCCTGGGCATTATAGGCCTGTTCGAAATGATTTCCATTTCCCGCTTTCATTATCCGGCTATCTTCATCGGTAAAATTAAATTGCATACTGTCCGGGGGAATTTTAGCAGGAGGTTTGGGTTCTCTCCCCCGAGGGCTTTTTCCATCCTTACGGTCTTTATCCCGTTTATTTTTCTTTTCTTCATATTCTGCCTGTTTCTCTTTGTAAATATCTTCATAGCGCTCTTCGATAACACTACAGGCTTTTTTCAACACCTCTTTGCGGTTTTGACGTCTACTTATTTCATCGGGAATTGTCAGACCATCGAGTAACGGAGTATTATCTGCATCTTCCGCTTTTTGTGTTAATTGTTCAATTTCAAGTTCGAGCTGCTTAATCTTCTTCAAAGCTCGTTTATAGCTTACTGCTGAGTGTTTGCTGGCATTGGCTTTGATCTTGGTACCATCAATACTAATACCGCCAACTTTTTTAATATTGCCAACTTCGGCAGCCATCATTAATACTTTGACAAAGGCCTCTTTAAATACGGAACGGTTTTTCAATCGGAATGAACATATCGTGTCATGGTCGGGATGTTTATCCCCTCCGCAGATATAGCGTACTGCTACATCCAGATATGTTGCCTGCTCAATTTCCCTTGAACTGAATCTTCCTGTGGCATAATTGTAGATCAGTAAAGAAAGCATCATTGCTGGTGGGTACTGAGGACTGCCACTACCACGCTTGTTTACTGAAAACCCTCTCAGATCCAATGTCTCGACGGCATCTATGACAAAATGAACCAGATCATTTTCTGGAATCCAATCCCGTAAATCGGGGGGTAAAAACATGGGGGTGTCTCTATCTATGTTAATGAAGTTTGCGCTCATGTCAGAATTCTATCTGATTTATTGTTATTTGGGAATATAGACAATATGATGTGACCCCCGTGTTTGTACATTCGTGGATTAGCTTACACTTTAGTTAATCAACTAAGTATAAGCACGCCATATACAAAGGAACGGAGGCCACTATGAAAAGTTTATTTTATGTCGGTATGGATGTCCACAAAGATTCAATATCAATCGCTGTTTTAAGAGACAATAATAAAAATGTCGAATTTGAAAGACAGATCAGAAATGAGCCTGCAAGAATCAAGAAGTTTTTTAACAAGTATATAGATGAAAGTCTCATATGCTGTTATGAAGCTGGTCCTACAGGTTTCGCTCTTTATCGGCAACTGGAAGAAATGAATATTACCTGCTATGTTGCAGCACCTTCTCTTTTACCTCGAAAACCAGGCGATCGAATTAAAACTGATAAAAGAGATGCGCTGATGCTGGCAAAAGTTCTTAGAAATCAAGAAATAGTCAGTGTATATGTACCTAGCGCTTCTGATGAAGCAGTTCGAGATTATTTGAGAATGTGTACTGACATGAGAACTGATTTAAAGAAGCAAAAACGTAAAGGTCAAACTAACACCGTATTGAATTACAGCTACTCCTGATTTATGTTTTTCTGAGGAGAAAATAATGATCAGAAAAACAGAAAGCTACTGGAAAAAACACATTGAAAATTGGAAAATCAGCGAACAGACTGCACACCAATATTGTAAAAATAACGGATTAGTTCAAAGTACATTTCAGAGATGGATTAAAAAATTAGATAAGAGAATTGTTCCCATAAAAATAGATCTACCAGTACAAAATAACTGCCATAATAATATTGTAATCGAAGGTTCGGGAATAAAAATTTCTCTTCCTGAAAATGTAAATCCAACACTACTATCAGCATCCATAAGAGAAATTAAAAAATGTTCATAAACTTGGATACTGTGGGGATTTACGTAGTTCCCGGATTTACTGATATGAGAAAACAGATAACAGGACTGTCGTCAGCCCTGTATGACTTATGCGATATCGATTTAATGGAGCCCAATATTTTCATTTTCTGCGGAAAGTCCAAAAAGATATTGAAAATATTATATTGGGAAAGAAATGGATTCTGTCTATGGCAAAAGAAATTAGGTAAAGATAAATTCCCATGGCCAGTCTCCGAATCGGACATTCAGATTATAGACCTGGAAAAATTACACTTACTCCTGAAGGGAATCGATTTCTGGAAAGAGCATAAATCAATTAATTCAAAAGATTTTTTCTGAAGGGGTTTTATAATATTTTTATAAGATTTATAATCTGGAAATGGATAATGTGGATTTCTCAAAACTGAGTAAAGAAGAACTGATACAGGAGATCAAACGACTTAATGATAAAGTCGAAAATCAATCGGAAGAGATAAGTATCTTAAAAAAATATATCTTTGCCAGAAAGAATGAGAAGTGGACTAAAGAAGACAAAGAAAAGAGTCAGACATTCAATGAAACGGAAAGCACTAGTGCAGAAGATTCGGATCAGAAAGATAAAAACGACACAGATAATGATAAAACAGAATCAAAAGATAAAAAAAAGACTGGAAAGAAGCCTCTTCCTGCTGGCATACCAAGAGAAAAAGTCATCTTTGATGTAGAGGACGACGAGAGTCTGTGTCCATGCTGCGGGAAAAAAAGACCACAAATGGGCTCATCTTCCACCGAAGAGCTTGAGTTCCTAAGAGCTCAGATTCTTGTGAAAGAATACATTACAAAAAAATATGGGGCATGCAGTTGCAGCGGATTTCAGAATAATACAGAACTTTCCCAGGTTTTAGAGGCAAAAGCACCCTCCAGATTCATTCCCGGCAGCATAGCATCTCCCAGTCTCGTGGCTCAGATAGTTGTAAGTAAATTTGTAGATGGTATCCCTCTCTACAGACAGGAGAGGATTTTTAAACGAATTGATATTAAAATCAGCAGACAGAGTATGAGCAACTGGTGCCTTACTGCTTCCAGAAAATGTGGAGATATACTCGAACATATGCGGAAGATAGCCATAAATGGAAGCATGATTAACATGGATGAGACAACGGTTCAGGTTTTAAAAGAAAATAATAGAGAACCGGATAGTAAATCCTATATGTGGGTTATGGTCGGTGGTTCTGAGGGAAAAAAAGTCATTCTGTTCAATTATTCGCCTACAAGAAAACAGGAAAAACCCTTTTCATTGTTAAAAGGATTTAAAGGAATACTTCAAACTGATGGTTATGCCGCATACAATAAAGCTGTGAAAGAATATGATCTCTGGCATGTCGGTTGCTTAACACATGCCAGGAGAAAGTTTTTTAAATTAGCTGAGGTGACTAAGAAAAAAGGGAAAGCTCATAAAGGTGTGGAGTTTTTCACCAGACTGTATAAGGTAGAAACGAAACTGATAATTGAAAATCTCTCACTGGAAGATTTCTTAAAAAAAAGGAGTATAAACCAGAATATCGATTATGGACGAGCCATTCAGTACTTTGGTAGAGTCGAAAGGCCATTGATATCCCTTCAGAAAAACTCTTGAATTCATTTCCCCCGATGAATTGAAATATTCTCTCAGAAATTCTAATTCGTTTTCTTCATTATCGGGGGCGACACTGACAAACTTCGGCATTACCTGCATGTAGGTTCCTGAAACATTCCAGCGGAATTGAGTTGAAGCCATTCCGAACTGACTTTCGGGCAAGTTGGAAGCCTGAGCTCCTTCTCTTAATGCAAGACCTATTGCTCCCGTATGGCAGCCGGGATAAACGCTTGTTTCGTATATCCCCCCGGGTCCTCCAACAGCAAATATGATATTTTCCGCTTTATAGACTTCCAGTTCGTCGTCCTCTCCCATGGCTATGGCACCGGCAGCTCTTTGGGATGTTCCGTCATTTACAGTAATCAGCTCTATGACATCCCTTTTTTCTCTTATTGGAATTCCTGCTCTTTTAATTTCCTTAATCAAGGCCAGGCACATCTCTTTTGAAGTGTAGGGACCGATTGATGTAGCTCTTTGAGCCGGATCGTGATCAGTTTTATATCCGGCGTATTGCCCGTATCTGTCTGTGGGGAAGGGAACTCCCAGATTGACCAGATTCAAAAAGGCTTTTGCCGACGTTGCTGCTTCCACCAGAGCCAAATCTCCATGCATGGCTCCACCCTTGTAATATACTTCGGCCATAGATAAGGGACTGTCTCCATCGGATCCGCACATAGACAATTTGTAATAGGTCTGCTTGTCACTTCCCGTATTGATGGATGTTCCTTTCTCCAGACCTTCCGTGACTATTAGTATGTCCTCTATCCCCTGCCTGTAGAGCTGCAGAGCGGCATTCAAACCTGCGGCTCCGCTGCCAATTATGAGAGTATGTACATCTGTTCGAATCATTTACAGCCTCTGCATCGTAAGCCCGCCATCAACACGAATCATCTGGCCGGTAGAGTAGGGCATATCCCCCCGGGCGAGTGACGCTACGGTTTTGCCAACGTCGAGCGGCAATCCCCAACGCGACTGGAGCAAGAGCCCTTCATTGATCAATTTGTCGTATTTAGCCGTAACAGCCCCGGTCATATCTGTTTTTATGATGCCCGGTTGAATTTCAAAAACAGGGATGTCATATTCTCCCAATCTTGTGGCCCAGAGTTTTGTAGCCATGGATATTCCCGCCTTGGAAATGCAGTAGTCTCCTCTCGTAGGAGATGCTACCTCGGAGGATATGGATCCTATATTGATTATGGAATAAGAAGCTTCTTTATTCTTATTTTTTTGCTCGATCATCCAGTTGGCAACATCTTTTGTCAGAAAATATGGACCCTTGAGATTTATATTAATAAGTCTGTCGAAACTCTCTTCTTCAGCTTCAAGAATATCGAGTCTGTTCAAAGGTGCTACGCCGGCATTATTGACCAGGAGATTGAGTCCTCCGAAATCTTTATTGATCGATTGTACAAGGTTCGCATGATCGACTCTCTGTGAGATATCAGATTGATAATATCTGACTTTACCACCAAAGGATTCGAGTTTTGCGATTATATCCTGTACTTCTTTAAATGGTTTTCTCCCGCTAATGGCCAGGTCCCATTTCTCTTCGGCAAGTTTCAATGATATACCCAGACCGATTCCCCTGGCTCCACCGGTAACAAGTGCTGTTTTATTTGACATTTTATCTCCGTCAGGCAAGGATCTTTGCCTTCTCTTCAGTTATGTTCCATTTGAATTTTTCATTATTAATATATCTGTGTAATTCCTCGACCATGTAATACCCCATTCGGGCACATTCTCCGTCCATGGATCCGGCGATATGCGGTGTCAGATAAACATTATTCATATTATACAGGGGAGATTCCTCTACAGGAGGTTCGGGATAGGTCACATCGAGAAGCGCTGTAATATCTTCCCTCTTTTTCAGAACTTCTATCATTTCCGGTTCATTGACAACTGCACCCCGGGCTGTATTGATAAAAGTCGAATTTTTTTCATATGTGAAAAAAGACTGCCATTAATCATGCCCTCAGTTTCTTTGAGCCATGGAGTGTGAAGACTGACTACATCGGAAGATTTAAATACTTCTTCCAGAGAAACCATTGTAATCCCCATTTCTTTAGCATCATCTTCAGAAATAAATGGATCATAGGCGATTATATTCAAGTCAAAAGACTGAAGCAAATCGACAACTTTCCTTCCTATCATTCCAAGTGAAATCAGGCCTACAGTGCTTTTATATGCACCGGGCATAAACTCTCTTTTTATATATGCACCGGCTTGCCTGATTGCTTCCATGTGATACCAGCCCCGTTTCAGAGAAAAAAGAATCTGTGCAAGAGTGTACTCGGCTACAGGAACGGCATTGGCTGCGTAGGCGCTTGTTAGTTTGATGCCGCTTTTCCAGAACTCCGACGTTACCATTCTTCTAATGGATCCCGCCCCATAGAAAACCGCTCTCAATGATGAGGCAGCCTGTAAAAAATTCTGATCCATTAGAGGGAATCCCCAACCTCCGAAAATAACTTCCGCATCATTTAAAATGGATGGATCTGTTATTATTTCTTCCTCATCAAGGGGGGGGTGATATATATGGACATATTTTTCTATTTCTTCTCTATTGGCAATAGAATAGACATTGTCGAATTGATCTTTGTTCATGATGTATAAGCCTTTGATCATCTAATAGTATTTCCTTTTATGTGTCTGGCATGTAATTCCAATTGAATAGGTTCTTCTTCTTCTTTATTGATAATCCGGTTGTAAAACCATTCTCCGGCCTTTTCCCCCATTAGTTTTACTTCCAGGTCGATTGTGTCTACTTTGATGGGAAAGACATGTCTCAGAGGAGAATTGTCAAAACCGGTAACGGAATAAGCTTCCGGTATGGACAATCCGGCGGAACGGGAAGCGGAGATAACCGAAACGGCGACAATATCGTTGAAACAGACAATCCAGTTGAAATCTCTACTCTGTACAAAATTAATCAGCTCTCCGTTAATCTCTTCAAAAGAGGCAATCTCCAGCATTTCGAACTTGGTTATACCTTCCGCTTCGCATTGTTCGAGAAAAGCCTTCTTTCTGTAGGAATTAACTGCAGCTGCGGCCTTCAAACCGATATAGAAGGGGCGAATTTCCTTTTCATTCTCTTTTACCAGAGAAAAAAATCTCTCCATGGCCTCATCGTTGTGCAGGGAGATGTAATTATGTTTCTCATCTTTTCTATTGAGGAGAATGAAGGGAATATTCCTTTTTTCCAAATTGTCAGACATGGAAGGTGAGGGATCTGTGAATGCAAAGATGACTCCGTCAATATCACCTATTTTCCGGTTTTCAAGAGCCGATGATTGTCCATCGTTCAGTTCGGTAATGACGTTGATTTTCGTATCTCCGAATCCAGAGCGAATTCCGAAAACGAGTTCCGCCGAATCGTAAAACATATGATATTGAGGCTCTTTGTCCCAGGGAAGAAAGAGAATGATATTCAATATGGCTCTTGAGCCAGGTCTTTTAATATTGCGTTTCTCATATCCCATTGCTTTTGCTGTGTGCAATATGAGTTTGCTTTTTTCGTTGCTGATCAGGGATGAATTATTCAAAACTCTCGAAACCGTACTGGCAGAGATGTCCAGTGCTTTTGCTATGTCGTATACCGTCACTTTTTTCTTCATTTCACTACTCTTTTTCATTTTCTATAAATAACATTATAGAGTATACAACACCCCCGACCCTCTGGGAAACCAGACTGTCGAGGGGTGAATAAAAGCTATAATTCAGGGAGATCCAACCATCTCCTCTCTTCCCAGGACTTGATCCCCAACTCTGCCAGCTGTACCCCTTTGGCTCCTTCTTTCAGGTTCCACCGAAACGGCTCGTCTTCAACAACATGTTTGAGAAACATTTCCCACTGGATTTTAAAAGCATTTTCAAAGGGATCTCTTGTTGGCATTTTCGTCCAGCCGTCCAGGAAATCAATTGGGCTGTCTATGTCCGGATTCCAGACGGGTTTGGGAGTTTCCGCATCGTGCTGTACGACACAATCTCTCAATCCGGCAACAGCGGATCCATTGGAGCCGTCTACCTGAATGGTGAGTAGGTCATCTTTTCTGACTCGGGTACACCAGCTGGAATTGAATTGGCAGATTATGCCGTTTTTCAGTTGAAATGTAGCATAAGCGGCATCATCGGCAGTCGTTTTATAAGTTTTTCCCTGTTCGTCTACTCTTTCGGGAATGTGAATAGCTCCGATTGACGATAGACTTTCAATTTCGCCGAAGAGGTTATCGATTACATATCGCCAATGACAAAACATATCGAGCATCATTCCGCCACCGTCTTCTTTTCTGTAATTCCAGCTCGGTCTCTGGGCCGGTTGATTCTTTCCATCGAAAACCCAGTAACCAAAGTCACCTTTTACCGAATGGATTTTACCGAAGAATCCCGTATCAATCAGGTATTTCAGTTTCATTAAACCGGGCAGCCATAGTTTGTCCTGAACCACTCCATTTTTTAAACCGGCAGCCGTTACCTCTTCATATAGAGCCAGTGCTTCATCTGTAGAAGCCGATGTGGGTTTTTCGCAATAAATCGCTTTTCCCGCTGCAATGGCCTTTCGCACTCCCGGAGCTCTCAATTCTGTCAATGTACTGTCGAAATAGATTTCGTTATAGGGATCCGCCAGAGCGGCATCGAGATCGGTCGTGTATCTCTCGACTCTGTGTTTGATCGCCAGATTTTTCAGCTTGTTTTCATTGCGCCCTACCAGTATGGGGTCGGGAACCAGATAGCTTCCGTCTTTCAGCAAAATGCCGCCTTCGTCTCTTATGGCTTTAATTGATCGTATCAAGTGCTGATTCGTTCCCATTCTTCCGGTAACGCCGTTCATTATTATTCCGATTTTTTTCATAACAACTTCCTTTTTATCTTATTCCTTCTTTATTCATGCAAATTGCTTATAGGCTTCGATTATTTCCCCGAGGAAAATATTCTGATCTTTCTTCCAATGGTTTTCAGAAAATACTTCGACTTCTATAAAACCATTGAATCCCGCTTGTTCCACCCAGGATCTTATCTCTCTAATGGGGGCAATCCCTTCACCCATAAGACCTCTGTCCAGCAAAAGATCTGTGGTCGGACTTTTCCAGTCGCATGTATGAAAAGCCATAATGTTGTTCTTTGCGCCCGCCCTGGATATCTGCTCTTTTAAATGGTGGTCCCACCACAAGTGATAGACATCGACAGCTATTCCCACATTGCCGTCATTGATTTCCTCGCACATATCATTTGCCTGTTCCATAGTGTTTACGGCTGATCTCGTATCGGCATACATGGGATGAAGAGGTTCTATGGCCAGTTTCACTCCTTTTTCACGGGCATAGGAATTCATTTGAATGATTCCCTCAGTTATCTGATTTCTCGATTGATCGAGAGATAAAGTCGGCTCTGCCCCACAGACCAGAACGATCAACGGAGCGCCCACTTCAGCCGCTTCATCAATGAGCGCCAGATTGTCTTTTATAGAAATTTGCCTCTCTTCAGCCGTCGCTTTTGGAAAAAAACCGCCGCGGCACATGCTTATTATTTCCAGGCCGGCATCTTCAATTTTCTTTCCAATCTCTTTTCTGTTGCGGTTTTCCAACGTATCCCGCCAGATTGTGATTCCCTTTACCCCGGCGCGGGCATATTTTTCAATAGATTCTTCAATTGTCCAGGGTTTAGTTGTAATCGTATGAATGCACAACCTGTTCAGATTATTTAATTCCTTCATTCTCTTATCCTTTTAGATATCAAAAAAAGTGAGATACTCTTTTCCCGATAGTAATTTCTGTAAATAAACACCAGCTTCCAAAAGGTGATAATCGCCCCACATGGAACTCTCGCAATTGGAAATCGCCTGTCCCTTTCTGACATTGTCCCAGCCCCGGGGCTGATGGTATATGCTGTGGAGAAGCAAGCCCTGGTGATCTTCCTCCAGACTGAGATATTCATCGTTTAAAAGGGTAGTCATCATGGTCATGGCGGCATTGAAATAACGGGATGACTTTTCGTAGTCCTTTTCCCGCAGGTAGCGGGATAATCGGAACAGCCCTTGAACGGATATGGCAGCTGCAGAAGCATCGACCGGTTCAAATCTATTATAGGGATCGGCCGGTTTATTTTTATAATCTTCTATTTTGTACAGTCCCGGGGCTCCGCCATCCCAATAGGGGATACCGTCTATGGGGCTTTCTGAAAGAATGTGATCAGCCACAGAGGTCGCTACAGCGGTAAAGCGATCCAGAACTGCTTTTTTATCGGGATAATAGGGGAGCTTAAGTTCGCTTATTTCCCGATCCTCCAATGTGGATATATATTCAAGCTGCTCGGCAAATCCGGTCAGGATCCAGGCCTGGCCTCTCGTCTAGGTGGTGAACGGCGAATATCCCTGCTGAGATCCGGGACACCGGTACGATCCGCTTTTAACATTGAATATGCTCTCATGAGCCACTCTTCCTCTTTCGTCGTAAGAATCGCGTCCCTCTCCAAAATACACATTGTATCTGGCGGTCGTTTCAGCGTGTTTGAGTAATATTTCCAGTAAACTGGTTTGCTTATCTTGTTCTCCCCAGTAAAAATGACCCAGACCGTGTGAAAGAGCCAGGATTCGCATGGAGCGTATCGTATCGGCGAATAAACTATGAGATCCATTAAAAGAACTGACATATCTCAGTTTTTCCGGCAGTGGTGTAAAACGACTTGCCTGAGCGGCACCACTCAATTTCAGAGCCAGTTCATAATAGTTTTTTTCCCATTCATTGTGAGCGATCATTCCATTGTTCATCTGTCGAAGCAGATTCCCATAGGTGCTTATATTATTGAATCCATGATCATGGACACCGTAATGAGACAGGTGGGGAGCCATCTTCTCTATCGTCTTCTTGCGTCCCCAGTTCAGATATTTAGAATCTTCTGTAATTTCATAAGTAAGTATGGCATTGCCGTACATGAATCCCTGAGTCCATTCCGTCCAGCCTCTGGAGGTATACTTCCCGTTTTCAGTAAATACAGGAGCACCTTTACTTTCATCCCAGAACTTCTGAAGCAGGGATATTTTGCTGCAGGAAAGCTCAAAGAGTCTGGAAAGAGGCTTTTGCAGTGTATTCAGATCATCTTCTGTTAGGGCGGTATTGATCATTTGAACCTCTTTCTGATTTAGTTTGTTGCATGCAACTATAATGCATGTTCTTTTAAATGTCAACTTTCATATTTTCAATTTTTAAGCCAAATATGCTATACTTTGCGTAAACCAGGGTTTGAACAGAATTAGAAATGAAAGATCATATGGAAAAATACAATGCAACTACCTTGTTTCAGAAAGCGATTCGCAAAGCCCGTATGGTATCAATTTTGTCCAGTGGATTCGGTGGGAAATCATATAAAATTCCCAATTTGGAGCGTTTGACAAAAGTTGTCTCCTCAACATCAGAGTCCTATCTTGGAACAAAAAATATCAAAGTTTCCCTCATTATAGGAACAGAAAACAGAAGCAGTGATTTTACAATAGATTTCCTTCCTAAAAAATACTGGATGGAGAACCGATGGACAACGGTCATGGTAAAATTCCTTAATGATGAGATAACAGAACCGATTAAAGTTATTGAATACGGCGGTGCCTATTTTGTTCGCGACGGCAACCACCGGGTATCGGTTTCCAAGTCGAATAAAATTGAATATATTACAGCTGAAATCATCAGGTACGATCTGCCATTTAATCTGCCTTCTTCATTTGATATGTCAAAAATTGATAATTTCAAAGCAAAAGCTCAATTCCACCAGCGCACCAAAATATTTGATCATATTGATGAGAATATTTTTACCGTAAACAGGGCGGAAACCTGGAAAGCTCTTGAAAGGGAAATATTTATAGATAACAGGGCCTGGTTTATTCGTAGAAATGAACGGGAACCGGCTGATACCCTAGAGCTTTTGCAAAGCTGGAATAAGAATATATATGGAAATACAATCGAATATTTGAAAACGAATTCTCTTCTTTATCTATTTCATGGTCTCGAGGTTACCGATGTTTTCATCCTTTTTGTCAATTTCTGGAACTCTTTGGAAAAGCCAGATAATTTCTGGCTGGAAGAAGTATATACTTTGTTCTCCAAAAAAGTGAGGAGAAGAAAATTCTATCTGGCCCTCCTGCAGATATGGTTGAAGATGCTTCGCTCCTTAATGGAATCTACAGATTCGGCAAAAACCAGATTTTATAAATCTACTCAAATCGAAGAGTTGAGGCCGGATTTCACTATTCCCATTGAAAATAAACGAATATTGGTCTTTTTGTATCAGCAGGTTTTTATGGATCATGCATTATTTCTTAAAACCAAGCTGAAACGAGCTCCCTTTATTCAGGAAATAACCGCAGACTGGTTTGATCATTATTATCAGCCATTGAAAGAGCATTATGCGAGCCGTAAATGCATTCTGAGATTCGATAAATTCTATAGAAAATTCAGTAAAAGGTATTTTAGGCAATTTATAAGCGAATCTTCTGAGTTAGGTATCTATATAAATGATTTTTGCGGTCAATGTCCCAATGACTGATTTCTAAAGACCATTGGGCTCATTCCTATTTTTTTCTTAAAAATTTTTGAAAAATAATAAACATCAGTAAATCCGCACTTTTCAGCGATCTCTCCAACCATGTAATGGGATCCTCTCAGCAATTCACAGGCAGAATCTATCCTCAAACTGTCACGAAAATAGATGGGGGTCTGTCCATAAAATTCTTTAAATCGTCTCGATAAATATTTCTGGTTCAAAGAACCTATTTGAGCCAGATTTTCAAGAGTTAGAGGCTGCTGATAATTTTTTTCAATATAGGAATGTATTTTTTTTATTGGCGATACCATCTTTTCTGATCTATTCAAATCAGAGAATAATCCGGCTAAAGTTGTTAAAAGTTTCAGTAACACCGATGTGGTTGAAATATGAAAAAAGGGGTCTTTTCCCTGATATGATCTCAGGTCGGAAATCTCCTGCAGGAAAGGATCAATTTTTTCGAAGGCATTCAAATCACTATTTGTCACAAGAGCTGGTACTTTAATATTAATTCCACTTATTTTAGATAGAAGAGAACTAAAATCTAAAGAAAGCTGGTTATTCTCGTCATCTATAAATTCAAAAGTGACTTCTCCATAGCTAAGATTTTCACTTTCAAGGATTCCCAGGCTGTGCAGTTGTCCCGGAGAGATAAATATTGATATTCCCGGAGAAACACTTATTGATTTGTTATCAAGTAAGATCGTTCCCGTTCCTCTTTGAAAAACAATAATATGATAAATGGAGTGCCTGTGTTCCGATTTATTTCTGCGATAACCGGCGACTTCCATCCTGTCGGAATGAATAAAGCGAAGAGTGAAGTTTTTACTATTGTAATGAAGGTGGAATCCTCCATTCTTTTTATGGTTTTGTCCCCTGTTTATCAATATCATAGGTAGAAATTATACAAAAAGTATTATAAATATTCCATTTCTATATTCCAATCTTCTGATAAATTAACTAAAAAGGAGTTAATGATGAAATATGATATAGATTTTGATCTGGAATTGTACAAAGCAGGTGTGGGCAATGAGTTTGTCAATACTTCGGCATCGCTTGACGGTGATTGGATTTGTTACGAATTCGGTATTCCCATGGATAAATACTATAGTGATTATTCTTATCAGAGAGAGGTTCAGGCTGAAGCGAGAAAAACTATTAACGAGAAATTGAACTTGAACCTGATCAGAGATTTCGTCATAGACACGGGGGTTGTATTAAACGCCTCTCTCTTTGGGGGGAAGCCATCATATCACTCTAATTCGACTCCGGTCCTGGAACATGTAATCAATGATCCCTCAGAGGTATATGCTCTTTCTAAAAGGATTGACGCCTTGTCCAATGAGGCGCTGATGCATGAAGGGATACTTCATAGACATCATTGGGAAGCGGCGGAATACTGGAAGAATAAAGAAGGCAGACCTCTCCAGGCTCCTGCCGTGGGAGGAACCAAAGGCATTGCTACGGTATGCGGGCAGATTTGCGGTGTCACCAATTTCCTCATGTGGTTAATGATCAATCCCGATGAAATGAGAGAATTGACCTCATTAGTGGGAAGAACTTTTAAAAGGTATATACAAGCCAGTAGAGCTTTCGAGGGAAAAGAGAATCTGGATAGGCTATCATTCGCCTCCGATGTCTCGGGTCTTATGTCTCCTAATGTTTATAGAGAATTTTGCGCACCAATAGAAAAAGACCTTTATGAGACCTTTGCTCCCTCCGGGACCAGATATTACCATTCAGATTCCAATATGAAGCAGCATGTCGGTATATTGAAGGATATAGGTGTGACTGATGTGAATATCGGTCCCATGATTTCAGTGGATGAAATAGTATCCCGGACTCCTAAGATGAGAATTCATGGTCAGGTTCCGCCGGTAACAGTTCTATGGCAGGGATCGACTGATCTTGTGGTCGATTCTGTCAGGCAGGATATAAATGATATGAAAGCCTCCGGTGCTGACTTGTCTCAGCTTATCGTATGCACGGCGGGATCAATCAACCCGGGAACGCCATTAGAAAATATTGAGGCTATGTTATGGGCTGCCGGGGATTTCGGAAAATTAAAAGGCGATGTTAATCCTCTGCTGAAAGGTATTCCTGTTGATTTTAATAGAAGTGAACTGGTTAATCAGATTTCCTGAAAAAAACAATTTTATTTCTGTCCATTTCACTAAGCTCATTGCATAATGTTTTACATGATTGATTACGTACAGCCTCACGACCCCGATGACCGCATAATAAAAAAAGCTGTAGATATATTGGCAGACGGGGGAATTGTCGCTTATCCCACAGACTCGAGCTGGGCGATCGGCTGTTCAAGCGAGTCCTCCAAAGGACTCGATCGACTGTCCCGGCTGAGAGAAGACAGAAGAACGAAGTTTTCTCTCATCTGCAACAATATCAGCCAAATGAGTTCTGTCGCCTATGTGGACAATCACAGTTTCAGAATCATAAAGCAGTCCACCCCGGGGCCTTACGTCTTCATTCTTAAGTCGGCAAAAAAAATTGAGAAGAAGATCGGTGTCAAAAGACCGGAAGTCGGCCTCAGAATCCCCGATCATGAGATACCCAGACGTTTGGTCGAAGCTCTGGAAGTCCCTCTATATTCCATTACAGCCAGTAAGGATATGATAGATGTCTATGGAGAGGATGCCGAGTATCCCGAAGAAAACCTGATGGAATGCGGATGGGAACTGGAGGAGATCAGAGGCATTGATCTGATCATTGATTCCGGAGAGGCTCTTAATAAAAGCCTATGCACTGTGTTGCGTATCAAAGACGGCGATGTGGAAGTTCTTCGAAAGGGAGAGGGGAAGTGGGATACTTAATGAATATTTCCCCTTCGCCACTCACCCGGCGTCCGGCCGGTGATCTCTTTTACTTTCCTTGAAAAATGATAAGCACTGGAAAAGGATAGTTCATAAGCTATATCTTGAAATGTATCGTTTGTGTGGACGATCAGGTCTCTGGCTATCTCGGTTTTATACTGCCAATATAGAGACATGGGAGATTTGCGACCTGCTTTTTTGAAGACACGACACAAATGTTCCTTGGAAATACAGGCATGGCTGGCAATGTCATCCAGGCACAGCTTCCTCTGTGCATTTTGTTCAAGAAAGCTGATAGTTTTTTCAATGATGAGATTCTGCTCATGATTAGTCATATCAATTTGAGATAAATCACATAAATATTGTTTCAAAGTTGCCCTTGCTATATCGGCAAGGACATCCTGTTCTATTGATTCTGCATTTTTATACTCCAGATGCAGCTCGATCAAACGGTTTAACTTATGGCTCAATGGTAGAATTCTTTGGGGATTCTTTTGACTGAACCCACTGGATAGTCCTGCAAACTCAATCCATGAATGACAGGTTTCTTCCTCTTCTGAAAAGAAAAAATCGTATTTGTTGCCTGGAATGAGAAAGAATACGCTTTTTTCAGGGATGATTTCAGCCCTATCATTGGTTTTGAGCTGCGCATTTCCCGAGTGGATGGCTACAAGTTGATATACTTCCTGCCGGAATCGGTAAAACTCTCCTCCCGGTTTGTAGGTTATAATTCCGCAATGAGTTCTCATACAATAACTATAAATCAATTTCAGACAAAAGGAAATCAAATAGAGCTATTTATCAAATGGTTTTTCAAAGAGATAATATTTCAATATAAAAAGGAGACAAGCATGAGTTATGCAACATTAAAACGACAGGAAATCATAAATGTTATAGAGGGGAAGGGCGCTGCCGGGCGGATCCCTCAGCTGGTCAATCTCTGGGTACACCCGGAAAGCTTTGGTGACCGCAGGCCGCAAATCGATCAATTGCTCAATGATTATCCCTGCGACGTTCAGCGAATGCGTTTTAAAGTTCCTGAAATATATAAGGCTCCCGATGATGATCCTTCGTTCCGCTGGTACCACAGGGATTGTCCCTCCTCGTCACAAGTTAAAGCGCTGGATAATTCCGTCGTCATTGAAGACTGGAGTGAATTGGACGATGTTATCGCCGATTTTCCCAATCCCTGTTACTCAGGTCTGTTTCCTGAAAATCCTGAGGCTGACGGTCGCTATCGGCTGGGCCAGTGGTTTTACTGCCTTTTCGAGCGTCACTGGTCGCTTCGCGGTATGACTAATGCTATGATGGATTTTTACACCGATCCCGAATCTGTGCATAAACTCTACAGTGCCCTGACCGATTATTACATCGCTGTAATCCGGCGGGCTCGAATTGAGTTGGCCATAGATGGTGTATTCACTTCTGATGATCTTAGTATGCAGACAGGGCCTTTCTTTTCAAATGAAATTTTCGAAACTTTCTTCTATCCTTATTATAAAAAAATAGTTGAAGCCTGTCATGAAATTGGAATTCATTTCTGGCTCCATACCTGTGGCAATGTATACAATTTCCTGCCACTTTATGCTGAAATTGGGGTAGATGTGCTTCATCCCATTCAGAAATATACCATGGAGGAGAAACAGGTCGCAGAAGAGTTCGGCGATAAATTCTGTTTTCTCGCCGGTTTCGATGTGCAGCAGATTATTCCATGGGGAACTCCGGAGGAAGTTCGCGAGGAAGTGCGCTTTATGATCGATACCTACAGAAGAGACGATGGGCGTTTGATGATTACCGCAGGAAACGGGGTGAATCAGGATTGTTCCGTCGCCAGCCTGGAAGCTTTACTGGATGAAACCGTTGAATACAATGGTGATAAAATATAAGAAAAATTCAATCACCAGTAACTTTCTTGCTGTTTTTATAATGTGAGGAGTTTTCATATGGAGCAAGTATATAAAGTTACTGTGGATTGTTTATTTAAATATATTTTTGGTGATCCCAATAGTATTGAGATTTTAATATCATTCATTAATGCCGTTCTGGAGGATTCAGGATTTATTCCAATAGTAGAGGCTGAAATCCAAAATCCCTTTAATTTAAAGGAAAATTTTCAGGATAAAGATACTATCCTGGATATTAAAGTTACCGATCAGAATGGTTCAAAATATAATATAGAAATGCAGACTCAAGAGGAACAATATTTCAGATTTCGAAGTCTTTATTACTGGTCTAAAATGTACAGTACTCAAATAAAAAAGGCTGACGATTATGCAGAATTGAAGCCGGTTATATGCATCAATATTTTAGATTACATTATGTTCACTAATACAGAAAATCCCCATCAGTGTTTTAAAATTAAAGAAAAAGACACTAATGAACCCTATTGCGACCATTTGTATATGCATTATTTTGAGCTGCCGAAAGTGACAAAAGTAAAAAAAACATAGTAATTTATACTTATGGATAAATTACCTCAAATATGAGGGAACGGAAAATGAGGAACTTATGGAGAGTTTTGAAAAGGATCCTGATATTAAAAAAGCCCATGACAAATATGAAGAATTTCTCTCCGATGATCAGTTAAAGGACTTATACCTGCGCAGAGAGATGTATCAACATGATCTTGCAACTTTAAAATTTAGCGCCAGAGAAAAGGGGCTTAAAGAAGGTCGCGAAGTGGGTCTCAAAGAGGGACTAGAAGAGGGACGTGAAGAAGGTCGTGAAGAAGGGCAAGTTACAGCAACTCAACATTCATTAGTACTGATTCTGGAAGTCAAGAATCCCTTAAATGAATCAGAAAAGAAAATGATCCAGGCAGTTAGAAATCTTAATAAGTTGGAAGAGGCTGTTAAAATGGCCTTAAGTGATAAACCAATAAAAGTTATTTTAGATTTTCTGATACCAGATTAGAACAATCCCAATTTTATTAATTTTTCCTCTTGCGGTATTCATTGGGAGTCATCCCGAACTGGGTTCTGAACTTTCTAATAAAATAGGCGGCGCTGCTGAAATGAAGCTTTTCGGAAATAGCTGTCACGCTATGGTCCGTCTCGATTAGAAGACCTGCGGCATGTTCCATTTTATGAGAATTGATATATGCTACGAAATGGTTTCCCGTATATTCTTTGAAGAGTTTGCTGAAATAGTGGGCTTTCAGGGAAACCTGCTCCGCCACATTGTCAAGGTACAGGTCCTCTTCAATATTTTCCAGAATATATTTTTTGGCATTTTCGATGGCTGTAAAATTTTTGTTTTGCGAGCGTTCTTTGAGATAAACGAAAGCTTCTAAAATTATTACTGTGAACCATTGACGGAAAAGATTGATATTCTCTATTTTCCGGAATTGCTTGTGTATCGTCGTCCCTTCCAATCTATCGAGTAAAATATCCAACTGTTTTACATATTCTGAGAATATGGTCACCAAATCGGTTAATTTCCTGTAGCTGTAATTGTAGGCATAGGTCTCATTAGTCAGTTCGCTGATAATTTTATCAACATATTCCATAGCCTCGGTGGTGTTATTCCGTTTTATACTTTTTGAAAATTCCTCCTGCAGAGTTTTCGGCAAGGTGCGCACTGATGTTTCCCTGTCCAAAATCGAATCGCCTGCGAGAAATTTCTCTTCGGGCAGGAGAAAACTATATCGCTGCAGTCTGGAGACCTCTTCAAAGGATATGTGCAGATCCAGGGGATCTTCGACGGGGCTGCCGATAACCGTAAGAGGGTAGAGGGACAAATCATTAAAGATCCGGTGGAGTATCTCGTTGATATACTGTTTCAGTTCTTTGTCAGAATTGTCTCTACTTCCGGCAATCATTCCTATCTCGTTATCCGAGACTTCCGAAGCCAGAAAGGATATGTTCTGTGTGGAATGATTTTCCAGAATTTTAATCAGTTTGTATTTGGCTGACTGGCTGTCTTCCAGGGAACTCTGTTGAGAGAGAGTGTAGCTCAAAACAATTTTAACTGCAAAATAGTAGGGTTTATTAAATGATATATCCTGCATCTTTAAGCGCCTGTCCAATTCTTTTGAAGACCTGATCGTATGGTTAATCAACCCTGTAATAAAATTGTATTTTATAAGGGGCTTATTCTCCACCAGGGTGTTTTCCAGAGTATTGACCTGATGGGTTAGTGAATCCAGGGCATTATTGATTAAGGTATATTCGCTGATGTCTGTTTTGTTTTTCGCGTTTTCGCTGATTCGGTTCATAACTGTGCGAAGGGGTGTATACATTCTCTCAGAGAAAAAACGGGTCAGAATCAGACCGACCAGTATGACGACGATGCAGCTCAGGACAATCATACGCTGTATAGTCCTCAGATTTTTCCTGAACTCCTTAACCGGGGTGATATTGAGAATTTTCCAGCCGTTGGTATCTATCGTCGAAGAGGATATCATAGATTTGATACCATTGATCTCTTCTACTATATTTGCATTTGTCTTATTGTCGGCGATCAGATTGAAAATAGATTCTGCGGATATGGATTGTGACATCACATCGGAAATCAACTGCCATTTCTGATCTATAATGAGGATATTTTCATCTTTGATCTGCTGCCTTGAGATTATATCCAGGATGGCAGATTCTTTAATGTTGATACATATTATGCCTTTGCTTCTTTCCCAGTCGGCAACGGCGGGATACAATTTTACAAATGAAACCACTCTAACCGGCTCAACTTTATCTATCGTCCTGACAGAGGTCCATATATTTTTTTCTTCTGTTTCCCCGAATTCTTTTAACCATATGTTATCCATGGGGAATTGACCTTCTTTCCTGTAAACCAGACCGTTTCTCGAGGATAATACAATATCGTTCTTTATATTGTAGACATGTGTCGAATCGATAAGATCGGAATTGAGAGAAGCCAACTGGTTCAAATAGTCTGATGCCGGTTTTATTTTGGCGTAATTGCCCTCCAGAGGAAGATCGAAGAGTTCGATCAATTCATAATTATCTCTGTTAATCAGAGCGATATTGTCATAAAGCGATTTCGCTCTTATCAGTACGCTGCCGTCAATTATTTTATTTAAATGATAGAGCATTTTCTGATTGACGTTTATAAGTTCCCTGTCATATACCCTTGAAAAATAATTGGTAGTGAAAGTCCCCAGAAAAAGAGTGATAAAAATTACCAGAACGGAATAGGAAAGAACCAGTCTGATATAATAATTGCTGCCTTTTTTAAATAATTTCAATATCCGAGCCTTTTTAAAAATGTAATTTATAGCTTGATAATACCACATGAGCATGAAAAACAAGAAATAAAAAATCTCATAAAAGACAGCTTAAAATGGTCTAAAAGGGGTAATATCGGCAAAATTTATCATTTTTCTGAAAATTTAATATCCCCGAATTTCGGGATTTGATATCTTTGCCGTTTTTTATCATAGATCTTCCTGAGATCTGAGTCATTATGAAATCACAGCCAGCAGAACAAGGCAGGATGAAAGTTTTAATAAGGAGAAAAGAGCTAATATGAACCAGAACGTTTTGAAAAAACGAGAGAATGTGTTCAGACAATATTTAGATCAAAAACATCTGGTTTTACTTTTTTTACCGGCGCTGATCTATTATCTGATATTTCATTACGGACCCATTTACGGGATTCAGATTGCATTCAAAAAATACAATTTATTTAAAGGGATGATGGCCAGCCCCTGGATAGGACTTGAAATTTTTAAGTTTCTATTCGAACTGGGCAGTTTCTGGGAAGTATTCAAAAATACTTTTATCATAAGTATCCTGAAACTCGCCTGGGGATTTCCTGCGCCGATCATCTTTGCCATAGTGTTAAATGAAATACGCAATATTCATTTTAAGAAAACTGTTCAGACTTTGAGTTATCTTCCCCACTTTCTCTCGTGGGTAATCATGGCGGGATTTTTTATACAGTTTCTATCTCCCCATTCCGGACCGATTAATGTTTTTCTGAAATCCATTGGAATGGATCCTGTATATTTTGTAGCCGATCCCAAGTGGTTCCGATCCGTATTGGTCTCTACGAAAATATGGAAGGAGATCGGATGGGGGTCAATTGTTTATCTGGCTGCCTTGTCCGGTATAGATCCAGCATTATATGAGGCAGCGGGCATGGACGGTGCCAGCAGGTTCCAGAAAGCGATTTATATCACTCTGCCATCGCTGACACCGGTGATTATGATCATGCTGATTCTGTCCATCGGAAGATTGCTCAATGATGACTTCGATCAGATTTTGAATCTCTATAACGCCGCGGTATACAAAGTAGGCGATGTGCTGGGAACTTACACCTACAGGGTGGGGCTTATTAAAATGCAGTACAGTCTGGCCACGTGCGTTGAATTATTCAAAAATGTTATCGGATTCACTCTGATTATCGAGGCCAACAAAATTGCCAAAAGGGTAGGTGAATATGGGATCTGGTAATATTCTAACAGCAGCGAAACCACTGATGACAGTTGGTAAGAGAAAAATTAAAATATCCGGATGGGATCTTATTAATTATATCCTGTTGATACTTTTCTGTATTTCCACATTATATCCGCTGCTTCATCTGCTTGCCGTAGCAATCAGTACGGAAAACGTGGCCTTGTCGGAATTGAAATTAATACCGTCGGAAATGACATTTAAAAATATTTTAGATGTATTATCCGATGAAAGCATTCAATTCGGTTTTATCTGGACCATATATAGAACAGTGTTGGGAACAACTTTGTCATTGATCGTAACAATTGCCTGTGCCTATCCGCTGTCGAAAAAAGAATTCCCCCACAAAGGATTCTGGACCGCATTGATTGTCTTTACCATGTTTTTCAAGGGCGGTTTGATACCCATGTATTTCGTAGTCAAAGGTTTAGGGCTGGCCGACACGATCTGGGCTCTGGTTTTGCCTAGATTGATCGATACTTTCGCCCTGCTTATTATGCGGAATTATTTTATGTCCATACCGGACAGTCTGGAGGAGTCGGCCAGAATCGACGGGGCCAATCCTATAGTTATTCTCTGGAGAATCATTATCCCTATTTCAAAACCGATTATCGCCACAGTAACCTTGTGGGTCGCCGTATGGCACTGGAATAGCTGGTTCGACAGTATGATTTACATACAGGACATGGATAAACAGGTATTGCAGATTATGCTGCGGAGAATTGTACTGGAAGGGACTTCGAAAATGACCGATATGGCCATGATGGCTGAAGATGAATTTGTGAATCCTGAGACTATAAAAGCGGCGACGGTAATCGTGGCCACAACACCTATCCTGCTCGTATATCCATTTTTACAGAAATATTTTGTAAAAGGGGTCATGGTGGGATCGTTAAAAGGTTAATATCCGGCGGTCGGCCGGTTGATTATAAATTTGGAGGATTGAATGAAAAAAGGACTATTTGCATTACTAATTGCTATGCTTTTGTCTAATGGCGCATTGTTTGCCGCAGGACAGCAGGAAGCTGTATCAACAGAACCTGAAGTAGAAGAAACTCTTGTACTGAACTGGACGGCTTATCAGAAAAAGCCCGTAGAACAGGATGCTTATCTTATTAAGTATTATGAAGAGAAGTTTAATGTTGATGTTAATTATATCAATATAGACAATACCAAAGCTGATGAAATCTTAGGTATAAAATTTGCAGCTGGAGAAATTCCCGATATATTCTCAACTGGTGCCGGGAACCGATTTGAGAAACTGCAGCAGTACTATGATCTGGGCGTTATCGCTGAAATACCTATGGAAATGGTTATGGAACACGCTCCTAATTATTACAAAGCCATCCTCAAGGATGTTCCGGGATCTCCGTAAGCGTCAAAGGGTTTTTTCAGGCATATTCCACGGCATAAGAGCATCGAGATCAGTTTTATCTGTTATTTTGGGTATTTCTGAGAACATATAGTTCAAATATAGGTCAGGTTCCACCTTGTTAGCTTTCGCAGTCTCCACCAGAGAATATAGAGCAGCACTTGAATGAGCACCTCTTGGTGTTATGTTGAACAGCCAATTTTTTCGACCAACACAGAATGGCCTGATAGCATTTTCAGCAATATTATTATCTGGTTTGATCTCAGGATATCTCAAATATCGAACAAGGTTTTTATACTGATTTAACGAGTAATTAATGGCCAAATCAAGTTTTGAATCGGGAGCGACTTTCCTTTTGACATCGACTAGCAGTCTGTCGGTCTGATGATATTTTTTAGACCATTAAAATTAACACATAATTCACTAATAAGAATCTATATATCAGCTTTATTTCACTTTAATCATTCACTATTCCATGTATGTATGGTTTCTGCTATAAAAATGAGAATTTAATAGGGGTAGAACACCTATTTGCACCTGAATCTAAAGCAATGCTGATAGTTTTCTCCCCTCATTCAGTTTATGCAGTCTTTTGAAACTATATGAGAGTGTTACAAGATCCCATTCAAGTTCTACTTTTTCTTTTCCCCGCAATAAAAACTGCCTGAATCCCATTACAGATTTTATGATACCGAAAACCGGTTCCACAGTTTCTTTCCGTAGTTTGTATCGCTTTTTCCCATCACTGGTCCTAAGCCTATGAAGCATTTTTTCTTTTGTGGTTGCTTCTTCAGGAGGAGGTGGAGGATCATCCCTTTTTTCTAAATCCTCAATGGTCTTGTGATGACCGTACTTTTCAACTGCACAGTAGACAATTGGACCTTTTCCATTATCTTCAACCGTAAGTACAGCTTGTTCACTAAAATAACCTGTATCAGAGCTAACGTCACTTATTATACGAATATCAGAATCAACACTATTTACACCGGGCTCAAGTTCCTGCTTGTCATTGGCTTTAGTCGTAAGATGCTTTCCAAGAATTAACATGCTTCCTTCTGTATCGACTGCGGCCTGGGCATTATAGGCCTGTTCGAAATGATTTCCATTTCCCGCTTTCATTATCCGGCTATCTTCATCGGTAAAATTAAATTGCATACTGTCCGGGGGAATTTTAGCAGGAGGTTTGGGTTCTCTCCCCCGAGGGCTTTTTCCATCCTTACGGTCTTTATCCCGTTTATTTTTCTTTTCTTCATATTCTGCCTGTTTCTCTTTGTAAATATCTTCATAGCGCTCTTCGATAACACTACAGGCTTTTTTCAACACCTCTTTGCGGTTTTGACGTCTACTTATTTCATCGGGAATTGTCAGACCATCGAGTAACGGAGTATTATCTGCATCTTCCGCTTTTTGTGTTAATTGTTCAATTTGCTTAATCTTCTTCAAAGCTCGTTTATAGCTTACTGCTGAGTGTTTGCTGGCATTGGCTTTGATCTTGGTACCATCAATACTAATACCGCCAACTTTTTTAATATTGCCAACTTCGGCAGCCATCATTAATACTTTGACAAAGGCCTCTTTAAATACGGAACGGTTTTTCAATCGGAATGAACATATCGTGTCATGGTCGGGATGTTTATCCCCTCCGCAGATATAGCGTACTGCTACATCCAGATATGTTGCCTGCTCAATTTCCCTTGAACTGAATCTTCCTGTGGCATAATTGTAGATCAGTAAAGAAAGCATCATTGCTGGTGGGTACTGAGGACTGCCACTACCACGCTTGTTTACTGAAAACCCTCTCAGATCCAATGTCTCGACGGCATCTATGACAAAATGAACTAGATCATTTTCTGGAATCCAATCCCGTAAATCGGGGGGTAAAAACATGGGGGTGTCTCTATCTATGTTAATGAAGTTTGCGCTCATGTCAGAATTCTATCTGATTTATTGTTATTTGGGAATATAGACAATATGATGTGACCCCCGTGTTTGTACATTCGTGGATTAGCTTACACTTTAGTTAATCAACTAAGTATAAGCACGCCATATACAAAGGAACGGAGGCCACTATGAAAAGTTTATTTTATGTCGGTATGGATGTCCACAAAGATTCAATATCAATCGCTGTTTTAAGAGACAATAATAAAAATGTCGAATTTGAAAGACAGATCAGAAATGAGCCTGCAAGAATCAAGAAGTTTTTTAACAAGTATATAGATGAAAGTCTCATATGCTGTTATGAAGCTGGTCCTACAGGTTTCGCTCTTTATCGGCAACTGGAAGAAATGAATATTACCTGCTATGTTGCAGCACCTTCTCTTTTACCTCGAAAACCAGGCGATCGAATTAAAACTGATAAAAGAGATGCGCTGATGCTGGCAAAAGTTCTTAGAAATCAAGAAATAGTCAGTGTATATGTACCTAGCGCTTCTGATGAAGCAGTTCGAGATTATTTGAGAATGTGTACTGACATGAGAACTGATTTAAAGAAGCAAAAACAGCGGTTAAACCACTTTCTTCTTAGAATTGGGATAAAGTATACAGGAGGTACTAGAACCTGGACTGTCGTGTATAGAAAGTGGCTTAAGTCTCTTGCCTTTAAAGAAGAAATTCATCAATCAGTTCTTAATGAATACTTCACAACGATTCAGGAACAAGAAGCAAAAATTGATCGATTAAAGGATAAGATAGATGAGATTGCAGCAGAGGCAAAGTATGTAGAGAACGTATCAAAGTTGAGATGCTTTAAAGGTATTGATACATTGACGGCATTAACATTCATAGCCGAAATTGGTGATTTCAGAAGATTCAGAAAGGCGCAAAACTTTATGTCCTATATGGGGCTTGTACCATCAGAGCGTTCCAGTGGTAATCAAAGACGACTGGGAAGTATTACTAAGGCGGGGAATTCCAGATTGCGGAAGTTATTAATTGAATCAAGTTGGCATTACAGACATTACGGCCCTTCAAAAAAACTCAACACGAGGAGGAAGGGTCAAGATTGTGAAATTGTAGCTTATGCGGATAAAGCAGGATGGAGATTGAATAAGAAATTCAAAAAGTTAACTTATAGAGGTAAAGTGAGCCAGAAAATTGTTACAGCTTTTGCTAGAGAATTATCTGGTTTTATCTGGGGTATGATGCTTGGGAATACAGATCCAATTACAGTAGCCCAATAATTTATATAATAAAATAATTATCTGGGAAGAAGGATGGATAGAGAAGCTATAGCGATAAAGGTGAATCCTTGGTAAAAAACTTGAGGCAATAAGTCTATTGATCCTCGACTATAGACAGAGGAAGCGCCCGACGAAACCATTGGCCTGTGGTAATCAATCCACGTATATCAGAGTGGTCTATCGCCGCGTAATCTGTTTCTCTATCTTTTCTTCTATCCGGATAAATCAGGAGGCTGTTATCGAAAGAAAAATCAGAACTTGACAAAGGTCACAACATATCAGTTTTTTAGAAAGTCCGACAGACTGCTAGTCTTTATTTAACTGATGATTATTTAAATACTCCTTCATATGTATTCCCAACTTTAGGTGAAACTGTCTTTTATTATATAAATCCTAATATTAATTCTCTGCAAGTAAGAGATCTCGCATATTATAGTCTTGTTTATGGAACAGTACTTGTGAATAACTCACCTCCGGCCAGCATTTCTTTACTTTATGATAATGATGGAAGTCTCTTTGAGTCGGGGACGCCCTCATATACTAGTGTAGTGTTGTTAAAATGAATTCACAAATAGTAAATTTCATGTTAAAAATAGTTATGACCAAAAAATTAGGAAGACCATCAGTAGAAATTGATTTGAATGAAACCGACAGAAAAGAATTGGAGAGACGAGTAAAAAGCTATACGTCTCAAGTAAAAGACAGCATGCGAGCGAAGATAATTCTTCTTAAATTTCAGAATAAAACCCAAGAAGAGATCCGGAAAGAATTAAATGTCAGTCGGCGAACAGTAATGAAATGGGTGAACAGATTCGCAGAATTGGGAATAGAGGGGCTTAATGATGCTCTCGGCAGAGGTCGAAAGCCATGGATATCAGATGAGATAAATAACATGATAATTACCAAGGCAACACAACCTATAAAAAATAAAAGCCGCTGGTCCACAAGAACAATGGCAAAAGAAGTTGGTGTATCAAATACCCATGTTATGAAAATATGGAAGGCAAATGATATAAAACCTCACCTTACTAAAACGTTCAAGCTTTCAAAAGATCCCAGGTTTGAGGCAAAGTTTTGGGATATTATCGGATTATATTTAGAGCCGCCTGAGAAAGCACTTGTTTTCTGCTGTGATGAAAAGACACAAGTGCAGGCTCTGGAAAGATCTCAGCCTGGCTTACCACTGAATGTAGGGCATATTAAAACAAAAACGCATGACTATTATCGTCATGGGACGACAACACTTTTTGCAGCTTTAAATTATCTGGATGGTACCATAATCTCCACAATACAACAAAAACATAGAAATGAAGAATGGTTGAAATTTCTTAAACAGATAGATGCAGAAACACCTAAAGGGGTAGATTTACACATTATAGCTGATAATTATTCCGCACACAAACATGAAAATGTTAAGAAATGGCTGAAAAAGCATTCTCGTTTTCATGTGCATTACACACCGACAGGCAGTTCCTGGATGAATCTGGTCGAGAGATTCTTTGCCGATATTACATCAGATGTAATTCGAGATGGGAGCTTTTGCAATTTGAAAGAACTGGAACAAGTGATAGAGGATTATTTAGCTGAGCGAAATGAGAATCCCAAACGATACGTTTGGAAGGCTGAGGGAAAGAAAATTCTCGAAAAAATAAACAGAGCCAGGAAAAAAATTGGTTGGGAGCCTTATTGTGAAGGGAATTTGAATTCAGCACACTAGCAATCTTCCCGCTGCAGCTAATTATACTTACAGGTTATTACAGATTCATATAGCGAACCTCCCCGATTATACCAGTCCAGATTATTTTTTGAGTTCTTCTTTAATGTTTAATCCCACCTCAAACTGGAATCTTGGATTTGGAATTCTTTATGATAATGGTTTTGATTTGCAAAGTGCCCCAATTATTAATTGGACTATACCTTCAGGATTACAAAGTGATGATTTACAATATAGAGTAATTAAAATTACTGAACAAAATTTATCTCCTAATGATGTAGATAGTATAGCAAAAATAGAGTCGCTTGGTCCTCCTATTGATGATTCAGGCTGGATTACTGGTTCAACATATGATAGTCAAGGACTAATTCAAGATGATGGTACTAATAGATGGATTATTATTTTAGCGAAACCTTTTGGAGAGCCAGATTCCTCTCAATTTATATTTGCTAGATTTTTTACAATGCCACAATAAGGAAACAAAATGAAAAGCAAACTAATAACATTACTGCTACTAATATTCCCTTATATATTCATCTTCTCCCAATCAAACGAAGAGATGGACCGCTTCCTTGGACAGGAGCAGGCAGACCAGGCAACAGCTACCTGGCTGATCTATCTCTCATCAGAAACAATAAACCAGGACGCATCATTAGATGATGCGATAACAACATTAAGTAACAAGTCCTACGCTGGAAAAATAACAGAAATATCAGCAGATTCTCCCATTAAATACAAAGATTTTGCTTTTATCATTATGAATGAATACAATATCCCGGGTGGTGTTTTCTATTCTATATTCAAATCACCCAGATATGCAGCAAGAGAATTGACATATAAAAGATGGATGCCAGGAAGTCCAAAACCAAATTCAATCTTGACTCCTTGGGAAGTCACTTCTGCGATTTCCAATATTCTCACCTGGTTAGAGGCACAACAATGAAAAAAAAGATCTTACTTTACATAATATTATTTCAGATATCACTATTTTCTCTTTTTTCTCTTGAATCCGATTGGGGTGGTTCACTTCAGACTTCGATTGATGCATCAACTGAAGGAGGGACTTCTTTAAGCTTGAAAGATAGTCTATCGATCTGGAGCGAAATCAATGTAAATACTATGTTGAATTTTAAAGTGTCTGGTGGATATATTTTTCAATATTCTAACTCCGTTAAGCATATACCTGAGTTCAGTACTCTCCATGCCTATGGATCAAACGGTTTGATTTCCTATAAAGCCGGTCGATTCACATTGAAAGATATGAATCGAAATCTTTTTTCTACAATTGTAGATGGCGTTGAGTTCGGTTTTAAAAATGATTTAGTTAAATTTAATTCAGGTGTCGGCTTTACAGGACTCATATTCAATGATAACAGCTCTGTCCTTATGACAAAATCTGATTTTGATCTTAAAAACAGTGATGGATTTAAATTGGCTTCACCAAGACTTGTTGAGTATGTTGAGACTGCTTTTTTTGTACTTCCAGGAGATGGCTCTTTTAACGTGGCTATTCTAGCTCAACAGGATATGCTCGCATCGAGTCAAATTGAAACCAATGAAGGTTTACTCCACACATTCTATTTGAATTTGGGTTTGAAAGGGCGGTTGTGGGATTTTGTATTCTACAACTTATATGGGATCGGAGAATTGGGTCTTTATGACATGACGGCAGATAATAGATCCCTCATATTAGGAGCAGGAGCCGGTGGATTAAATATTGACATTCCTTTACCGCTTCCTATGAAACCACTGGTTTCTATCAATTTATTTTATTCTTCAGGTGATAACTGGGGCAGAAGAGATCATCAGGGTTCTTTTATGGATGCTGGTAAAGACTATTTGTATCAATTTACACCATTATCTTCTCAAAATAGGGGATACATTTATAGTATCAGTTCTGGAAATCTTATATATGGAGATGTGGCAATATCAATTAGCCCTGAGAAGAATCTTTCTTTTGCATTGGGGAGTCTCACTTTATTCCGTGCGGTGGACGGACCAGTTTCGGTTTTACCTGTAGGTGAAGGATATAGCAGCAGTTCGCTTTTTCTTGGTGAAGAATTAACATTTACAATGAATTTAAGACCATATTCGGATCTTGGATTTCAGGTAAAAAGCGGTGTTTTTATCCCAAATAGCCCTGTTGTATCTGGTGGTGTTCAGTACAAAATCAGCACATATATGTCTTTGAGTTTCTAGGAGGTTTGTTTTGAAAAAAATCATAATATTAATAACAACACTGATTTTGTGTTTGTCTTATATAACTGGTCAGGAAGTAATCGTTAAAGAGGTCTCCGGAAGAGTCGAATTTCAGATCCCAGGAGGTAGATGGAATGCTGTTGAAAAGGGTATTGAAATACCCGTTGCCGCCACAATTTCTACGGGATTTCAATCCCGTGCCGTGCTTGAGTCTCCAAGGTCTACTATCATAGTACAACCCTTAACAAGATTGACAATTGATGAACTGCAGTCCCGCGGATCCAGTTCTCAGACAAGCTTTTCCCTCAGAACAGGTCGAATCTCAGCTGTTATTAAGAAGAATGAAGACGAGCCGACCAGATTTCAGGTCAAAAGCCCCATAGCGACGGCTGCTGTAAGGGGAACGGAGTTTTCCTTTAACGGTTTTCAATTGACAGTAGAAGAGGGGCTGGTCGCCTTCAGCAGTGCAGGAGGCCGTGTGATTACAGTACCTCTTGGAGCGTCTACAGAGATGAAAGAAGACGGTGTCCCTGTTGAAGTCATCGATTCTATCCTGGAGCAGATCACAGTCAATCCATCTGCTGTATCTGATCTGGTTATTCCCCTTCTGGAGGATCTGGGTCTTATTGATTTGGGTATTGATGATTTAATTGTGACGATTCAATAGGATTTCTTTGTAAGACTCATCTGTAATTGTGTAAACAGGCTCTAATATAATTCTGAATACTGCTTTATCTCTTCATTAGCATTAGATCTCCACTTTCACTAATGGGTTTATTAGCACTGATTTCATAATTAGTTTTAATCAATGTTGTCGCGAATCAGATTTTTACTGAAATTAAAGGTATATTAATAATAATAGTTATTATCAAGAATTTTATAAATCATAATCTTTATTTTGAAACTAAATCTAAAGGAAATATGATGAAAAATAACATAATTCTGATTATTATTACACTGATCTTTTTGATCTCATGCGATGGATTGTTGTGGAATGGAGCCGATAATTCTTCTGAAAATGCACTTACCATATCTATAGATAATCTTTTTAACAATTCATCCAGTACTGGTGGTTCCAGGTTTCTGGATCTAGGCGGTCAATATATTTATATTGAGCTTGCGAGAATTGATGATCAATCAGCATATAATGCCGAGTACAGTGCCAGTAGTTTACCTTTAACAGGAGACGGAACCTGGGAGGAAACCTCCTGGGGGGCACATGCCATATTAACTTTTGACATATCCAGTACCAGCATTATTATCGCCAGGTTTCAGAATGTACCCAGAAATGCTGATATAAAAGCCAGGATTATTCTGGAAACCGGTGCAGCAGCAGTGACAAATGGGTTTAATGGACAATATGCTGGATCTGCTACTTCTCCTCTTGGTACAACATTTGATGCTGCAGCTGTGGATCTTTTTGAACCAGTTGTAAGTGGTCCTGATCTTATGGATCAAATGTGGGTGACAGTTACATCTATAGAATTAAGTTCAGGAGATATTAATTTTATATTAATTCCAGGTCCTCCAGTTGTATAAGGAATATCAAATGAATACGATATCCCGGGCGGAGTTCTCCATTCAATATTCAAATCACCTATATTTGCTGCCGGAGAACAGACTTATAAACGTTGGATGCCCGGAAGTCCGAAACCCGTTCTTAGCTGCAAGGAGGTTTAATGTGAAAAAAATAGTAATATTATTATCAACACTGATTCTGTGTTTGTCTTATATAACGGGTCAGGAAGTTATTGTCAAAGAAGTTTCCGGTCGAGTCGAATTTCAAATCCCCGGTGGTCCCTGGACAGCAGTCGAAAAGGGAATTGAAATTCCAATCACAGCAACCATATCAACTGGATTTCAGTCCAGAGCAGTTCTAGAATCTCCCCGATCGACTATTATCGTTCAGCCTTTGACCAGATTAACTATTGATGAACTTCAGTCTCGCGGATCCAGTTCCCAGACAAGCTTATCCCTCAGAACGGGTCGTATCTCAGCTGTGGTTAAGAAGAATGAAAACGAGCCGACTAGATTTCAGGTCAAAAGCCCCATAGCAACGGCTGCTGTAAGGGGAACGGCGTTTTCCTTTAACGGTTTTCAATTGACAGTAGAAGAGGGGCTAGTCGCCTTCAGCAGTTCTGGAGGCCGTGTGATTACAGTACCTCTTGGAGCGTCTACAGAGATGAAAGAGGACGGTGTTCCCGTTGAAGTCATCGATTCTATCCTGGAGCAGATCACAGTCAACCCATCGGCAGTTTCCGATCTTGTTATTCCCCTTCTGGAAGATCTGGGCCTTATTGATTTGGGTATTGAGGATTTAATTGTAACTATTCAGTAGTCTAAAAAGCATTTCCACCGATTTATAGTTTGATCTTATGTATAGAAACATACTATAGTGAAATCATAAAAAGGAAATACTTTGAAATTAGATGCGAGAATTGAAAATTTAAATGTCTATTCTGAAGAAAAAATTATAACTCCCACAGAGCTGAAGGACAAATATCCTTTAACGGAAAAAGCTGTTTCAGTAGTAATGGAAGGTCAGAATACAATCAACCATATTTTATCCGGCAATGATTCAAGAAAATTGATCATTGTCGGTCCCTGCAGCATTCACAATCCTGATGAAGCTTTAGATTATGCGAGAAAATTAAAGAGATTATCTGAAAAAGTTAAAGACAAACTGTTTCTGGTTATGCGGGTCTATTTTGAAAAACCGAGAACCAGTATTGGATGGCAGGGTTTGATCAATGATCCATACCTGGATAACAGTTGCAAAATTGATGACGGCCTGGCCATTGCTAGAGAACTCTTATTACATATTGCCGAGATTGGTTTGCCTACAGCGGGTGAAGCACTCGACCTGATAACTCCCCAATATGTCCAGGATTTAATATCCTGGACAGCCATAGGTGCCCGCACAACCGAATCGCAATCTCACAGGAAAATGGCCAGTGGATTCTCCAGTGCCGTCGGTTTTAAAAACGGGACAGACGGAAATATCGATGTGGCGATCAATGCTATGAAATCGACACTGCATCCCAATAATTTTATCAGCATCAATCCTGATGGCCATTCGGCGATTGTCAGAACCAAGGGAAATAAGAATACCCATATCGTATTAAGAGGCGGGGGGGGAAAGATCAATTATGATGAGGAAAGCATAAAAAAATGTGAAAAAATCTTAGCTTCAGCAGGATTACCGCAAAAAATCATGATCGACTGCAGCCATGAAAATTCAAATAAAGATCCTGAGAACCAGAAAATGGTCATAGAAAATATTAAAGGTCAGATTCTCAAGGGCAATAAATCCATTTTTGGACTGATGATCGAGAGCAATCTCAATGGTGGAAATCAGATGATTACTGACGATCCGGGCAATCTAAAATATGGGGTTTCCATTACTGATGGATGCTTATCTTTTGACGATACAGAACGATCTATTAAATCTTTGTATAATGGTATATAGGTGAACTATGGGATATTATGAAGACACAGGTATATTGATTTTAGGAACTCGATTCAGAAGACTTAGTGAGAGATTTCTATCTGAAATCAGTAAAATATATAAAAATCTCAATATTGATTTTGAACCGAGCTGGTTTCCTGTTTTTTTTCTTCTCCACCGGAAAAAATCATTGTCTATTACTGAAATTTCAGAAAAATTAAATGTCTCTCAACCGGCAGCCAGTCAGCTTGTATCTATTTTAATCAGTAAAGGTTTTCTCAGCCTCAATATTGATAAGTATGATAAAAGAAGGAAAATAGTTTATTTCACGAATAAGGGAAATGAGTTCTTGAAAACTTTGATTCCTATCTGGGAAACAATGGAGAATTGCCTTTTTGAAATTTTTAATGAAGATGAGAATTATCACCTCGTTGAGAGTTTTAATGAATTGGAAAGGAAATTAAACGGATACAATTTATGTGATTCTGTACTCGATAAATTAACAGATGATAATTATGGCAATCCAATTGATTCTCCCATGTCTTTATTGGGTGTTTAATCATCATTCAAACAACTTCAAATCAATACAGATCCGCATGGCCTGCATTCGATCTCTGATATCCATTTTCTCATAAATATGAGAGACATAATTCTTAACAGTCTGCGGGGCGAGATTTACTTTATCGGCAATTTCATTGTTGTCATAACCATGTGTTATCAGTTTCAGAATCTGTAGTTCTTTATTATTCATTTCTTCAAACCATGGAGGCATATCTTTCGGCTCTTTTGGAGAGAGACTCTGATTGATGATTGATGGTGAAATAGACATCATTCCGTTATAAACTGTTTTCATTGCGTAGACGAGATCTTCCGGTAACATGTCCTTTAAGAGGTAGCCTTTGGCTCCCACATTTAGTGCCTTTTTAACATACTCATCTTCGTCAAAAGTCGTCAGCATTATTATTTTGATATTCGGTTTGCTGTTATTTATTGATTCTGTCGCTTTTACTCCATCGGCAACGGGCATTTTGACATCCATGAGTATTACATCTGGATCCCATTTTTTACAAAATTTTATTGCCTCTTGTCCATTATAGCAAACACCGATAATATCAATTTCATTATCTTTTATTTCTAATACAGTTTTCAGGCTATTAATAAATAGAACCTGATCATCCACCAGCAATACTTTAATCCGTTTCATTTTCTATAACCTTATCGTAAGCGTCAAAGGGTTTTTTCAGGCATATTCCACGGCATAAGAGCATCGAGATCAGTTTTATCTGTTATTTTGGGTATTTCTAAGAACATATAGTTCAAATATAGGTCAGGTTCCACCTTGTTAGCTTTCGCAGTCTCCACCAGAGAATATAGAGCAGCACTTGAATGAGCACCTCTTGGTGTTATGTTGAACAGCCAATTTTTTCGACCAACACAGAATGGCCTGATAGCATTTTCAGCAATATTATTATCTGGTTTGATCTCAGGATATCTCAAATATCGAACAAGGTTTTTATACTGATTTAACGAGTAATTAATGGCCAAATCAAGTTTTGAATCGGGAGCGACTTTCCTTTTGACATCGACTAGCCATTTATGAAATTCCTGCCATATGGGAATCGCCAATTTTCTCCTTTTTTTTAAGAAATCTTCCAGTGAGAGATTTTCAATTATCAGTTTCGTTTCTACCTTATACAGTCTGGTGAAAAACTCCACACCTTTATGAGCTTTCCCTTTTTTCTTAGTCACCTCAGCTAATTTAAAAAACTTTCTCCTGGCATGTGTTAAGCAACCGACATGCCAGAGATCATATTCTTTCACAGCTTTATTGTATGCGGCATAACCATCAGTTTGAAGTATTCCTTTAAATCCTTTTAACAATGAAAAGGGTTTTTCCTGTTTTCTTGTAGGCGAATAATTGAACAGAATGACTTTTTTTCCCTCAGAACCACCGACCATAACCCACATATAGGATTTACTATCCGGTTCTCTATTATTTTCTTTTAAAACCTGAACCGTTGTCTCATCCATGTTAATCATGCTTCCATTTATGGCTATCTTCCGCATATGTTCGAGTATATCTCCACATTTTCTGGAAGCAGTAAGGCACCAGTTGCTCATACTCTGTCTGCTGATTTTAATATCAATTCGTTTAAAAATCCTCTCCTGTCTGTAGAGAGGGATACCATCTACAAATTTACTTACAACTATCTGAGCCACGAGACTGGGAGATGCTATGCTGCCGGGAATGAATCTGGAGGGTGCTTTTGCCTCTAAAACCTGGGAAAGTTCTGTATTATTCTGAAATCCGCTGCAACTGCATGCCCCATATTTTTTTGTAATGTATTCTTTCACAAGAATCTGAGCTCTTAGGAACTCAAGCTCTTCGGTGGAAGATGAGCCCATTTGTGGTCTTTTTTTCCCGCAGCATGGACACAGACTCTCGTCGTCCTCTACATCAAAGATGACTTTTTCTCTTGGTATGCCAGCAGGGAGAGGCTTCTTTCCAGTCTTTTTTTTATCTTTTGATTCTGTTTTATCATTATCTGTGTCGTTTTTATCTTTCTGATCCGAATCTTCTGCACTAGTGCTTTCCGTTTCATTGAATGTCTGACTCTTTTCTTTGTCTTCTTTAGTCCACTTCTCATTCTTTCTGGCAAAGATATATTTTTTTAAGATACTTATCTCTTCCGATTGATTTTCGACTTTATCATTAAGTCGTTTGATCTCCTGTATCAGTTCTTCTTTACTCAGTTTTGAGAAATCCACATTATCCATTTCCAGATTATAAATCTTATAAAAATATTATAAAACCCCTTCAGAAAAAATCTTTTGAATTAATTGATTTATGCTCTTTCCAGAAATCGATTCCCTTCAGGAGTAAGTGTAATTTTTCCAGGTCTATAATCTGAATGTCCGATTCGGAGACTGGCCATGGGAATTTATCTTTACCTAATTTCTTTTGCCATAGACAGAATCCATTTCTTTCCCAATATAATATTTTCAATATCTTTTTGGACTTTCCGCAGAAAATGAAAATATTGGGCTCCATTAAATCGATATCGCATAAGTCATACAGGGCTGACGACAGTCCTGTTATCTGTTTTCTCATATCAGTAAATCCGGGAACTACGTAAATCCCCACAGTATCCAAGTTTATGAACATTTTTTAATTTCTCCTGAATCCGTATAAAACTTCAAATATTAGAGTAAAAAGTTGAATTGAGGACTTCAGAATTAAATAGCAGCTGTTTTTATATTGAAATGTGATTATGCAAATTAAGATCATTGAAAAACTTACAAGGAATCAGAGGTTTTGATTATCTTTTCATCTTTTGGGACATAGCTATTACCTAAAATCCCATGTAAATGAAAAATATTTATGCAGATTCTATAATGAACAAAAAGTTTCATACAATTTTGAATATATCGAAAGCCAAGGATCATGACTCCATAGTTTCAACAACCATTTTCGCGAATGATAAACAAGCTTGAATCCCACTCGGATTAGATCGTCGATGACCTTTCTTAGGCGTTTTCTCAAAACACCAGTTTTGTATGGTAGTTCCTCTTGGAAGGATAGTGCAGTTTGACCAATTAGTCTTAGGGCATTAAATGCAATCATGGCAATATGCAGGAGAAGAGCATTTACTGCAAATTTTCCCGACGGAAGCCGTTCAATCCCCATATCACTTTTAAGTTCACTGTGAAATTGCTCACTCGTTCCACGAGCATGATACAATTCAATTACTTCTTCAGGATCCTCTATCAGATTTGTCCAATAAGTCTCTACTTCTATTTTAGGAAAAAGGAGTTTTTCATTATTTTTATCAAAATACCGCTTGGTCACTTTAAAGATGATATCCATAGAGGGAATCGATTCATCACCAGCCGGAGTCCGACCAGTGTGTATTCCTCTGTATACGACTTTTTTATCATCGCAATGGATTAATTCCCCCTCTGCTACAGCTGTATCAAGCCAATAATCAGGGGATTCTTTGCGCAGATTTCGCTTGATTAGAAAATAGTGTCCGCTATTTGCAAGGACTTTGATAGTAGATGCCGCATCATTTCCGCCATCAAGGCGGAATAATACAGAAGTCTTCAAATTCTGTTTTTTCAGCATTTTAATATTGTGCAATAAAAATGCAGGAGTATTTTTTTGGCAGTGTTGTTTTCCTTTCCTTAGTTCACAATCAAGCATATATCCTTCTTTCCCGATATAGCTAAAGATGGGTGCATATCCATCATGTCCCTTGTAAGTCCGGCTTACACCTTCTTTCTGGGATTTTGAGTTATCCAATGGTGAGACATCAACATCTACCGGAATGTATTCTCGTCCACAGATTCTGACAGGAGTCAGCAATGCACTTTTAAGTAGATTGATATTACACTCAGAAATCTTTGCTAAAGCATTATTTTTTCTCTCTGCAACGATTTCTAGATAAAGTCTGAGAGTCTCAGCAGCTGGGACAAAAGCAAGATCGAAAGATTGCTTGAAAAACGGATCATTTCTAAATAACTTGATTTCCTCATAGCTACTTCTGCCCTGAACAAACAGACCATACATTACCCGCAACATTTCCGGATGAATGAGTTGTGCTTTAGAGTTCTCATCAGAAAAATTGAATCCTATCTTTTCTGAAATTTTAGCTGCGAGAGCAAGTCCGCCTGTGCTATGGATCTGTTCTGTGGTAGAATCAATTGTGAATTTCATTCGCACCCCTTAGGTGATATGTTGTTTGTAGTTAAACTATTATAGCTTAAGGGGGTAATTATAAAAACAAGTTTTTTTATACGGATTCAGGTTTCTCTTATGGATGCTGATAGTAGTGTTGGATTTACATTTTCAGGAAGAGAAATTTTTATTCCCGAACCTTCGATTACAATATTATTATGGCAGTTATTTTGTACTGGTAGATCTATTTTTATGGGAACAATTCTCTTATCTAATTTTTTAATCCATCTCTGAAATGTACTTTGAACTAATCCGTTATTTTTACAATATTGGTGTGCAGTCTGTTCGCTGATTTTCCAATTTTCAATGTGTTTTTTCCAGTAGCTTTCTGTTTTTCTGATCATTATTTTCTCCTCAGAAAAACATAAATCAGGAGTAGCTGTAATTCAATACGGTGTTAGTTTGACCTTTACAAAAATACTATCAATATTATTAATAAAGTTCTTAAATGCATATCTATTCTCCTATTTTGAAAAAAACACATTTAACAATTTTTTTACTGTTACTATTATTTAAAAAGAAACTATTCGCAGTCACATAAATGATAACACTGTAATTAGAATTTTAGATTTTATATAAAATACCCTATCGGACCATTCCTATTGGAATATAACATCACAATAAGTTGCCGGTATATCCCGGAGCGCAGTGCAGGGTTGGCGTATGACTTGCATCGAAACGAAGTGAAGAGCACATCCTATGCCAAAAAAAGGTCAACTTCATTGGACTTGTTATATTTGTTTTACTTAAATCCACTAATAGAATATAAACGATTATGCAATTCACGGACATAATCCAGAGAGTCTAAAGAGTTTAGTCAAAAAAATGCAAAAGAGGATCATCTTCCTCATCCTCTGGTAATGGTTTAGAAGTGATCATGATCATATCACCTTCTATTTTCAGTCCATATTTTTTTAAATTAGAAGCATTCTGATTCAGACATTCTCCAGTTACCAGATCAAATTTCCATCCATGACGTGGACAGGTTGCTACATTACCAGAAATATGACCTCTGGTAATATCTGCCCCCTGATGCTTACAGCCAACTTCGATTGCATAAAATTCTGAATTTATTCCTTTAATAATTCCAACCTTTCTGCCCAATATGCTAACACTTTTTATTCTATTATTCTTAAATTCATTAACATTTGCCGCTTTTATATAATCCAATTTTGTTTATCCTGCCTAGTATTTCAATACTGTATTAGAGGTCCGTATCCTATATCGAGCCCATGGATGGGCGAATTTAGTATGCCGATTAGTCGGACTTTTCACTTAACGTTCCGATTTTACCTGAAGTTTCTGGACCGTTTATTATTAAAGTCAAATCATATGGCTAAAATCAATATCTCTCAAGTACAATATTCCGGAAATTTGTGCGGAATGAAATGAAGCTAGTGTAGTGTTGTTAAAATGAATTCACAAATAGTAAATTTCATGTTAAAAATAGTTATGACCAAAAAATTAGGAAGACCATCAGTAGAAATTGATTTGAATGAAACCGACAGAAAAGAATTGGAGAGACGAGTAAAAAGCTATACGTCTCAAGTAAAAGACAGCATGCGAGCGAAGATAATTCTTCTTAAATTTCAGAATAAAACCCAAGAAGAGATCCGGAAAGAATTAAATGTCAGTCGGCGAACAGTAATGAAATGGGTGAACAGATTCGCAGAATTGGGAATAGAGGGGCTTAATGATGCTCTCGGCAGAGGTCGAAAGCCATGGATATCAGATGAGATAAATAACATGATAATTACCAAGGCAACACAACCTATAAAAAATAAAAGCCGCTGGTCCACAAGAACAATGGCAAAAGAAGTTGGTGTATCAAATACCCATGTTATGAAAATATGGAAGGCAAATGATATAAAACCTCACCTTACTAAAACGTTCAAGCTTTCAAAAGATCCCAGGTTTGAGGCAAAGTTTTGGGATATTATCGGATTATATTTAGAGCCGCCTGAGAAAGCACTTGTTTTCTGCTGTGATGAAAAGACACAAGTGCAGGCTCTGGAAAGATCTCAGCCTGGCTTACCACTGAATGTAGGGCATATTAAAACAAAAACGCATGACTATTATCGTCATGGGACGACAACACTTTTTGCAGCTTTAAATTATCTGGATGGTACCATAATCTCCACAATACAACAAAAACATAGAAATGAAGAATGGTTGAAATTTCTTAAACAGATAGATGCAGAAACACCTAAAGGGGTAGATTTACACATTATAGCTGATAATTATTCCGCACACAAACATGAAAATGTTAAGAAATGGCTGAAAAAGCATTCTCGTTTTCATGTGCATTACACACCGACAGGCAGTTCCTGGATGAATCTGGTCGAGAGATTCTTTGCCGATATTACATCAGATGTAATTCGAGATGGGAGCTTTTGCAATTTGAAAGAACTGGAACAAGTGATAGAGGATTATTTAGCTGAGCGAAATGAGAATCCCAAACGATACGTTTGGAAGGCTGAGGGAAAGAAAATTCTCGAAAAAATAAACAGAGCCAGGAAAAAAATTGGTTGGGAGCCTTATTGTGAAGGGAATTTGAATTCAGCACACTAGGTAAAATCTGTTAAGTGATGAGTTCGACGAATTTGTACCAATTTCCTAAACGGCATGGATGCCGTTTTGGAACAGTTATGTAAGCAGGTTATTCAATTCCTATGACTAATAGAATCAAGAATCAATACTTTCATATCTTCAATTTTCTTATTACTTTTATTAGATATATCAAAATACCACTCAGCGGATAGTTCAGAATTTATTGCAAAGCATTGTTCATCGTCAAAAAAGAAGTTTTTTATTGAACGATTTTCTGTTTTTCAGTTTCAAAATTATAGCCCCACCAAACTTTTTCCAATTTAATTATCTGATTCTCATTATCATAATAAGCAATGTAATTATATCCAGAACCATCACCAACAAGATGAACTTTGATTATCCTGAGTTTTCCTCTATCCAGTGTTAACTTAACGAGAAATAGCAATGGACCCATGGTACTGGTACAAAATTGGGAGATCCTATTGAAGTCAAAGCATTATCACAGGCAATGAAGGCATATCATGAGGTTTCTGGAGTAGATTACCAGGAGGGGAATTGTGCATTAGGAGCAGTAAAAACAAATATTGGTCATTTAGAAGCTGCTGCTGGAATAGCTGGATTGATTAAAATTTTATTAGCATTTCAGCATGGTACTATTCCTAAGAATTTAAATCTCAAAGAAGTTAATCCATACATTTCCTTAGAAGATACACCATTTTATCTATCAAGGGAAAATCATAGCTTTAAAAGAATGGAAATTAATGGACAGATAAATCCCTTACGAGCCTGTCTGAGTTCTTTCGGTTTTGGAGGCGTCAATAGTTTTGTTGTATTAGAAGAGTATAGTAATGAAGTATCGGATCGGGATCAATCACAAATTGAGGAGTTTGATGGTTCTAATGAAATATTTTTATTATCTGCAAAAACTGAAAATGCTTTAATCCAGTATAAAAAAGATTTCTATTCTTATTTAGATGTTGTAGCACAAAATGTGAATAAGCAAATATCTCTGAAGGAAATTTGCTCTATTCTGAGTAAAGGTCGTTCTATTTATTCCAATCGTTTTTCTACAGTTGTAAGCACTGTAGAGGAACTAATGAGGGCATTGAGTAATCTTGATAGCAAAGAATTAGTCATATTTGAATCCTACAAAAAAAACGATAATACAGAATACACACTCCATACATTACAAAAACGATTGAATGCTGGAGAAATAATATCTAATGAGGATAAAGCCTTTCTTTGGACTTTTTCGGATAATCCATCTTCGGTGATAAATCCTGTAGAAAAATATAAAAAACTCCCACTTCCTACTTATCCTTTTGAAAAATATCCCTTCTGGATCAAAGGAGTAAAACCTGAGATTTTGAGCAATACAAAACAGGAACCCAATAGTAGGATTCTTTCAATGCTTAATAAATGTTGGGTTTCTCAACAGGAAGATTGTGACAGTAAAGAACATTTTAATAATTGCATAATATTTCTTCCTATGTTGAATCTAGCGTATAAAAGCCTGCTTGATTCATTGAAAGTAGCATCTAGTTTCCTAATGGTTATGGATGATCGTTTCTCAATTCAAGAAAATATCATACGATTTAATTTTAATGATTATAATCAAGGGGTTGAGGCCGCGGAACAGATTCTACAGAAAGAGCAGAGTTTTAATGGAATTCTTGACTTTTCCGATTTGATGGAATGGCAAGATATTTCCTGTGAGGATTTGAGCCAATATGGAATCGGACGAATAAGCTTCCTTCAACAATTTATTACTAAAATACAAAAGAATCCTATTAATATAATTCATTTAACATATAAGCGATCTAAACTGAATAATCATCCACAATTTCAAGGATCTTATCTTCTCGGGTATTACAAAAACATACCTTCGGAGCACCAATTCATCAAATCAAAGTCGATTGACTTCGATTCTTTAGTGAATATAAAAAATATGTCAGATTTCAAATCTATTATTCATAAGGAGAATAATGATAATTCAGATATCGAAATTGCATACTACAAAGGTAAACGGTATATATCCTCTTATCAGGAAACAGATCACATACCTTTGACTTCCAAATCCTCAGAACTATCCTTACTTTCTGGAGTCTATCTTGTTACTGGGGCGACAGGTGATGTCGGGAAAACAATTGTAAAATTTCTACTTAGAAGAGGTGTTAAGAAATTAATTCTAATGGGAAGCCGGTATCGAGACCATTCAGAGCTCGAAGATTTTTTTGGTCATTGGGAAGGTGTTGAGATAAAATGGTATTTTGGGCCATTGACAGATTTTGAACGTTTAGAAATGTTCCTGTCTAACATTGAATCCAAACTAGGAACTGTAAAAGGGATATTTCATTGTGCAGGTATGCATCCGGCTTCGATAAAATCCTTTGTAAAAAAACAGAAGAATGAAATCCTAAAAATTTCGGAACCTAAAGTCGAAGGAACTATAGTTCTCGATCGTTTATTCAGAGATCGAGAATTGGATTTTGTTATCCTTTTTTCTTCTATTTCTTCTGTTCTTCCTGAATTGTCGAAGGGACTTGTAGAGTACAGTGCGGCAAATTCCTTTCTCGACAGCTTTGCAGAATATAAGAGTAACTCAAAAACTAACTGGGTTGTCATAAACTGGAGTCGTTGGGAAGAATCTCAAGTAGGGAAAATACAGTCAAATGACCCTGTTTTATCCCGTATTTACAATTTAACTAATGATGAAGGGACTTCTATTTTATCAAATGTTTTAGATAATCTCACTAGTTCAATTACTCAAATCTGTCCTATCATTTCGAACGAAAAAATATCTTCTTTAGAGTCTTTTTCTAAAAAAACAATAGCTATTGATGAAAATATTGGACAATTTCAACCTTTACTGAAACCTACTATACCAAATGAAAACACTCTCCAAGTCCCTCAATGGCTGGTACAGATATTTGTCAGGACATTATCTATCTCAGAAGATGCCCTGGATCTTCAAACGGATTTTTCCGATTTAGGAGTAGATTCTATTCTAATTGCAGATATTGTAAATGAATTAGAGAAAGAAATTGGGATGTATATTGAACCAGATCTTATATTGAGAAATCCCAGTGTGACTACTTCAAGCAAGTGTTTGATATCTATTTGCCCTGAAAAATTTGATTTTTCAAAAGATCCAGCGTTCCAACCATCTGAAAGAAATCGGTATCAGGATAAAACTTCAATAGTAAAAATCGAAGAAACCAGTTCCAGAGATATTGCTGTTATTGGTATGGCATGTAATTTCCCCGGTGCTGAGAATCTAGAAAAATTTGAATTACTCTTATCTAATAAGATCTGTAGTGTAACCGAGGTGCCCTCTGACCGGATTGATATTAACCAGCATTTTTCTGCTCATTATTGTAAAGGAAAAACTTATTCCAAGTGGGGAGGATTTATTGATGATATTGATCAATTTGATTCTGAATTTTTTAAGATTGATAGAGAACATGCAAAACATCTCGATCCCTTAATTAAGCAGTTTCTGAATAGTATAGCAAATACCATTTTTGATGCAGGATATGATCCCCAAGAATTACAAAACAAAAATATCGGTATTTTTGCAGGGGCCAGAATGGGGAATTTTCACCAGTATTTAAATACCATTAATGATTATAGCATTATTGGTACTAGCAGTCTGTCGGACTTTACCCCTTTCTAAAAAAAGAATTTCCAGAATTCAATTTCTCGCATAAAATTCCTTCATGAGTGCAAATTTTATAAATATTGACAGAGATACTCCGATGCTTTTTCCTGCTGACCTGCGGGAATGGCTACCCGAAAACAGCCTGGTCCATTTTATAATAGATGCAGTAGATACACTGGATCTAAGCAGTTTTTCTATAAATACACGAGGCAGTGGAAACGCCCAGTATCCACCGGCGATGATGCTGACACTGCTGATTTACAGCTATGCTACAGGAAGATTTTCTTCAAGAGAAATTGAACAGGCAACGTATTTTGATGTGGCAGTGCGATATATATGCGGTGGAGATAAACATCCGGACCACGACACAATATGTTCATTCCGTTTAAAAAATCGAGATGTATTCAAGGAATCTTTTATCAAGGTTCTGATGGTGGCTTCTGAAATTGGGAACCTAAAGAAAGTCGGTGGTATCAGTGTCGACGGAACTAAGATTTCAGCCAATGCCAGCAAACATTCGGCAGTGAGTTATAAACGGGCTGTAAAGAAAATTAAGCAGCTTGAACTGGAAATTGAACAATTAACACAGAAAGCAGAGGAGGCAGACAGCACGCCACTTCTCGATGGCCTGACAATTCCTGATGAAATAAGCCGTAGAGAAAATCGAAAGAAGGCATTGGAGAAGGCTAAAGCTGCCATTGAAGAACGTTATGAAGAGATCTACAAAGAAAAACGAGCTGAATATGAAGAGAAAAAGAATAAACGGGATAAAGTCCGTGAAAGTGGTAATAAACCACGGGGAAGAGAACCCAAACCACCTGGGGAGACACCGTCTGATAATATGCAGTTCAATTTTACAGATGAAGAAAGTCAAATAATGAAAGCAGGAAACGGCAACCACTTCCTGCAGTCATACAATGCCCAGGCAGCTGTCGATACCGAAGGAAGCATGTTGATTCTGGGAAAGTATTTGACGGCTCATGCAAATGACAAACTTGAGCTTGAGCCGTGTACTGATAGTGTTGATTCTGCAGTTCGAAATATAAGTGATGTCAGTTCTGATACTGGTTATTTCAGTGAAAAAGCTGTACTTGCAGTTGAAGATAATGGAAATGGCCCGATTGTCTATTGTGCTGTTGAAAAGCATGGTCACCACCGGACTGTTGCCGATTTGGAAGAAAAGGCTGATCCTCCGCCACCTCCGAAAGATGCAACCACAAAAGAAAAAATGATTCATCGTCTGAGAACCAAAGAAGGAAAAGAAAGGTATAAACTTCGAAAACAAACGGTAGAACCAGTTTTTGGCATCATAAAAACAGTAATGGGATTCAGGCAATTTTCTTTGCGAGGGAAAGAAAAAGCAGGTCTGGAATGGGACCTTGTCACTCTTTCATATAATTTAAAACGGCTGTACAAACTGAACGATGGGAGACGATTGTCTGTGATGTTGTAGGGAGAGTGCTTCCAGAGATAAAAACGACTCTATAAAGGGTAAAATTGACGGAAAAATTGATTTTATTTTATATTTTCCGATTAAGTTGGTTAGAATTTCTATAAAGCCTAACAAACCGGGATTTTATTTAATTTTCGACGTTACGAAGGTTTATCAACCCGACAGACTGCTAGCCAAAATTTTATTGCTTCCTACGCTTCTCATGTCTTTGATTTTAAAGGGCCAAGTATGGTTATCGATACTGCATGCTCCTCATCTCTTACAGCCCTCAATTTAGCCTGTCAGAGTTTAATACTAAATGAAACAGATTTTACCTTCTGCGGAGGAGTTGATCTGATACTTGATGAACAACTTTATGCTCGTCTATCTGAAATCAAGGCCCTTTCTCCCGATGGTTTGTGTCGGACTTTCGATCATGAAGCCAATGGTTTTGTCCCTGGGGAGGGTGCAGGCAGTGTCCTCTTGAAAAGAATAGAAGACGCTGTTAGAGATGGCGATCACATCTATGGTGTAATAAAAGGTATTGCTGTTAATAACGATGGAAAAACCATGGGGATTACAACTCCGAATCCTGATGCTCAAGCTGAAGTTATTAAAAAGGCCATAGGGAATTCAATTTGTACTCCTAATAATATTCACTTTATCGAAACTCACGGTACAGGAACAGCCATTGGTGATCCTATTGAGTTGCGTGCATTAACCCAAGTGTTTAGAGAGTTTACACAGAAAAAACAATTTTGCGGAGTGGGAAGTGTAAAAAGTAATATGGGTCATTTATTGAGTGCTTCAGGTATTGCAGGTTTAATTAAATCAATGATTTCCTTAAAAAACAGGAAATTATATCCAACTTTACATTGTCGCAATGTAAATCCGAGATTCGATTTTGAGAGTTCTCCATTTTATCCCGTTTTAGAGCCGACCAACTATAATCATCATTCTGAGCCCTTAACCGGTGCTATTAGCAGTTTCGGATTTGGCGGTACCAATGTACATGTCATTGTGCAGGAGTTTATAGAGAATTCAAACCCTTCATACAAAAGGCGTCGAAATCGAGGTCGATTAGCTGAATTCAAGAAAGAAGAGTTTCCTCTACCTACACGGGTGAAAGTGTATGCAGATAGTGAATCTCAATTTGAAGTCAAAGATATTCATTTGACCGACAGTTCACCTGGATTATTAGTTTTATTTGAAGAAGGCGGAAAAAATTAACAATGAAAAATGAATTCACATTATACTCGACAGTTGAATATGACAGCTTTATTCCAAGAGATCACCTTGTCCATGGAAAAAGGGTACTCCCAGGTGTAACTCTATTAGATTTAATAATGAGAGTTCTATCCCAAAAGGGGATTGATGTAACGCAGTTTACTTTTTCCAATATACTTTTTATTAAACCTATTTCTCTGGAAGAAAATATGATCAAGACTTTAATGATCTCCGTACATTCAGATGATAACAAGTATTTTATTACAGTAAGCAGTAAATCGAAAGCTAAGACCGATAATGAATCATCTAAATGGGAAAGTAACCTGACCTGCGAGCTTTTTCTGGAACTAAACACACTGGAGAATATTGATGTTAGAGAGTTGCTGACGCATTCTAATACTGAAACGGATTTAGACGATATATATCAGATTCTCAGAGCTGTTGATATTAAACATTTAGAGTTTATGAAAGGACTCGGCAGACTCTATATAAATGATGAATATATTATTGCCAGGATAGATTTGGGAGAATTAAGTCGTCAATATTCCAAAGATTTCTTTTGCCATCCGGTTTTCTTGGATGGCTCTACACTAATCCCAATATTGGCAAATAATCTGGATGAATTAGATAAAAAACCTTATATACCAATTTATATAAGCAAGTTCAACTGTCGCTCCCGATCTACTGACTCTTGCTATGTTTATATTCCTAAAAAACATCAGTATAAACAGTCGGAAGATATTGTATCGAATGACATTTATTTATTTGATGAGCAATTCAAGCCGATTGCTGCTTTTAACAAAATTTCTTCCAAAAGAATCAGGAATGCCTCATCTATAAAAGATCTGAATGCCAATACAGTAGAGGATGATATTAAAGTGGAGCAGAAAGAGCTAGTGTAGTGTTGTTAAAATGAATTCACAAATAGTAAATTTCATGTTAAAAATAGTTATGACCAAAAAATTAGGAAGACCATCAGTAGAAATTGATTTGAATGAAACCGACAGAAAAGAATTGGAGAGACGAGTAAAAAGCTATACGTCTCAAGTAAAAGACAGCATGCGAGCGAAGATAATTCTTCTTAAATTTCAGAATAAAACCCAAGAAGAGATCCGGAAAGAATTAAATGTCAGTCGGCGAACAGTAATGAAATGGGTGAACAGATTCGCAGAATTGGGAATAGAGGGGCTTAATGATGCTCTCGGCAGAGGTCGAAAGCCATGGATATCAGATGAGATAAATAACATGATAATTACCAAGGCAACACAACCTATAAAAAATAAAAGCCGCTGGTCCACAAGAACAATGGCAAAAGAAGTTGGTGTATCAAATACCCATGTTATGAAAATATGGAAGGCAAATGATATAAAACCTCACCTTACTAAAACGTTCAAGCTTTCAAAAGATCCCAGGTTTGAGGCAAAGTTTTGGGATATTATCGGATTATATTTAGAGCCGCCTGAGAAAGCACTTGTTTTCTGCTGTGATGAAAAGACACAAGTGCAGGCTCTGGAAAGATCTCAGCCTGGCTTACCACTGAATGTAGGGCATATTAAAACAAAAACGCATGACTATTATCGTCATGGGACGACAACACTTTTTGCAGCTTTAAATTATCTGGATGGTACCATAATCTCCACAATACAACAAAAACATAGAAATGAAGAATGGTTGAAATTTCTTAAACAGATAGATGCAGAAACACCTAAAGGGGTAGATTTACACATTATAGCTGATAATTATTCCGCACACAAACATGAAAATGTTAAGAAATGGCTGAAAAAGCATTCTCGTTTTCATGTGCATTACACACCGACAGGCAGTTCCTGGATGAATCTGGTCGAGAGATTCTTTGCCGATATTACATCAGATGTAATTCGAGATGGGAGCTTTTGCAATTTGAAAGAACTGGAACAAGTGATAGAGGATTATTTAGCTGAGCGAAATGAGAATCCCAAACGATACGTTTGGAAGGCTGAGGGAAAGAAAATTCTCGAAAAAATAAACAGAGCCAGGAAAAAAATTGGTTGGGAGCCTTATTGTGAAGGGAATTTGAATTCAGCACACTAGCACCAGAAAGCTCTTCTACTGAATCTGGTTCCAGTACAAAGTCTGCATTAAAGAATATAGAAGAATATTTATTTCAGACAATTAATTCCTGGATTTGTGATTATCTGGGGGATGATACTACTTTCGATCCTCATAGTAACTTTTACGAACTAGGACTGACTTCCTCTAATCTGATTGACTTGGTCACAAAACTTGAAGGTCTGACCAAAACCCGGTTATATCCGACTTTGTTATTCGAATATAATTGCCTCCATGATTTGATAGAGTATTTAATATCTGACTTCTCTCAAAATATTGAGCTCACTCCTGATCAGGTAGAGAGTTCCGGTGTTTTTTTATTTACACCAGTCTGGCTGAATCAGCAGTTACCAAAGCAGAACAATACTCAAGGGGATAATTCTTGTTATTTGTTTTTTTCTCAATTAGAAAGTGCAAGATCTTTTCTTGAAAACTCAGTTCCCCAATATTTTAGTACAGTTGAGAAAGTAGATATTTCGAAGAAAGGAAATACATTCTTCTGGGATTGGAATGAACCACAGAAATATAAAAAAAATTTATCTCACTTGGATTTATCTGGAAAAAAACTGAGAATTATAGTTTCAGAGTCCGGAATCTTGTCTTCTGACTCTATCAATAGAACCGGGAATTACGAAAGCATTCCTAAAATACTCTTTCACTTCATACAAGCTCTATTAAGTAAGAAAGGTATTTCAGCAATAGAGATAGCTTTAATTTTTAATAATTCAGAAACATTAAAGGGAAATATATTCAGATCGAGTCTTGCCTTGTTCAGGACAATCAGCCTTGAAAACCATCGTATTCGGTTTACATGTATTGAATATGATAAACCGGAAGAGGAAATTCTGCCTCTAGCCCTACGGGAATTGGATTCCATTAGGCAATATTCTCAAATGGTAAGGTATAAAGGACATGAACGTCTGATAAAAAGTTATAAGGATATCGACTATGTGAAGCCGTTCCGACAAAAATATAATGGCTCTTATCTGATTACCGGGGGTACTGGCAGAATAGGATTTCAATTAGCTTTGCATTTGTTAAAAAGGGATCATAATAATATTATTCTTCTGGCAAGAAGACCTCTTACAAAAGATCAAATACATCAACTAAATGCAACGGCCTCTTCATCAGATCAATGGTGTCATTATTCATGTGATATTAAGGACAAAGAAAAACTTGAAAGAATCTTCACAAGTGTTCGAGAAATATATGGGCGAATTCATGGAGTATACCATTGTGCGGGATATATATCAGATAAGGTTTTTATCAATCATTCATTTGATGACTTTCAAAATGTACTTTCCCCCAAAATACAAGGAACAATTAATTTATACCAATTAATAGGAGAAGAGGTTGATTTTATCCTTTGCTTTTCTTCAATCACTGCAATCCTGGGGAATTTAGGACAGAGCGATTATTCTTATGCTAATCATTTTATGGATAATCTTGCTGAGTTGCAGTTGGAAAACAATCATATGGGGAAGATAAAATCCATTAATTGGCCTCTTTGGGAAGAGGGGGGGGATGAACAGTCAGTCTGGTGAGCTCTATGAACAGATGACAGGTTTATCAGAAATTTCTTTGATTGATGCCTTTAAGGCAATAGATTTTGTGTTGGAAAATGATATTAATAATGTCGTTGCCGCCACAGGAGATAGAGATAGAATACAGGCTTCTCTCTCTTTGGGTTACAGGTCTCCGGAACCAAAGATCGTGAATGCTGATAAGACAGAAATAATTAAAGAAAAGATACCAGTCACTTCAAGAAATATAGATCCCGATGTTTCAGCAGACGTGGCGATTATTGGACTTGGAGGAAGATATCCCCATGCTGATAATATTGATGATTTCTGGAATAATCTTTGTAATGGTATTGATTGTGTCGATGAAATTCACAATATAAATTGGAACTCAGGCCGTCGGGAACAAATTCGTGATACCATTGTAAGGCAAAAAAAATGGGGAGGGATGCTCCAGGATATTGATTTGTTTGATCTGTCGCTTTTTAACATATCCATGCGGGAAGCAGAGCTTATGGATCCTCAAGAGAGAATCTTCCTTGAAACAGCATGGGAGGTTTTTGAGAACGCAGGATATTCTCAGGATCGTTTGTCTGAGTCTAAAACCGGTGTTTATGTTGGTGCCATGTGGACACAATATCAAATCTTAAAAAACTCCAGTTCAGTCCCGGCATCTTTTATTTCATCTATTGCCAATAGAGTTTCTTATGTATTTAATCTTAAGGGGCCTAGCATTGCATTAGACACAATGTGTTCTTCTTCATTAACTTCAGTTTATATGGGGTATAACGCCATTCTTGGTGGTGAGTGTGATCTGGCTTTATGCGGAGGTGTGAACTTATCATTACAAGAGCAAAAGTATCAATTCTTGAACAATGCTGGTTTTTTATCGAAAGATGGCCGATGCCGGAGCTTTGGCCATGGAGGAACTGGTTACGTACCGGGCGAAGGATCCGGTGCAATACTTTTAAAAAGGCTGGAAGATGCAACCAGGGATAATGATCACATCTACGGGATTATCAAAGGAATTGCAACGAGACATAGTGGGAAAACTTCGGGATATTCTGTCCCTAGTCCCAAAGAACAGAGTTTAGTTATTAAGGAAGCACTTGAAAGATCCGGTGTGGAACAGGAGAGAATCAGCTATATAGAGGCACATGGAACAGGTACCGAATTGGGGGATCCTATAGAGATCCAAGGTTTATCTCGTGTATATGACAAGGGAAACGGATCCATTGCAGTAGGGGCTGTTAAGTCCAACATCGGTCATCTGGAATCAGCTGCTGGTATAGCGAGTATCACGAAAACTGTATTGCAGCTAAAAAACCGAAAGCTTGTGCCTTCCTTGCATTCAACTAAATTAAATAAAAATATTCCACTGGTTGACAGCCCTTTTTTTATTCCGCAGAATTTAAGAGAGTGGTCTAATCCAACTGAAGAACCTCTTTGTGCGGGTATTAGCAGTTTTGGGGCTGGCGGTACTAATGTACATCTTGTAATGGAACAATATATTGAGACCGAGTGTTCTGTCTCAAATGAAGGGCCTTTTCTTTTTGTATTATCTGCAAAGCATTCTACATCATTGACAAAACAGGTAGATATTTTAATAGATTTTTTTGAAAATAACCGGGATATACTCCTTATCAATGAGAAATCACTGGCAACTAGAATTGCCTATACGCTACAAGTAGGACGGACGGAATTACCCTGTCGTATGTCAATAATTTATAATAGTGTTAGTGAATTACTGCGGAAATTGAAATTGTCAAAATCAGGAAGCATAGAGAGGGAAAGCATTTCTGTAAGTGAATATCTTCCAAAATCAAATGGCAGAAAAAATCCCATTAAATTTCAGTATCCCGATTCAATAACCAGGGATAACTTGAAGGAATTAGCTGAAAATTGGTCAAAAGGATTAAATTATCAATGGGAGGACATGTATCTCCTCGATAAACCACGTATTTTGCCACTACCAACCTATTCATTCCACAAAAAACGATGTTGGATTGATAGAGAAGACGAATCTCCACAAGATTTAGCTCATTTTGACATTGAAGAATCCTCCCTTACTCTCTTTGGTAAAGGTGTAAGCTACAATATTCATTTAAGTCAGGATGATCCATTGATCTATGACCATTCTGTGAAAGGGGAGTACGTCCTGGCAGGAGCCGTCTATATTCATCTGCTAATGCAAATAATGGAGCAGAAGGCGAAAAATAATAATTTTACCATACTCGATATAAAATTTTATTTTCCTCTTCATATTACTGATTCAACGACATTAGAAGTGTATTTATCTGGAGATTTAGACATAATAGAGTTCCATTTCAGAAAAGAGAATGTCGTTTATGCTTCAGGCCGTCTCTCTTTTATCCGCACGATTATTGAGAAAAAGGCAATAGCTCATCAAAAATGTAGTAACAATAGGATTTCCAAAGAGGATATTTTAGGTTTTTGCAGCAAGTGTAGATGCCCGCAGAAAAAATATTTAAAAGTAAGTAGATTGCCGATTAATTATTAAGAGAAGAAAATTATAAGGATAAAAGAATGCGGGATTTCATTACCACAATCCTTCCCGCATTCAAATAAAAAAACAAATTAATCGTAATACCTGAATCCATTTATGGCAAGATATTAAAAGCAACTCATAGCAAAGAAGATTTTACTAATTGTACTTGTCCTGTCTGTTTTAGTTCTCTTTTCACATACCATTGTCAGTATCAGAAATATTATTACCAGGAACTCATTTTCATCATCAGAGTCAAATGTCTTATCTGCGGTTGTACTCATGCCCTGATTCCTGAGTTTTCTCTGCCGGGGACAAGTATCGGGACAGCTGAAGCAGACAGATATCTGAGATTACGTCAAAAAGAGGTTTCACAAAAGAAGGCGGCTCAGGTTTTTATAGATCTTGGAATGAATCGGAATTATGGAATAAGTCTTGAAAAGAAATTCAAACAAGCAAACCGTAAGGCAATGGTCTTGTTTTCAAGAGATAGGGACATTCTTCCCAATCCCTTGTTTCTGTTCCAGTCAGATGAGAATCCATACGATTCTCCAATCCTGACCGTAAACTCTCTTTTTTTGAAAAGAGGTTACAATCCTCTCTACTTTTCCCGGAATAATATTCTAAGAATCAGAGAAATCAAAACGGGAAAGACTTTACCACTTAATAAGAGGGCTGTCTGGCCAGATCATGTGAAATTAAACTCATCCTAAATAATCTTAAGGAGAAAATCATATGACAGACCCAGAATTTGAATTGAAAAAGAAACAGATCTGTGACTTCAGACACTCTGTGGTTGCTGAGTTGGGAAATCCATATCTTTCGAGAGGAAAGTTAACTCAGCTGATAAAAGAGAAATCGGGAAGAGAATACGCCATTCCCTATTCTAAAAGGAAAACTCTGACCGAGGGATGCATCAGACGCTGGCTGAATCTCTACAGAAAATATGGTAAAGAGGGACTGGCTCCGGGAGTTAGAGATGATAGAGGAAAATCCCGCCTTCTGAAGGATGCTCAGCAGACAGCCCTTATCCATCTCTTGGAAACAAGACCGGAAATAACAGCCACAGCAGCAGTTAAAATACTTCAGACTAAAGGAATTATTCAAAATGAGATCTCCAGCTCCTCCCTTTCTCGTTTCATAAAATCCCATGGATTGACCTATAGAGAGAGAAACCGTAATAAAGAGGCTGAGAAAAGTCTGAAGTTTGATTTCTTCTCTCCACTGGAATGCATTCAGGTAGATGTCATGTATGGTCCGCAGATCCCTGATGAGAAGGGAAAATATCGCAAAGCACTTCTTATGGCATTCTTAGATGATGCAACCAGAAGAATAATCTATTCCAGATTTTCCTTTTCAGAGAAATCCATACTTTTTGAAGACGGTATCAAGCATATCCTGAAGACACATGGAATGATCGGACGTCTGTACACAGACAACGGGAGCAGCTTCGTCTCCAATCAGACCAAAAGGATTCTGGATATTCTCGGTATCACTTTGAGCCATAGCCGCCCGGGAATCCCAAAAGGTCGGGGAAAAGTAGAACGCTTTTTCAGAACGGTCAGGGATCAGTTCACCAGACCTCTCGAGGTGGATGATGTACAGAACATAGATGATTTGAATGCCCGTTTTCACACCTGGCTGGAATGTGAATACCACCGATCTAACCATAGAGGTCTGAAAGAATACATCACACCTCTTGATGCGTGGATGGCAAAAGTACACCATATCAGGTCCATGAAACCGGGAATTGATCTGGATAGAATCTTTCTCCATATGTTCTCCCGGAAGGTCTACAAAGATTCCACATTTACTCTTATGGGTACTCTTTTTGAGGCTCCGGCCATCCTTTCCGGAAAGAGTATAAACATTCATTTTGATCCACATCCTCCGGTCTTGAGAGTTCTCATTTCCCATGGGGGGAAAGAATACGGAGATGCCAGAATAGTTGATACATATGCAAACACCAGGGTGAAAAGGAATTACTGTAGAGGTCAAAATGTCGATATTGATGATGAGAATTCCGGGTTGCCGGTAAATCTTCTTGTGACAAGTATGGGCGGATCCTGATATGAAAATTAGGGAAGTATACTCACATTTTAACCTGTCGGGTAATCCATTTTCAAAAGAGATTAAAACCGAATCCTTAAAAGCACTTCCTGGGGTGAAAGAAGCAGAAGGGCAATTGCAGATTCTCTTTGATACAAAGGGAATTGGTGTTTTAACCGGAAAATCTGGCACAGGGAAAAGCTGTTTACTCAGAAAAGTAACGGATTCGCAACCAAAAGGAATCTGTAAGACTCATTACATTTGCCATACATCTGTGGGAATCCTGGAGTTTTACACACATATCTGTAATGCATTCGGTCTACAGCCATCGGGAAGACGCGCTCAAATGTTTAAAGCTATTCATGATCATATACTGAACATGAATCAGACCAACCATGTTCATCCTATTCTCATAATCGATGAGGCTGATAAACTGGGAAATGATATTCTTCAGGAGATCAGACTGATAGCCAATTTTAATTATGATTCTTATGATGCCATTACTATTCTACTCTGTGGTCAGGAAAATCTTCTCCAGAAGTTTGGACTTTCAATTCTGGAATCTCTGGCCAATTCCGTTACTGTGACAGTCAGAATAAATACTCTTAAAAAAGAGGAAACCTACTCCTATATCGAACAGAGAATCAGTGATGTTTCTGTGGGAAATTCTCTATTTACAAAAGCTGCGATGAATCTGATCCATAATGCATCGGGTGGTGTCATGAGAGTGATCAACAATATGGGAGAACATTCTATGATTAAAGCCTATTTGAGTGGATCTGCTACAGTTGAAAAAGAGCACGTTCAAGCCATTTTGAGTCGGTGATTATTCATTAAATTATCTTTAAAGCGGGTGTTTCCCGCTTTATTTTTTGCTCTAAATTATTCGGGAAATCTAAATGAGAAGATAGTGCGGGAATCTGTGGGATTATTGATGCTTTATTGAGCCATATTAGGCTGGGAAATTAAGCTATATTAAATCGGGCATCTACAGCAAGTCGAGTATCCAATATGGTTCATCATATCAGTCCATAAACTCAATTTCGATAGAAGACGATACAATAGTTGGGGAATTGACGACTGGTCATATTGAGAAGTCTTCCCGTATAACTTCCATCCTGGATGCTGTATTTCAAGTGTGTATATGGGGAACGCTCTCAGAAATTAACCACAAACAGAATTCTGTACTGGTACCATATATGCTATCCGGTTTTCAAGTTATCGATCAAATTCCTGAAAATCTTTTTGTTAGGGTGAATAAAACAGGAAAATCAAACTTTTCACTTATTCTGCTTTCCAAGGAAAACAAGGTTATTGGAAAAATTGAAAATCTTGAGTTTAAAGAAATGCCTTCTGAATCATCTCTCCGATACTATGAACCAGTTTGGAAAAAAGTACCTTTGGAAGCATATTCTTGTATAGAAAAAGAAAAATCAAAAAATCCTGTTCTTTGCATTTCTACTCAAAATGATTTGTCTTTCTCTGAGCACTTAATGAAAAAATGGAGTGGGAATGAATGGATAGATATTATATTTGAAGATGGACAATGGTTGCTCAAACAGGAAAATGACAATGAATTTGAAGTGAAGAACTTAGAAAATGTGATAAAAGAATTTTATCTTTGGGAAAAAGTTGATATTTGTTTCCTTGCAACTGATACGGTAAACCAAAGGGATAATGCAAATTTTATGGATCTGGAGGATACTCTCGAATGTGGACTTTATGCCTTCTCTCAGTTACTGAAAGCCCTTGTGAATATGAATCCTTTTATGGGGATTCAAATCAATTTGTTTACCAGAAATGTATATGATATACAGATGGATCAAGAAAGTTTTTCCTATCATTCTGCTTTGATTGGATTTAGTAAAACTCTATCCAGAGAGTATAAGAATATTAGCGTTACACATATAGATCTTGATTGTGATATTATTTCCGATAGAATTCTGGACCATTTAAACGGAGAATCCCGATTTTCTGAAAAAGATATTGCTGTCCGGTCGGAAGATATACTTATCAGGGAATTTGATCCTATTGCGGATCTTGCTCCTGAAAAAGACCGATTACGGGAAAATGGTGTTTATTTGATTATTGGAGGAGCTGGTGGTATCGGGAAGCTGATTACTGAGGAACTTGTAAACATCTATAGTGCAAAAGTCATTATTGTTGGAAGAAGCCACTTAACTGAAGAATTGAAATATTGGCTACAAGGGATAAATAGAAACAAAGGAGAAGTACAATATTTAAAATATGATATATCTATTGAAGGTGAATTCAGTAAAATAGTTTCAGAGAGCAGGTCGATGTATGGAGAGATAAACGGCGTATTTCATACGGCAATCGTATTAGAAGACAAGGTTTTTTCAAATATGGATAATAGAACTATTGATAAAGTATTAAGACCCAAAGTTCATGGAATTTTGGGATGGGAAAAGGTTTTAAAGGGAATTAATTTAGATTTCATTGCCATATTCTCATCTGCTCAGTCTTTTACCTGTAGTCCGGGACAAAGCAACTATGCAGGAGCAAGTACTTTTCTTGATAATTATTCAGTTCACATGCAGAAGGAGCTTTCTTGTCCGGTTAAAATTATTAATTGGGGCTATTGGGGAGAGGTCGGAAGAGTCGCTACTAAGGAATATAAAGAGAGATTGGCGGAAATCGGTTTGTTTTCTATCTCGAATGAAATGGGAGTCAAAGCATTTAAGTCGATTCTCAACTCATATAACTCTCAAATAATCTGTATAAATGCTAATGACAATTACTTAAAACAAGTAGGGATTATTGAAGAGCTTCCTGAATTGGATAGAGTATCAAGGGCATTGAGAGAAATAAAAAATATGGTGAGATTTGATTATTCCATTGTTAATCAGATGAAGTCTATGGTCTCAGATTTTAATGAATTTATAGTTAAACAAATAAAGGATTATTTCTTCAACTTTTTTGTCACTACCCAGCTGGAATATGTCGAAATAGAAAAACTACCTCTCTCATTTCAAATAAGCGATCGTCATATTAAGCTTTTCAATTATTATTTTTATATTCTATTAAATGAGAACTATCTCATAGAAAAAAATGGGCGTATTTATTTGAATTATGATTTGACAAATGGTAATGAATCATCCGCAAAAGTTGACATCAATTACAATAATCTGCTTGAAAAATATCCAGAAGAAATAATGCTAATCGAATTGCTCAGTAACTTACATAAGAATTGGGGAAGTCTCTTTACTAATGAGATAAATGTTGCTTCTTTGCTTTTCCCTAATGGCTCTACTAAACTCATGGAACAAGTTTATCGCGGTAACTCTGTGCAAAATGAATTCAATAAATCAATTGCGTATTTTATACAGGAAGTTTTGAATTCGGGAATTGAGAATGATTATAATATTCTGGAAGTGGGAGCAGGTACTGGTTCTACCAGTATGGAAATCTTTCCTTTTCTTGAACAAATGGTGAATCGCACGGGTAAATATCTTTTTACAGATATTTCTCAGGAGTTTCTCAATAAAGCCAGAGAGAAGTGGGGAGGGAATTATTCCTTCTTAGAATTTGGAACAATGGATATCAATGACATTTATCAATCGGCTGATGAGAATATAATAAAACAGAAATATGACATTATATTGGGAACGAATGTATTCCATGTAGCGAAATCCGTCAGTAATGCTATGGATGAACTAAAGAATTTATTAAAACCTGGTGGATTTCTAATAGTAAATGAAGCCACAATGGCTAACTTATATACTACTAGCATTTTTGGTTTTACCAGTGGATGGTGGAATCATAATGACGATTTAAGAATTGATGGCTCACCTTTTTTAAGTCTGGACTCGTGGATTAACATATTGGAGGAAAAAGGTTTCACTAATATACAAGCTATGGAGCTCTTGGAAGAAACGGATTTTCCTCAAAACATCATTGTTGCTTCGCTACCAGAGGACTTTGATGATTATACTACTGTAACAAGAGCTATAAAGACCGAGGTTAAAAGAAATCCTGCAAACAGCAATAGAGCAGTTGATTATCCCATGGATGAAATTGAAGTCATCGATAAAATTAATAGTATTTTAGGGAAAATTCTTAAAATGGATGTTCAGGAAATACATCCTGATGTTACATTTGACCAATATGGTGTTGATTCTCTTGTCATTTTAGAATTTCATAAAGTTTTACTGGGCGCCTTTAATTCTTTTACAACAGCAGTATTATATGAACGGACAACTGTCAGAAGCCTGGCAACTTTTTTAATGACAGAATATGAAAAAGAAACTGATTTATTTGTTGGCAGATCTAAGAGTTCAAAAAGGGATTTTAAAGAGCCAATAGAATTAATTTCCTCAAGTAAGTCAGAGAAATCATCATCAGGACATGATAAGAAGGATTTAGAGGATGTTCTAAATGGAATGCCTGAAAATTTATTAGATGAAATATTGAGCCAATTAGAGAATATTCGCTAAGGTACTTTGATTAGAGAGATTATTAGTTGGCAGAGGGAATATGCATGAATAAAGATGACTTTATTAAAAAATATCGTACACTCATTAAGAAATACCATCCCGATTCCATACAGGATCCGGTAATGAAAGAGAAGTATGAAGTAATAAGTAAAAATCTGAATTCAAAATACGCAGAGTATAAGGCCTCAAACTCTCATGTAAAAGTAGCTCGTAAGCCAGCAGTTTCCACTTTAAGGTTGGAGGAGCATAATGATTATTATTATAAACTAGGTTATGAACACTATATAAAAATCCATCCTTCGAGATGGGTAAAAATCGATAGCATATCTGAATTAATGTCTGGTAGTTATACAAGCCCAAATTTCGAGATACAGATTCAGATTATAAAAGAAACTTTGAGTAATTTTGCTTCATCTGTAGAGAATTTCCAGTATATAGAGCCTGTCCCAAAGTATAATAATATTTCAAAATTTTCACTGAGTAGTTTTTCTTACAATAAAGGATGTATACAGCCAGAATTCAACCAATAGACCTGATCAGAGTCAATACGTTGGAAATGATTTTGATTTTAGCTTGATTAAGAAAAAAAATATAAGGGCAGAATTTCGGAATTAATATAAAATAAGGTGCACTATAATCCAGACCGACCAAAATCAGGAGCACACCTTATGGGTAAATTAATACCATTTCAAAACAAACTACGTCAAGTCCTTCCGGTTGTTACCGGAAATAAGGATTATAACAATTTTAAAAATCTTCTTATGAGAATATCAGAGATTATTGAACTGTCAAAAATAGAAAACCGAGCCATAGAATATGTTGTACAAATGGCAGAACAGGAATTAAAACCTGTATCTGAATTGAGTGATCAAATGCTGTTTTCCATACAGCAAAAAACGACTCTGGCACTAAGGTGTATTGTAGCACGAAAATTAACACTATTGTCTTACAGGGCTTTCAGTATCCGGCTTGCAGAAAGCTATCTCCTCCAACATTTCTGTCAGATAGATCATATAGATAAAATTAAAGTTCCATCAAAAAGTTCTCTTGAACGATATGAGAAAATGTTTCCCGAGGAAATAATCCGGGAGTTGAGTGCGATTGTAATAATTGCGGCAACCACACCAGTTACAGAAATAGAAGATAATCTGTTGAAACTGGAAGAAGGAATTACGATGGATGATTATTTTGCTGATTCAACTTGTGTGAAGGCAAACATCCACTATCCAGTTGACTGGGTTTTACTTCGCGACGCAACAAGAACATTGATTAAAGCTGTCAAAGTCATACGAAAACATGGATTGAAAAATAGAATGGATGAGCCATCAGATTTCATAAATGGTATGAACAAACTCTGTATAAACATGACACATACAAAGGGGAGAAAAGATGGCAAAAAGAAAAGTAAACAGATCTACCGAATTATGAAACAAATGATGAAAAAGATAGCTTCACATGGTCTAAAGCATCAGGAACTGCTGGAGAGTAGGTGGCAGGAAACAGATTTATCAAAAAAAGAGGCGAAACAGATCATAGCAAGAATAGAAAATATTCTCACACAACTACCTGAAGCAATTAGACAGGGACATGAGAGAATAATTGGTGAGAGACTTGTGAAAGATAAAGATAAGATCCTTAGCCTTTATGATGAGAACATCAGTGTAAATGTCCGGGGGAAAGCAGGTGCCAGGGTAGAATTCGGAAACACTCTATTTCTTGCAGAACAGATAGATGGAGTAATAATTGACTGGAAATTATATAAAAACAAGGTTCCATCGGACAGCAAGATCCTAAAGAAAAGCCTTGAAAGACTGGAAAAAGAGTATGACGAGTACAGGCCTACAAGTGTTACTACCGATCGTGGATTTTTCAGTAAAAATAATCAAAAATATCTGGAGAAAAAAGAGATCACAGATTATATGTGTCCAAGATCGGTACCAGAATTAAATGAACGGCTTAAAGAAAGTGAGTTCTGTAAACATCAGAAACGGAGAGCACAAACGGAAGGTCGCGTTGGGATTGTTAAGAATTGCTTTTTGGGTAATCCTTCAACAGGTAAGGATTTTTATTCTAGAAATCTCAGTACAGCCTGGGGTGTCCTGACCCATAATCTATGGGTTCTTGCCCGGTTACCGAAAGCCGACATTGAACAGGATTTGGCAGTGTAAAACTGTTCTAACTTTTTTCTTATTTCTCATTTTTAAAATTAAGGGACAGGTATCTCTGATTTTCTGGTAGATTCGAATTTTTCACTGAAGCCATCTTTAAAAGAATATTTTATATGGCTAATTTTTATGCTTTTTACTACTTTTTGGTTATTGTTTATACTTTCGATAATCTACTTCTGATATCAGGCAATTTTGGGACAGGCCCTATATAGCAGACAATTT